>OY987333.1:40371478-40971478 GCA_963920685.1 Polydrusus tereticollis
TTGTACTGCTTGGAGTTTTTGTCTTTGTTCTTTGGTCATCTGTGGGGTAGGCATATATGATTTTAAATTGATGAAATAGTCCATACTTTCAGTGGAGTCAAAGTAATGTAAATAAAACAATCCAGCCTTCCATCGCAATTTAACATATGAAAAATATATCTAGTGTATCCCTACATGTTTCGAATGTCTAGACGTTCATCCTCAGGAGATACTTACATCGAGTTGGGTAAAAGCTTTAGTAAAGTTGTATCAAATTAAAGAAACAATATGGATAAAATAAGATTATTTAAAAAGGATCTTGAGAATAACATTATTGGAGGAAAAAAATAAATTTTTTATAAAATGTTTTTAAATTATTAATACAGTCGGCACGATGGTTCCTTGCCGGTGCGTCATTACTTTCACGTGACTAACATCATACAAATCCAATCAAAATTAGGATATTGCAAAAGTCAAAACAAAGTTTACGTTTATTAACGTCAAAATTATCGTGGCTACCGATCGGATCTGATAGGAATGAGAACTAAAGTCTGTGCGTTTTAATCCGATATCGGATTAAATCACCAAGGGATGTTATCGCTTTTAAAACAGTAAGTCGGTTAAGTTACAATATCTTCGCACCTTCGCTATACTTGATCACACCGAACATCCCACTGGTTTACTGTATTCTATTACTGGGCGAAATCAGAGGTTTCAAAACAAAATTATCTTAGAATTACGCGTTGAGCATAAATAATAATTAAATAGATAATTAAATTATTTTGCTATTATTATAGTTAAATCTATATAATAATCGCTATTTTCCAAGAACCAATTAAAATTTGCTCAAGTGCGGGATGGTTAAATATGTTAAAGATTTTGTCAGGTATATACTTTTCCGATAATGACATTACTTAGGGATTATTATAATTAAATCTTCATAATAATTACTATTTTCCAAGAAATAATTAAAATTTGCTGAAGTGCGGGATGGTATGTTCTACTTTATTTTAAATAAGTAGTTGTGCTTTTCACTTTTAGTTTGTTTCTCATTGTGTGTGAATTAAAATCAGTTATTAAGCAAAGTTATGGAAAATGTTCAGCAAGGTGGCACATCGCCTAGAAGGCATTTATCTCCAGGTGAACGCCGTTTGGTATTACAAGTGGAACGTTATTTTACTTTAGAAAAAGATAACTCGGGCCCGTTAGAGTCTGTTTTGGCAGTGCAAAAACGAACGTCTGATGCTTGCGGCATTTCAGAGAAGACCTTAAGAAGACTTCGAAAAAAGAGTGAAGAGGATTTGGACAGACCATATAAAAGGGTTCGACTCCATTCAAAAACCTTGGATTTATCCCAAGGGATAAAACTCTCTATTAGGAATATTGTTTATGATATGTATAAAGCCAAGGAATATGTTACCCTCAAAGCTATTCTTGAGAAGATAAAGCAGAAAAAACTTTGCGATATTGGAACTAACAGTTTGTCCATCATCTTAAAACATATGGGTTTCAAATATAAAAAAACGAACAACAGAAATTTGCTTTGCGAGCTGTCCAATGTTGTTTCGAAAAGATGGCAATTTTTAAGGGATTATTTAAACAACAAAAAATCGGAATTGTCAAGACAAGTTGTTTTTCTTGACGAAACATGGGTATTTGCAAACGGAACTTTAACAAAAACGTCTTGGCAGGATGACTCAAAGCATTATTATTCAAGTACCCGTGCAAGTAATGGAAAAAGGTATATTATATTACATGCTGGTAATGAAGAAGGTTTTGTTTTAAATGCCAGTTTGATATTTTCATCAACAAAAAAAACTGATGATTATCACGGCAATATGGATGCTGAAATTTTGAAGCATGGGTGAAATTTCAAATGCAGAGGAAGACTACTTTTAGTAGTACCTATCTACAAGTAGGTACGTTCTGTCGCAAGACAACAAAATCGGTTCTTTTTAGAACCAAAACTTTATAAAAAAGAATTCGTAAAACAAATTTGTCTGAATACTACAAAAGCTAAAAAATTATTATTTTTCTTTACCTAAACTAATTTTTTATTTACTTTAAATTATTTTATTTAGAAAATGTAATTCATCAACATCCAAAATTACCTTCAATATAATTTATTGTTTGAGAGCCACCGACATAATGCTCAAGAGGTTTTATGGCTTAGCGGACTTCTTAAAACGCACAGACTTTATCCATAATTACTAAACACTCAAATTACAACATACACATTCACTGCACACAAGGATCGACTCCAGTGAGACTGGCTGGAACTGAACGAGACGCAGCATTTACACACGCCGCGCAGACGTTCTAAAATGTTCGAGACAAATCGGAACTTCTCGCGAAGTCGCGAGAATCTCCGATATGGTGAACGTAACGCAGAGAACAATAGACAGGCATCGATTCTGATTTTATCAATACAGCGGATCGGTGTTGCCGAATATAAATAAATTTACCTATTTGTTGCAATTTTTAACGTTTGTTATCAAGGTCGTTGGGTAGCTTTAGCGTCAAAATTAAATTAAATTAAATAGAAACTAATATTACAATTACGACACAATTTCAGTGAAAATTATTGTATTAGGGGGAAAATTGGGTCGCGAAT
This sequence comes from Polydrusus tereticollis, assembly GCA_963920685.1. NCBI lineage: Eukaryota > Metazoa > Arthropoda > Insecta > Coleoptera > Curculionidae > Polydrusus > Polydrusus tereticollis. The sequence goes on from OY987333.1 coordinate 40,374,072, forward strand.
AATAAAAGGTTGAAAAACGCTGACCTACAGTTTGGCGGCTATCTATCTTTACTAATTACTAAACATCTTTTGGACACTCTTATATAAAGAATTTCATTTTTTAATTTCCCACTATCTACAAAATAAATGATATTTTAAAAACTACACGACGTATTTCACTTCTACCAGCCAGAAATTACATCATAAGCTGAGTCCTTTTATGACACTCCATTTATTTAAAAGCATGCCTCTGACCCTAATAAATAAGCATCTCAAGTACGTCCGTAGTTTAGTCTGCCCATAAACAACCACCTTCTGTCTGGACCTTTATCCTCTCTAACCTAACCTGTTTGATTTTGCTAGATTATCGTTAAGGCCCATAATTCATATTGTAATATTGCAAAAAAGTTAATTTATGGCAATTGAAGTGATTATTTCTAACCAGCTGCAGCCCCGGAGATGTAAACTAATCATCAAATAAAACTAAGTCGAATTTAGGGTCATAATATCATTAACAGACTTAAGTCTAATGCACCTAGATACATCCGGAATTTTCGTCAAATAAATTTATCTTTTGATCGGTCCTTTTAGAGTCCAGTTAAACTTCTGACCAGCCTTGCATAAATTACGCCGATAAAAGCTCGGACATCACTCTAATCATCACATATTATACACAGTATACACCTAAGGTTACCCGATTGGCTAGAGATGACGTTATAACCTATTTATAATAAAGGCAGGTCTTTAAAATTGAATTGATTAATGCAAGCTGAGATTCAAATTTAAGAACTGATAATAATGATAACATTTAAATCTACAAATCAGTTTCTGTTAATGTCGACGTTTCGACTATTTAAATCCAAAAATGCAATAACATATCCATTCCATTTATAAAAGTTATGGAGGATAATTCCATCTATAGAATGACAAGGACCTTGACAAGAGGTGCGCGAGCACCCATATCCTACCTGAAGAATCAGGATGCAGGTGTCCTAATCGACGCCAAGGATATTGCTGAATTGCTCGCAGACAAATTCTCTGATCAATTCAGCGAGAACCCGAGAAACGACGCATTTCGAGATTAGAGGGTCTCAAGGACGATACAGATTTACAAAATAATGAATCACCCGTTTCAAGGATTTCCACAAGTCACCTAAAACACGATAACGGCCCTAGTTAGCGTTTTAAATCTTAGAAATGCTCCGGGTTTTGACGGTTTTAAAAGCGCAGCATTGAGAAATATACCCGACCAAGCCTTGGGAAATATAGTAATACAGGCGATTGTCAAAGAAGGTCATCTTTTGCACTCCTAAAAGCATGCATAAGTTATTTTGATATATAGAAAAGGTGACTAGCTATTATAGGCCAGTCAGCCTGCTGTTAAACCTAGGTAAAATCACCGAAAAGTTAATGTTGAGCAGATTAAACGATTTTGTGTTTGCACGCAACGTTCTGCCTAACAAACAGTTCGGGTTACGGCCCAAACATTGCACAGTTAGGCAGACAAAGCGATTAACCGCGAATGTAGTAAAATGCTTCAACAAAAGAGCGCATACGGCAGCGGTCTTCTTTGACGTAAGCAAAGCTTTTGACAAGGTTTGACATAATGGACTTTTGATGAAATTAATAAGACTGGAAACTTCGAACTACTTAATCATGGTAGTAGCTTCTTTTCTGGAAAATAAAAGTTTTGCTGTCTCGTCAGAGGACGCACTTTCTTTGCATAAGCGCATCAGGGTGGGGATGCCGCAAGGCTTACCTCTCTCTCCGATGCTGTATAATATTTACACTCAACTGTTGGTGCAAATCCATAGTAAAGAAGCACTAACAGTAGGGTGGCACTAACACTACTAGATTCGATAGTACAGGCGTCAAAAGTATGTGGTGTTTAAAATTTTAAAATTAAGTAATCAAAAACAAGAATATTCAAGGCAAAAGTCAATCTAAAAATTCCCATAAATGAAGAAACCTGAACAGTTCACGAAAATTCATGAAAAATTACAGGATGTGTCCTAACTTAAAAGTACAGAGAAGATCCCAAACCATCATCACTTAAATCACATATACAGAGTGGCAAAAAAGTCGCGCATAATGCCTGTAACTTTTGAATTATCTCTTATACAAAAAAGTGACCTTTATGAAAGTTGTTTAGTAGGTGATTCCCCACATTTGTCATTTCTGGGTTGGTTGCCATAGAGACTAACTTACTTTTTTTAAATGGAACACCCTGCATATGATTGCATATTTGAATTCTACTACGAAGACTCTGAATTTTTTGTATTTCAAGTTTTCATCTATCTGCAAGCGTTTCCGAGATAATGGCGACTCAAAAATAAAAAACTTCCTAATTATAATACTTGTAATAATAATTATAATACAATTATAATATAATTATAATGTAATTATAATATAATTATAATATAATTATAATATAATTATAATATAATTATAATATAATTATAATACCTAATACCCACGAGTTGAGTCAAAGTGTTTTCATGACAGCGACCTCAGAGGTGTCAATTTTGAGTTCATGTTTAATTTTCCGTTGTCTGATTTCTAATCTGTTTACACTATGGTTCTTCTGAATGAGAAACAACGAGTTGAAATTTTAATATTGAGCGGTTTCGGAAATATGAAGAGATCGCAAGTTTGTCAACTTTTCAATTAATTATATCTACCTAGGCCTCCAATAAATCAGTCAACGGTGTGTCGAGTGGTAAAGAAATTTCGAGAAACAGGCAGTATTAGGGAGCCGCTAGATCAGGTCGACCTAAAACAGCAACCGGGGGAAACAAAGCTTTGAACATCATGCTCTCAATACATGAAAATCCAACACAATCATCCAGGCCAATGGCAATGAATTTTAATATGTCCCATCAGTCAGTGAAATATTTGTTTAAGCAGAAGAAGTTGCATCCCCACCGGATAAAGTTGGTGAACGAGTTAAACGAGGATGATTTTGATAGAAGAGCTGAATTTTGTGAGCTGATAATGGAAAGATGCAATAACGATAACAACTTCGCAACAAATATTATTTTTTCGGATAAAGCTACTTTCCATTTAAATGGCATTGTTAATAGACACAATTATCGTTATTGATCTGCTGGGAATACTCACTGGTTCCAGGAAGGTTATACTCAGAGGTCCGAAAAAGTTAATGTTTGGGCGGTTATAGTTGGTAGACATATTTTATATATAGACCTTTTTTCATAGATGGTAATTTAAATGTCAAAAAATATCTGGACCTCCTCAGGAATCACATAAATCTTCTTGCAGAATGGTTTTAACGGGTGTAAATAATGGCATAAACGAACAGGTATGGTTCCAGCAAGATGGAGCACCTACGCATTATGCGGCAAATGTTAGACAGTACATAAGCGACCAATTTTCATTGGATAGGCAGAAGAGGTGCTATTAACTGGCCAGCGCGATCCCCGGACTTAACCCCGCTGGACTTCTTTTGTGGGGACACTTAAAGAACAAAGTCTACGTTAACCGTCCAAATGACAAAATCTTTAAAAGTCAGAATTAGTGCTGAAACTTGGGCCATTCCGGAGGACTTCCTTTTAAACGTCGCAGACGGGTTCAGGGATCCACTGGCGCTCTGCTTAGCAGAAAATGGTGGTCATTTTGAACACCTGATCCACTGAAAAGGTTTTACTTGTTTATTATTCCGATGTTAAGTTGTTTAATTTTCTAGGCTTTTTATTTTGTTATTTATAAAGTCTGTTACAATTTTAAATAAATAAAAATTCGAAATACAAGAAATTCAGAGTTTCTTCAGTAGAATCCACATATGCAATCATATGCAGGGTGTTCTATTTAAAAAAGTTAAGATAGTCTTTTAAGTCAACCAAACCAGAAATGACAGAAAAAATCCATGCAAGTAGAAATGTGGGGAATAACTTTCTGAACAACTTTCATAAAAGTGACCTTTTCGTATACGGGGTAATTCAAAAGTTACAGGCACTATGCGCGACTTTTTTGCCACTCTATGTTTAGCTATGCAATTTGCTTACTGCCTGTCTAATCATTTTTTTTATTTGGTGCAAACCTCTCTAAGATATTTATTCTTTATCACTTCTTCCCCAATATTACCATCAATAATTAGAACTGTGTCGTCGACATGGGGACACAATTTTTACCGCAATATTCGCGTGGAACATTATATGAAATAATAAAAGATACCCAATAAATAATAAACATAATGTGTGCTACCTGTATGAAATGATTCAAAACACAAAGTTACGCTACTGCTTATCCAACTAAAGTTTCGCTGTACTAAAAGCGAGAGTAATGCAGCCCTTCTGTAAAGAATTTGTATGTCGCCCAGCCTCTTTTTATTATTATTTCGACGGCCTTTGGGAAAACTTTCGGATACTTTGAAAGGAAAGAAGTTAAGTGGCAATTGATAGAAGATTTGAAAGCCTATTTAGTCAGAAAAAGGAAAGCTTTTCTTAAAACGACGTCTCTTAATTGGTTATACCGTATTTATGGCGACATTATCCCTATAAGACTGATGATAAGCCTTTTTAGAGGCAATCAATAATGTCATTTACACGGGAAGAGATTTAGAAAAATACTTTGTTCGTAGATTTCACAATAGGTACATAAAAATTGTTAAATGCAGGAGAACAGGTACCTGTACTTGATATACCGCTAGCCAGACGAAATAAATAGAAATTTTTAGATAAATTTGGAAATGAAATATTTATTAGTTGAGATAGACGCATGCGGTTTTTAATTCTCCCTAATTTCATCGGCAACAATTTGTTTTGACAGTGGAATCTAAATGACATAGGAACTGTGGCATACAGCGTTTTTGGAAACCCATTACAATTATTTTTTTTAACGAAGCACTTGTTTCATATGTTGTCTTGACAAAAAAAAATGTGTACAACTTTTCGTGCTCAAAATTGGTTTATTAGATTCCTTTTTAACTTCTCATATTACACTTGTAGTGCGTAATATCACAGTTGGGTCATCTTATAGAGCAGTTATGTCTTATATCCGCTGCTACATTAAAACGAATCCGAATTTAACAAACTATAGACTGGATTTTAAAATATGGAACGATACTGTCAAAATGGGTTTTCATTATTTACTATGATGCTACGATTGTGCAGAATACAAGTTTGTCAAAAATAACGATTTATATGATAAAATTAAGAAATAAATCCTCGACTTAAAGTGTTTACCTGCTAAGTCCATTATTAAACTAATTTATAACAGCGATAACCAGCTCTCCCAAAAAGTACTGAAAAATGCAGTTAGTGTAATAATTTAGAGATATTTCAGTGCTCAAAGATTGTTCATACTGGTTAAGCATTTTTCAAAATATATTCTAATAATTTTTATCAAGAATAATTCTGTGGTCGGCGCTTAAAAGGTCATAAGTCAATTTTTTTGTAAATTGACATTTTTAGCTATATGAACCAAAGAATCGAAAACCTGGTATATTCATGTATCATATATTTTTACTCCAAATATTTTTAAGATATAACCTTTAAAAGCATAAGTTATAGAAATCAAAAATGTTAAATAAGATGTTATGGCTTTCGTTGATTAAAAGGAAATAACTTGATGTCTTTCTTGTAAATATTATGTTAAGCATAATTTTCGTAACTTCGGTTAACATAGAAATACCTCATAAATAAGTTATAAAACTCAACCCAAGGCAAGTGCTACAAGAACCTAAAATATTTAACATTGATTTACCCCAATTGTCAAAAATCGACTTATGTCCTTTTAAGCGCGGACCACAGAAATGTTAAAAAATAGTTTTTTTATCTCTCCGGCACAATTGGTTAAAATGGACGTAAGTAGCAGGTTAACACTTTAAGTCGACAAAATATAGAACAGTTTTTCTGAAGAGGGACATATTATTACGGACGAATAAATAGAAGGAACCTAAAAAAAATAGAAATATTAAACTATGTGTTAAAGCCACTTCTTTGCATGTCGAAATTTTTTTTTTTTTTTAGAAAACGAAGTAAGATACGAAAACATATCAAGAGACAAACAAGTTGGATCCTTAGCTGCTTAATTCGAAAACAGTATAAAAATTTTTGAACAAGTCAGTGGCGTACATTTTTCCTTTTTCACCTGAACTCATAATTATTATCTAGTTAGTGCTAACTAAGCGTCTTATCGCAACGAACAACACTGTCAAATTTCATCAAAATCGGCAAAAGGGTCCTTGAGATATTAATAAAAACCCGATTTTTATTTAAACTTTGACACCCTGTATCTTGAAAACCAGACTTTTTAGGCCACATGTTTATATAAACTTCTCTACTTAGAATTACGACCCATCAATAAGTAACACCCTGTGTAGCCTAAAAACGGTCTTTTATAAAGGTGAATCATGCGTTAAATAATATTTCAACTAAGGGAAAATTATCATTATTACCGGGTTCAAAATTCAGGCTAAAAAGGATTTTTAATATAACCCAATTATTAAATGATAAATACAAACGAAATTAAAATTTACCTGTTCACTGAGCACTGTTAATTTACTTTGTTTTAATTGTGTCAATTAGTGGGGAGATCAAAGTTGTTTATTTGCAGCATTGAATGCTGAAACAAACTTAAACGTAATGACGTTGATAATAAATTATATAATAATGAGCGCTTGTGAACATTTGTCACAACTGAAGTAGTGTTTTTAAAATAAAATTATTTAATGTGAATAAACCAAAGGAGTTAATAGAAGGTTTATAGAAAATATAAAAAGTCCTAATGCAAAACTTCTTTAACTTTAAGATATCCGAAAAAAAGCTCTGCCCTTAGGGTGTTTGTTTTGATGGCTGATAGAGATAAAAGTTCCATCAAATACGAAACAAAGGCATAACAGGATAACATACTAATCTATATAAAGTTGAATTCTTTCTTACTTAAAATAAAGATTTTATTGAGAGCAAGAGAGGCGGCCTGCAATGATAAAGCTTTTCAATTGTGTAACACCAATTATATCTTAAGAATGGCAACCAGCAAAAAAAGACATCGGAAAACCTTTTTGCCAGAATTGCCTTCCTTTTGTCCAATAGAATTAGCTTTTATTAGCTTTTTTTTATGGAACTAAATGGTCTTTTTTAAGTGAACTGTAATAAAGTTAAGCCCTAACCATTGCTTTAAAAAATATTAATTTAATTTAAATATAAATCATTTTGAGAAACAGGCAATAAAGCAATTTTTAAAAATAAGTAGCCGGTTGTGAATGATGGCACATCATGAAACATCTCGTTTTATTTGCGTAGAAAAATAATTTACACGACAGATTTTACTCACCACTGTACGACTTAGAATGTATTCATTGTATTTAGCAAGAAAAAAATTAAAGTCTAACCTAAAGGGAAATAAAAAAAATTGTACCATAAAAATAATATTTATAATAAAAAAAGGGAATTAGTTAAATGAATTTATTCTCAATAGCCTTTGTGTACAGTATATTTCTCAACATAATTGTCCCGCATATTCTTCCATTTTTTCTATTATGCGCTTCTATTGTTCAGTTGGATCTTACTGTTCACTTTATGTCAGCAGTCCATCTAAGGCAACAGCACTTCGAATCAATCCGATTATATTTCCCTTCCTCGAGAATACTCTTTACTCCTGTTTCTTATTCATTGACCTTTGTTTTCCTCTTCTTCTTCCATTTTTGCCCTATCTGTTCCAGATGTTGGTGTTCATCACAGCTATTCGATCTTTGCTGGCAACAGATCTAATTTGTCCCTTGGAGGTAACATTTTCTTTGATTGGTCAGCTTTCTTGTCTTGCCTACAGGACGTTCTTCAATAGGCAAATATTTTGTTAGTTTCTCATTAAACTGGATGGCAGTGATGTTTGATTCGCATATTTTGCTTTAGTTTATTTTGTCAATATACAATATTAAGGTACTATATTTAATAAAAATACTATTCACAAAAGTGAAATCCTATCAAGAATCAAGCCAGCTAGAGTGATCTCTGTTTGAATGAAGAAACTGTTCACAGCCTCATCGTTGGCTCTCAGAACAAGAATGGTCCGAAGTAAAAGTTTAACAATGAAACCTGTAATATGCGTTTCCATGGATATATCAAATAATCTGGGGATAGTTTTAAAACCTGAAAAACACCGAAATGGAAATTGAAAGTGCTAGCGAAGATCTTGTAGTATGTACGCCACTTGATGCTCGACATACTGCCAATGAAGTTATTTAGGAAATTACCATGCAAGATGAAATGTATTGGTTTACTTTAATTGCTCTATTTGTACGTTTAATATAAATATTGTGAATAACTGACAATAAAATAAACAGTTGTTGAAAGAAATGTTAGCGTCCGAGAAATATTTTTTGGACTATGACGAAAAGTGTTGCTTAGCTACCAGCGCAACAATCAATACTCCATTAAAAAGGTTATCTTTTCGTCCAAATATCTAATCTATAAAACGGCATTTATAGGCACAATCGGATAAAAATAGCTTTATACCATTATTCTATTTTATAGTAAATTTCATTAAATTACAAGAAGTTTAAAAGTATATACTATTATATGTAATTAGTGGGTAGTTAATGTATTTAATTACTTGTCAAGAGCTCCATGCAAAAGTGACAATAGTTTTTTTTGACTTTGACTGAATTATTTTACTTTTTCCCTAGAGATAAAATACTTTCTTTTAATCCCTAGGGAATAAAAGTACCAGTTTAATCCCTGAATACAGGAACTTAAAGTGTCATTTTATTCCCTAAAGTGCATTAATGATAGTATCTAGCTCAGTTTTGCTAAACAAATCAAATAAACGACGCTGTAAAAAAATACTAGCACGTTGAACGTACCATTTAAGTTTATTATTCGGATGGTACGTTACGTATACCTACGAAATTGTTTTAGTGACAGTGAGGTTGAACTCAATCGATTGTTATTTAATATTATGATATATATATAATTTATTATCGTAAATTAATTCTTTCCAAGCGCCCAGCCTTTAAGCAATATTTTAATGAACTCGATTACCGACAAAGCTTTTTCGTTTAGTCGCCTAAAAATAACGACTTTTAGGGCTTTTAGTACATCCGTAAGCCTTTAATGATATAAAAAAATGGGGATTCTCTGTAGTGAGATTTAAAAAGGGTTCTTGTTTAGATTTGGAGTTTAACCATAAAAAAAGCTTCGCCGTATATAGTTCTCTGGGATTTGGTCATTACAAAACAAATTTAGTCTCAAAAAGACGCATTTTTTAGATGTAGAAAAAGATATATTTATTCTCTGTAATCACTTAAAATGATATGATTCACACATTCGTAAATATTTCATTACTTTTTATAACATGACGAACAGTTAACAATATTGTTTTAATACTTCTGCAATAAAATAAAACCATGTCATAACAATAATAATTATACTAACTAGCTTAAGTCGTAATTTAATAACAGATAATTTAATTCCAACTTAACAGATTTAAAACCACTTTGTCCTTTTTTAATTTACCCGCCAAGATATTAAACGCGATTACTGTGTTTCCTTGCTGAATAACTCGAAATTAATGAAGCCTCGGGCCTACTGGCAAACATAAAGGCCAAATTAATTAAGAAAAATTTCGTTAAAATGGAAACAATTACTTTAGAATTTGCCGTTTTATTGCTTAAAAATAATGTTCTTTTATTGAACATGTGTTAATTCAATTTTAACTTAAAAGACATTAGCAAGGACATGTTTGTTTGAATACAACAATAATGATTATTGGTTACGATGATGAACTCAAATAAAATATGCATCGCGCGTGTAAAGTTTCTCCCCGTGATATCTTTTGATTTACAAATGTGATAATTATGAAATTTTGGTACATTCTAGAACAACCAAAATCCGACCTTTTAAGTGTAAATTCTTGAATTTATTTTCGAAAATGGCGGCAGGGTATCGGAGGTTATTCTTACCGGCATCAAAACCTTCATCCGTTTCTCATAAAAGTGCCCTTCTAACGGCAAGCCTTGGTTTACCAAAAATTGCGAACGAGCTCTTAAATCACAACCCTATGAAAATCGTAACATCTTTGTTAACGCTCAAAACCAATGCAAGCAAACGATAAACCAAAGCAAAGAAGCACACAACCAGAGGTTCAAAGAGAAACTTCTTGAATATACGTTGTTTGATAAAGGCTCCAGATCACTTTGGTCAGTAGCTAAGAGCGTCAGTCAGACCTTTACCAAGTCAACCATTTCACCTCTAGCACGTTCTGATGGCACCATTACGGCCAAAGCACAGGAAAAGCAAACTTACTGGAGGACCTATTTTCTTCCCATTAAACGGTTAATTTTCAGACACACACGGAGTCCCTAAAGGTTCTATATTGTCGTCCACCCTCTTATTACTATACATTAACGATCTTTTGGAAAAAACTAAAAATCTTATATATAGCATCTCTGATGACAGCACACTTGTTTCATCTTTTACTTTGGATGCTCGGGAATCGGCTGCCAATGCACATCCTCTATAGGCGACGAGAGGTCTTACATCTCAACAAAGACCTGGAAAAAATTCTGTCTTGGAGTGACAGTGACTAAGTAGAATTTAATGCTAAAAAACCCCAGGCAGCAATTTTTTCTAAAAAAAGTTTTTTTTATAAAGAAGTTAATCGTGGCGGGACACTCGATTCTCCTGGCTTCATCAATACATTTATTGGGCATCCATTTGGGTAGTTATATGTCTTGGCTTGCGGCCATTGCTAAGGCAGCCTCGCAGAAGCTTGGAATACTCTTCCGAAGTAAGAACCTCTATACACCCCAACAACTTTTGATGCTCTATAAAGCCCGAATTCGATCATCGCTGGAGTACTGTTCGCATTTTTGGGGCTCTGCTTCTAAACACACCCTGAGATTGCTAGAGTTAATTCATGAGGTTGCCCGCTTAATTCCACCCAGAGCGGTGCATGGTAGAAATGTACAACCAGCCACTGCAGCTTGCCCGTACGTGGTTCAGCTTAGTGTCCCTCGAATGATAGTGTTAAAAAATTCTTTTATCTGGAACGACCTCCCTAAGGCCGTGTTCCCCATCGAGTATAATCGCCACGTGCAACATCTCGGATATGTATCGTTACATTATATATTGAAATGCACTGTAAGGTCCCTTTCCTTTTCGTAGGATTCTATAGCCTTGTCAATGAGCCGTAATATGGCGAAACGTCTTTAAGGATTGGGTCTGACGAAAAGAGAAAGGACAAACTTCTTTCCTTCACATCGCGTTTTTGGTTCACAGAAAGGCATTGGCTTTCAGCGCCACGTGACATTAGATACCTGCTTATGCGGGTTCCATTCTAGCGTTTGGTCTTCTCTAAGTCCTCGCTGGTCTGGTTGGGTGTATAGCTCGATTGCCACGAGATATCGCCACGTGCAATATCTCGCAAATGTACCCTGTATTTAGTTCGAAAAAGTATATTATCAACCATCGGGATCAGTATTACTAAAATTAGGCAATAGGTAGGTATAAACATAAAAACACCAGAAAAACGAAACAGAAAGCACTTTAGTCCGTTGGGAATAAATGACCCACTTAAGGCCCTATTTGGCGGGACTAAAGTACCTACTTTAGTTGCGGCAGTACAACTGTCAATTGCAAATACCTTTCAAGCCAGGGAACGAGATACAACACGATACCATCTGCAATTTAAAAATTGTATTCAAAATGGCTCTTTGCCACCATCTTTGAAAACTGAGTCAAAAAATTACACTTAAAAATTCGTATTTTAGTTATTATTAAACGTGCCAAAGTTTAATTATTCTCACATTTTGGTGGTCATTTCTAAAACTGTGAAAGTAATAGGAGAATTATAACGGTATAAATTTATTCTTTTCACGACTTTTGTTTTTTACAATCATTTTAAACTAAATTAATATACGGTCCTCGGGTTTAAGATAAAATGTCTAGTGTTAAACTTCTTTAAAATGAGGTACCACTTGGACATAAACCCCTATCATAACGCCTCATGGGTGCAGCAAAATTTAAATTAAAAGGAAAATTACATTTGTTAACTAATGCGAAACACCAACAATTTAATGTCTCTATATTTACTAATACTTAAGATGTTTGTTCATACTGAGAATTTTTTGTCACACGCTTTACCTTCAACCAACAAAGAACTCTTGTTGACTTTAATACTTAATATAGATACTACTACAATATTCAATAATTTTAAATTATTTTTAATTCTCCTTACGTACCTATTCTAGATAGTAAGAGAATAAAATCTCCTAAAATTAAATTTTACTGCTTTTATGATATTAGTGTTTTCGTATAATGTTTAGGTCAGCTAAATCACAGTGTAAAGGGTCACAACCCGGGACAAAGGGTGTTTGTTTATGAACTGAGTAACCCACAAATTCACCTCCTACTTTTGATTTATTGGGGTCAAGATGGTCCTTGCTACGCGATATATTTGAAAATTCAATTAACAAAAGTTGGACAAAAAATATATATTACACAAGACAATGCACCGAACAACAATTAATGTAAATAAGGAGGCAACATTTCCAGGTAGGAAGAAGAAGAGACGTAATTTCGAGGTGTTGATAAGACTTAGGGGTCAACTTAATCATTAGCGTTGCTTAGTAGAAAGCAGTGACGGCTTTCCAGGGGCGGCAGTGTCTATAGCCTTGTAACCCAGTGTCAAAGAGACAACAGACTGTATTATATTATTGATTTACTTGTACTACTAATTTATATTTTGAATTACTCGCAAACTGCAAGCAATGTAACCGCCCTTCCTTCTAAATCGCCCTCGTATGCAATATAGTGGTAAATATGGGGAAATAAAGAAAATTATAATTATAGGGTAAACAAATATAAGTTCTGTTATTTGGGTAGTTAGGTTACGAATAAGTGGGTAAGTTATTATTAACATAGTGTAGAGTTAACATTAAGTATTTATTTTATCATTAATACCAAACATACACATTTTACATTTTTATACAGAAGAGGGAAATAGAACGTCCTAAAAGCAACTTGTGTTTTAATTCTATCAACCCTCAATTACAGCATTTATTACACGTAACCCCGGAGGTCATGTTAATTATTCGCAAACATCGCGGCTATCAAATTAATTGTTTCGCTTATTAAATCGCCATGCAACCCAAGGACGACTAGCCGTCTCTGCCTGAAGAATTTAAGATTTTAATATAGGCAACTGAATTAGCGTAAAATATGTCAGAATAAGTATCTGTGGAAAAACAAAATTTTCGTTTTGGTTTTTTTAAGATCAGCACCTCGGGTAACTAAACACTTAAATGAAATATCTTGTTGGAATTCCGAAAAAAAGGGAAACACACGCAATGACATGGAAAACCAATCTAAAACTGAGGAAAAAAGTGATTTTAATTAATATATTTTAAGTTTAAAATGTGGATTTTTGTCTCCTTCATTCGATTAACAAATTGAAATAAGAAATGATCAAAACTAAACTGTTTTATTGACTCTATGGATTTATCTTTAATTTAAAAAGGAAGAAATGAAAATTCGTGGTGCGAACTGTTTTAGGCCCCACAAGCGCATGATAATTCAAAGAAGCAAGTGTGAAAGTCGGTCCTTGAAAAGGTAGTCTATGAAGAATGAATTTCTAGATAAAGGGTAGTACCATGTATGCTATTTTTATAGTTTAATCGGAGCATTCCTTGTTTGTTCAGGCCTTCTTTTTGAAGAATAGGATATAACCAAGTCGTCACATTTTGCTAAGTAATTCTTGAGACTAGTGTAGCACGGGTTCTGTCTCCCGATACCCGATATCTTAGTAAAGACACCACCAAGTAAATACCTTCGTTACTATTTCATAACTTGACAATTAACTAAAGTTTAATACAATATTTTCCTTAAACCATATGAGCAAACAGTAAACAACTTTAAATGCTGAATAGGAAGAGGTTTAAGAAACTCCAAATTTCTCTCAAATATATTAATGCAGGGTGTTTAATAAACACGCAGCAAAAATTAAAATGGTTATTTCCTAGACTATTCTAAGAATATTCTGTCCTTTGATGATTTTTAAAAAGCACATTTGTTTCGAAGATTTACGGCGAGAAAGATTATCCACAATAACAACATTTTATTACCAACAATTACATGTATACCTACATACTTTGGAAAATTTTTCTATCAGGAACATTACGGTCAGGAGATCGTTGAATGTAAAACACCCTAGCTTGTAATCAATTGCCATTAACAAGTCGGTAAATGAAATGCATGTCAGTCATCTCGGGGTTCGTGAAACGATTCATGATAGAAGACTTCACTAACAAAAGTTTAACTAATAACGACAGAAAATACACGTCAAACAATAAAACATCATAATATCATTCTCAACCAATTCGACACATACAAAATGATCAATTACGAGACGTATTCTAATGAAATTCACGTTTAAACTGATTTGCTTAAAAGATAACAACGCATTTAAAAAATTTATACTCGTTAAGCCCAGTGTATTACGCCATACTTTTATTTCGACTACATTAGTAATTTGAAGAATATGAAAATGTAAAATATTCTTAGAATAGTCCAGGGAGTAATCTCTTTAATTTTTGCCGCATGTTTAACAAACCGCCTGTGTAATATACCGAACGACTGACCCAGGCTGTCAGCATGCGAGCCGCCCCTGATTGAAGGGGCACTAAAATATAATTATCATTTAAAGCAAAACAATCCATCCTTTATAGTCAAGGTCAAGAAGGTTTAATGAAAAAGTGATTAAGAAAAGATTAGGAGTAGCGCTTCCTTAATTACTACTACTTATACTTTGGCGGTCAGTTAAAATACAGGGTGTCAATTTGAACTTCCCACCCTTACTATCTTTCTTGCAGTTAAAAATATGAAAAATCGGAAAGATACGTTAATTTTATTTGTAAGGGGGACACTTTAAATGAATAGTTTTAGCCCTCTTGTTTCAACCTAGGAGGGGTAGATGTCACCCTTAGAATCTTAAATGGGAATGGGGGTCAAGTGGCACATCGTTTTAAAGGGCGTTCAATTCTCCTTTTAGTGGTATCCTACTTTGTTGCTTTTTGTCCAGAGGTGTCCGAATAATCGCGTTTCAAAGCTGCAGAAACAATTGAGCTTGCCTGCATTGAGATTTTGGTTTTCAGGTCAGTGTTTACACAAAAATTATTGTATTGGGTCTCCTTGTAGTACAAATGATTGGAAGATTAGGCGGCACCGTTAAAATCGTTGAATAACAGGAAGAAAATCTAGTTTAAACAATTGATTTCTTATTTATTGATTATTTTACTTCGACAAAAATAACTTTTTATTGCGGAAGAGAAATTTCTACAATAAAACACATGGGATCTACCTACGCACTATCTTATAAGTTGTTTAAATTGTTATCCATTTTCCTGTAAACAATAATAAAGTCTGTTTTCGAACTCCTCCCTAACATTTCGGAAAACTTCACGGGGAATTGACCTGCATTCTGCTGCAATTCGCCTTTTAAGATCATCAATATCAGCAGGTTGTGTTTTATAAACAATGGATTTAAAATGCCCCCAAAGAAAGAAGTCTAAGGGTGTTAAATCCGGTGATCTTGGAGGCCATTCAATTGGTCCCCTTCTGCCAATCCATCTATCCGGGAATCTCTCGTTTAACCACTGTCGGACCGGAAGAAAATAATGAGGTGGGGCACCGTCCTGCTGGAATGTTACCAAATCCTCCTGTAAAACTGAATTACCCTCTGCATCAATTTGAGTTTCTATCTAGCTCATGGGTGATAAGAGTATCAATAGTATCTTCAAGCATATTAAGGTACAGATCACCTGTCAAGTTTCCTTCAATAAATAAAGGACCAATAAAGGCATTTCCAAGAATACCAGCCCAAACATTAACTTTTTGGGGATATTGTCGATGTCCTTCTCGAAAAATATGCGGGTTTTCGTCACCTCAATATCGACAATTTTGTTTATTAACATTTCCATTTAGAAAAAATGAACATTCATCGCTGAAACAGATATTCGGCAGAATATTAGGGATGGCGTTGACTTGACGACTCATGAATTCACAAAACTCTATTCTTCTATTAAAATCATCGTCATAGAGTTCTTGAAGTATCTGCATTTTGTGTGGATGGAGTTTATGCATTTTCGGTGCTTTTCTTACAGTCTCGTGTGATATTCCTGTCTGTTCTGCTACTGTCCGCAAGGAGCTGATGGGCTCTGCAGCAAATAATCCCAAAACCTCAATTTGAGCTCTTTCATTCATTACTCGTAGGTTATTTATTTTTCTATTACTCACCGAACCAGTTTCGGAGAACTTTTCCACCAAATCCAGCACATACCTGTGACTTACTTCACGATTTCGATTTCTTTCACTGAAAACCAATGCCGTCCTTCGTGCGCACTTTCAAACCTCTCCATAAATGAAAATAATTTCAGTTCTTTCTTAAAGAGAATAAACCATTCTCACACTTTATGCGCTTAATAAAAGTTACCACTAAACAGACGAACAAGCAAAAGCGAATTAAGAATAATATTCCTAATATCCTATAATCTTTTAAATTTGCTGACCATGTTTTTTTTTTGTTAAAAAAACAACGTATTTTTAGAATTTGTTGATAGAATAGCAAGGCTTTTTGTGGAATTTCAGCGATAAGTCATCGAATGAACGCAAATTAACTAGGTACTCGTAGTACCATCGAAATTTTATTAGGTTACTTTTTGTGTAAATTTTTCGAGGTTACTTTGTCAATCCCAAATAAAGTTTGAAACGGTGTCACATATGGGCGTAGCGAGGGGGAGGCAGGGGAGGACCATGTCCCCCCCCCCCTGGATGTTGCCACTTATTGGAATTTGATAAAAAAAAAAACGTTAATGTTTATGATGTTTTGTATTTATTAGTATTTGGCCCCCCTAGAAAAATGTCTGGCTACGCCCATGGTGCCACCTAATCTTCTAATCATTTATACTACAAGGAGACCCAATGCAGTAATTTTTATGTAAATACTAACCTGAAAACCAAAATCTCAATGCAGGCAAGTTTAATTGTTTCTGCAACTTTGAAACGCGATTATTCGGAAACCTCTGGACAAAAAGCAAGAAAGTAGGATACCACTGAAAAGAGAATTGAACGCCCTATAAACTTGACCCCCATTCCCATTTAAGATTCTAAGGATGACATCTACCCCTCCTAGGGGCTTGAAACAAGAAGGCTAAAACTATTCATCTAAAGTGTCCCCCTTACAAATAAAATTGACGTGTCTTTCCGATTTTTCATATTTTTAACTGCAAAAAAGATATTAGGGGTGGGAAGTTTTCAAATTGATACCCTGTATAAAGAAGGTATAGTATTACAGTACTTCGCCTCTAAAGTAAAAAACAGTAAAATTGAAGGATTTTTTTTATTGCTAAAAAGTTGTAACTTTGAAATTACTACTAAAATTTACATCTTAATCGTGACAAGAGCTGGCGTAAAATAAGTTGTTATAGGGGCCGTAAACTTTTGTAGACTATAGCATTAATATGCATAAGTGTTTGTGTGCAGTATTTCTTGAATTATCTAGTTTTATGTTATAGATATAAAATCGTCGGTAAAATCTTAAATAGACGATCCATATCGTTCTCCGTCAATTCCTCAAGTTTGGAAAATAAAATAAAAACTTAATTTTATTCTTCTCCCTTGGGGACTGTAACTTCGACAAAGCAAGTTTCAGCGAACATAAATTAACACAAATAAATATACAGGGCATTATTTAATATGACGTTCTTCAATTATTACTCTTGAAAGGTAATCTAGGTAAATGTGAATGAAAAATAGCCAAGTTCTGAAGTTTATTTTTAAGAAAAATACATTATAATATTGTATCCAGGACAGAACATAAAGGTTTTATGATCTTAAATTACTTTAGAAATGGTAGAAGGATTTTTGGCCAACACGGTACGCCATTCAAAATTTTCAAATAGAATTTCCACAAATAGTCACCGATTTCGACTAGCCTCGCAAAGGTTTGACTAGATCTGTGGCTTGTTGAATAGAAAAAAAAGCAGTGAGAGACCAAACCTTCGCACTGCATAAAAAGTAGAAGAAATAAGGCAAATTGTTAAAGAATACCCACAAACCCCTATTCTGCATTTAAGCCAGCAAGTACTGAACCTACAATACAATCCTAAAATGTGACCTGCATTACAGTGGCGACTTTTCAGAGGCGGCAAGATCGGCAGTGCCCACCCAGTGTCACACATATAACAGACAATATATCATATTATTTATCTACATCGATTTGAATTTTGCAGGACTCTTAAACTGCCAGCGAATAACCTGTCCACTTTCTAAATCGCCCTTGTAACCCCGGACCTTATACCCCCAAACTACAGCCCCCACAAAAATAAATTGTTTTACTTTTTTAGTAACCCAGGCTGGGGTCGGCAAGACAAGGTGCGTCAGACTTGGCAACCAAACATACACCGTGGATCGCAATTAAAACCCAGGCTGGGTAACGTCGAACCTGCGGCTAAATTTAAAGTGAGGTTATGGTTATGTCTAGTTCTCATTATCGGAAGTAAAGATTTTGGATATCTATTGTTTTTAAAGTTTTTGTGAATATTCTTAACAGAAAAGAACTAATTTAGCGTAAAATAAGTGAAATCTGTTAAAAAAAAAAAAACTTTTCGATTTGTTTCTGGTAAGATTAGGACTTCTGAGAAGTGTTTAAAAATTGAAATAAATTGTTTGGACATTCCAACACGATTGAGGGTAGTGCACACCATATTATGGAACACCAAGTTGAAACTGAGGTAAAAAGCATAAGATTGCTGATCTTATTCAATATATTTTAAATTTAAAACGTAGATTTTTGTCATTGGCTAAACAAATTAAATAAAAAAACAATAGTCGGCGGACCCCTAAAATCTTGAATTAAATTAACACGGCAGAGAGCCAAGAGGAGTAATTTATCATTTTCACAAAAAGGTATCAATATAATGCATGGCTTACGTGTAGCAGTGGTAGAACCAAAATTAAACTGTTTTGTTGATCAATCACTTTAGTGTAACAATTTTTTTGATTGCTCCAACTTAATTAATTGGAATGGGCCAATTTAAGCACTCATTATTCTTAATAACTGAATTAAATATTAGAAGTTCACTGGCCCGGCCGTTTCGTGCCATAGTAGGTGCCGCAGATCGATTTTATCGACGTATTGGTTCGCGCGCCACTTCTCGGGTGAAATTTCTACGCATGCCAGGTGATCTGACGTCAGAGAAAGGAAACAAAACTGTCGTTCGCGGTCGGTGCTTGCCCTTTTGCACGTAGTATTCCCTTGAAGCCAGGTTTAAATAGCATGAGAAATCACATTGGTAAATAAAAGGCACCATGTGTATCGCAGACTATTCTGGATTAATTTTTACCAAGTAGTGAAACGCCAAATCAAGTAAGAAACCAGTCCAACAGGTAAAATAGTGATGCAGCTCGAATTTAGCGTAGTTTTGACCTGCACTATTGTGCTTCTTTCAGGTTTTTTTACTTTTTACTTTTTACCTTTTGCCTTTTTTTTATCAAGGTTTTTTATATAACAGTTTTTTATTTTTTGTATTTTAGCTCCTTTTTTATTCATCAAGTTTTTTATTTTGCCTTTTTCTTTATCGAATTTTTCCTGCATTTTATTCTAATTTTTATCCTCTCTTACATTTGTTTCATGTTATTCTATTCTCTCTCATTTTATATTATTCTATTCTATCTAAATCTATTTTATTTTATCTAATTTCATTTAATTCCACTCTATTTTCATAGGAACATTAATTTCCACAAATTCCCGTCTACGACAAGCAAATCTCGTTTGTATCCTTGTGTGAACGCCCGATCCACGTAGGTGCAGCGTACCCCGGTGGATTGTTAACAGTGGACGGTGGGCGTGGAGTTCCTTGGTGTGAAGCCGATTTTATGGAAGCTACGGCCATTTTATTTTGACAGTGTTGTCCAGTTCACCGCCATTGTATTGTGCACCTGTTGCCGGCCAGCAGCTAGAAGCGTCACTGGAGAGGCTGCAAAGTGTTTGGATCCGAGGGAGCTTAGTTAAAAGTTGAGTAAATTTCTATATTTGCTAAATGTGGACTTACCCAACTGGAATTAGCCGTGAATTTAATTGATAATTTATTAATTGATTTGTGATGGGCTACATGCTTGGTGAAATGAATATTCCATGGTAGAGGAAATTAAAGTCTTACTTGTTATATTTCACAATTATAATTCAGTTGCCTGACACGTGTTTCGACCTTTGCGGATCATTATCAAAGGAGTACAAGACAATACTAAATTCTACGTGTAGTTACAAAGTTAACATATAAGTAATAGTAATGGTAAACATGGCAACACGGAGACTCTCCGCAAACAGTTCGATTTTTTCATTTGGATTGGTGACAATTCTGTCCCCGTCCGTCGGGTCCCTGAGAAAGAATACAGATTTCCTGCCTCCCTTTCTAAGCACGTTGTTTGATTTTTGTATAAGATATTTTACATGATCCTTAAAGTTTAGTTCGTTATCTATTATGAGACACACATTAATTTACTTTCTAGTTAAAGTAATGCCTCAGTTTTCTATATATTTTAAATGGCCAATAACATATAAACAATACATATTATACTAAACAATAAAATAAATCCTTTTGAAACCCCATTATTTATGTTTCACATCCGAAACTTAAAGCAAATCCTTTGTT
Source organism: Polydrusus tereticollis (assembly GCA_963920685.1). Taxonomy (NCBI): domain Eukaryota; kingdom Metazoa; phylum Arthropoda; class Insecta; order Coleoptera; family Curculionidae; genus Polydrusus; species Polydrusus tereticollis. The sequence goes on from OY987333.1 coordinate 40,394,716, forward strand.
TTTCTTTATCTTTCCGTTTTTTATATCCTTTAGGAGAAACAGCTTTCGGTGGGCCAAAAAAACTTTAATAATTCAGGGATTTAGTAAGAAAGTCACCGCCAAAGTATATTTATTTGAAGGTTATATCAAAAAGCAACTCAACTTTAGGGTTAAAAAAATAATAAATAAGTGTGTACTTTTCATCCCTTTTTAACCATTAACAAACAGTGTCAGGAACTACCCTAAATTCAACTAAAAAATAGTATTTATTAATTTATTGAGTACGGTTACGATATATTTGTAGCAAGTCTGAAAATTAAAATAATAATCATAATGAACAATCTTTATTTCAAAAGTATGTAATATAAAGATAAAACATAAAACGAAATAACGTCAACAAAAAGAGATAAATATCCAACACAAACAATTCCTAATTCTACAAATACGGGGTCTAGATTGGGTTTTTACGTCAGGAATATCCTTTGACATCTGTTGTCTTAAAATTCTACAATTTTCTGATATATTCAAAACATTCAATAACATTGTAAGGCTCTATCGTTACCAGCAATTAAAATATTTTCTGTTTCAACTTATTAATATTATCAATTGTATTCATTCTTGTATACATATATACAGCAATTAGAGTTAACAATTTGTTTTCCCTGAATTAACCTCGACATGATTCTCTTAATTTTAGCCCTAATATAATCCTGGTCAACACATAATTTGGTGCCGGCAATTTTTTTACTGTTTCTAGGTAATTTGGGTCTGCTAAACCTAAAAATTACCTAAGATTTGCTCCATCAGATCGTTTTCAAAAACTGGGGCCATAAGCTATATTCTCGGGATTAAGGGTACTTTATATCGCATAATTATATATGTATTACTGCTACCACCAAAAAAACAACTGAGGAATGGAAGAAAAATATCTATTGTACACCACAAAAAATACAAAAATCATCTGTCAATAACATTAAAAATATTAACTTAAGTTATTAATTTACAGTAACCTAAACTAACAAATAAGAATAAGCTAATCTGCATCACCCAAAAACTTCCTTTTATAAGATTTTCTCGCATGAGATTGAAAAGGACAGTCTCGCTAAAGACTCCAGCAGTAATCGGCCATCATGTGAATGTCCCATCTACCCTGATATCTCTCTTCCATAGTTTTTATATCCTGGTGGAATCGTTCCCCCTGTTCTTCACTAAGGTCGCCAAGATTTTCTGGGAATCGTTCCAAGTGGCTGTGGAGATAATGAATCTTAATGCTTATATTACACCCGTGTAGGTTAAAGTTGTTAAGCATATATTCCACTATCTGTCGGTCTTTTTTCGATTTCTTGTTTCCGAGAAAACTTTGCACAACTTTAACAAAAGAGCACCATGTATTAAATTCAGTTTCGGTCATCGATTCTGTAAAATGTGAATCTCTTATCAGCTTTCTGATCTGAATTCCATCAAATATTCCGGCTTTCAATTTCTTCTTGCTAAGTGCAGGAAATTTACTGGACAAGTATTCAAAACACGCACAATCCTGGTGTAAGGCCTTTGCAAATTGTTTCAATAGTCCTAGTTTAATATGCAAAGGAGGAAATATGATTTTCCCGTTTAACCAACGCTTCATTAATTACGTTAGCCTCTCCTTATACTAAAGCATCTCTACAAGGCCACTCTCTTCTAATCCAGTGTTGATCCTAAGCCCTGCTGTCTCGAAGACACAGGAAACAAGGATATTTTGTATAACTACCTTGCTGTCCCAGAAGAAAGTTCACCATTTTTAAGTCAACACAGATTACCCATTGATGTTCGTCAAATTTAATTTTTTTAAGCACTAACAATATTGTTTTATATTGTTCTTTTCATTTTGTAGAATGCCCAATTGGAATAGGAATGGAATACTTCCATATATGTTACCGTTATGTAGAAGGATACACTTTAAACTTCGTTTGGAACTGTCGATAAAGAGACGCCAATGGTCTGGTGTGTGCTCTGTTATACCTATTTTCTCTAACAGACCTTTAATATCATTACAAAAACCGTATTATCCTCCTGAGAGAAAAATGGCAATGGTCCTTTTCTCTGTTATGGTAGTACGTAGTTTTGGTACCTGGATAAAGAAGGTTATTTCCATTTCGTCTGGAGGCAAGTAACTCAGCAGACCCTTTTGGGAGGTTTAAATCTCTGACAAGGTCACCTCCATACCATCGGAACACCAAACTTTAAACACTTTTTTTGTCCTTTTGTCCATTGTCACAGGCGTTCGACACAGGTTTTGCATACAACATGCGGAGCCCAGGGTTTTCGGTCTCCTAAGTGAACACCAAAATAGGCCAAATAAGCTTATTTTACATATCACTCTTCTACTTACTTTTAAAATGTACTCGTCACATATGTAGCAAAAAACGTCCGGATGGTTTCCGCAGCTACGCCTACTTGTAGAAGCCATGTTCAAATACGATTTTTTAAAAAACATACTCTTGCAATAAAGCTCAAGATTCAACTAAATGCATGCAGGCAATATTCCGCATAATTTAATCTTTGTATTATGGGATTATACAGGGTGATTCAAAAGTACTTCGACAAACTTCGGGAGGTAATTGCCGGCAATATTTCAAGATGAAAAGTTCTTATAAACAGTGGTCCCTGGCGACTTCGTTACGGAGATACAGGGTGTTGAAATGTTAGAAGGAATGGTAATAATTTTTAAATAACTCCTTAACGAGTAAATTTTTTTTTATGAAATTTGGTGAATTAAATAAGCATCTCAGGACACTTATTTTCAAAGTAAAACACATTCGTAAATTTAACCAGTGGCGTCGGTACAAAATGTGGCTATCATATTTTTTGTGGAAACTATGCCTAACCTAACCACACCACTGACTTATTTGATTTTAACTTTTTTTTTATGAATCCCCCATTCAATTACAACAAAAAAGTTCACGTGTGTTATTTTGCTACGAGGGCCAGTTTAATGTCAAATGATTATTTTATTTGACTATACACAAATATTAAAAAATATGTTTTAAATAATTGATCAAACACTCAAATATTAATTTAAGTATATTAACTAAGATCTATACATACTTACAATAAACAAATATGTAGGTATATGCCAAAGGAAGGCATCTGAGGATGCCTATTTAAGTATAACATGTTCTCAGTGACATGCATATTTATTTATTAGTATGAATAGTATGTTATTTTCTAATATTTTCTATTTTGACAAGGCGGCTTTGGAAATACTTTTTTGATATTTTGTATTTTGATAAGGCGGCTTTGGAAATGCATTTGTCGTGAATTTGACAGTTAGTTGCTTATGTGGTTTATTTCTCAGTTTTGTCATTTTCATTGAATATTAATAGTATTGTTTAAAAGGTATGGATTACTTAAGAAATAATGCGCATTTAGCTGACATGCATTTTGTATATGGCCTTGCCGATGGAAATGCACGAGCAGCTAGACGAATCTATCAAGAGCGATATCCTAACAGAGTACTGCCTGCTGCTGAAACATTTTCAAATCTTCACCGACGTTTAGCTGAAACAGGGAGTTTTGCGAGGTCACGTGACATTCCTGGAAGACCGCGAACAGCCCGAACTCCAGAATTAGAAGAAGCTGTTTTAAATGCTGTAGTGGAAAATCCAGATACAAGCACTCGAATAATTGCTGATGCTCTCAATTCCACCCAAGCCACAGTTTGGAGAATTCTGCACGATGAGCAGTTGTATCCGTACCATATTCAAAGGGTACAAGCTCTTTTACCCAGGGACTTTCCTCAGCGCATTAATTTGTGTCAGTGGTTTTTGGAAAAATTTGCTGAAAATCCCCAATTTTTAAATTATGTACTTTTTACGGACGAGGCAAATTTTTCTCAGAGTGCGATTACAAACTTTCACAATAACCATATCTGGTCTTTGGAAAATCCCCACGCCGTTAGTGAACGAAATTTTCAATACCAAATTTTCATTAAACGTGTGGGGGGGGGGGAATAGTTGGCGATTACTTAATAGGACCTTTTTTTCTTTCACTTCGGCTTAATGGCGAGACGTACCGACATTTTTTGGAAAATGAACTTCCTCCCTTACTGGATGATGTGCCCTTAGAAACTCGAAGACGTATATGGTTTATGCATGACGGAGCTCCCGCCCATTTCAGCATAGTGGCCAGGACCCATCTTAATCAAATTTATCCAAATCGATGGATAGGTAGGGGAGTTGAGGAAGGAAATCAACCGTGGCCACCAAGGTCCCCAGATTTAAATCCTCTTGATTTTTATTTGTGGGGACATTTGAAGTCAATCGTTTACAAGACGCCAGTCGAAAATGCAGAAGTGCTAAGAAACCGAATAATCGATGGTTTTGAGGCAATAAGAAACAGACCAGATATCTTAGCACGCGTACGAGATTCCATGCAAAGGAGATTAGATGCCTGCATCTTGGCTGAAGGTGGACATTTTGAACAATTTATTTAAAAATCATTTAATTTTTGCAACGCACTTATTTAATTATAATTAAATTAAATGTTATACCTTACCCCTTACATAATAAATCTTTGAATTTAAAACATATTTTTTAATATTTGTGTATAGTCAAATAAAATAATCATTTGACATTAAACTGGCCCTCGTAGCAAAATAACACACGTGAACTTTTTTGTTGTAATTGAATGGGGGATTCATAAAAAAAAAAGTTAAAATCAAATAAGTCAGTGGTGTGGTTAGGTTAGGCATAGTTTCCACAAAAAATATGATAGCCAAATTTTGTACCGACGCCACTGGTTAAATTTACGAATGTGTTTTACTTTGAAAATAAGTGTCCTGAGATGCTTATTTAATTCACCAAATTTCATAAAAAAAAAATTACTCGTTAAGGAGTTATTTAAAATTTATTACCATTCCTTCTAACATTTCAACACCCTGTATCTCCGTAACGAAGTCGCCAGGGACCACTGTTTATAAGAACTTTTCATCTTGAAATATTGCCGGCAATTACCTCCCGAAGTTTGTCGAAGTACTTTTGAATCACCCTGTATAGGTACTAATACCCTAGGACACAAGCCAAGTTAACGAATTAGTTTATGAGGGTTACGGTATACAATTTCATTCTCTTTTATTGCCTTCTATTTTATATTTTGTGCTAATTGCAAATACGAAAATAAGAAATCTGCAGGTGAAAAAAAATTTCAGGAAAAATTATTTCTTATCTGTAATAATTATATGTCCTTTTGCCAATATAAGATTAGGTATTTCCAGTGATTTATGAATAAATAGGTATAATTAAAAAGGCATTAGACTTGGAATTAGATTAAACAGAAAATTTTAAAAAAGAACAACACTCGGCAACGGCATGATACACAAATTCAAAAAATGGGGCCTACAAGAGCCTCTGAAGTCCAGACCTAGAAGTGTTCTTATCCCCCTCTTTGATCACGGAAAGCTCTAAGCATAGGTCTCGAATTTCCCGAAACTGTTATACCATATTGAAGCTTCGAATGAAACAGTGCAAGATTAATATGTTTCAAGGTATATAAATTCAATTCCGACTTTAAATTAATAAAAATTCCACCCATGAAAGCCTCTTACATAAATCATCAATATGTTTTGACCAGCTTAGTTTGTCGTCAATTGTTATACCCAGCAAGGTGACGCTGTCACCAGTTATCACATTATTATGGGAAGAAATTGTCAATTTTTGAGTCTTATCATGATTCACTAAAAGATTATTATATGAAACCCAGTCCTGTGCTCGCTGTTCCACCTCAGAAGAGAAGAGATTAAGGTCTAAGAGTGACGTGCTTGAACAAATTAAAGTTATGTCGTCTACGAATAATAAAAAAGTTATGGGTGGCATAACAGTTTGTAAGTCATTTATATAGATAAGGAAAACAATGGGCCCAGGACTGATCTCTCTGGCACTCCATGATTCAGAGTTAAAACTGACAACAAGTTTTTGTTATTTAAATTAACACACTGGCTTCTGTTTTTAAAATAAGAAGAAGAAAACTTAAATACCACGAAACGACTGAAACATTTAAAGTGGGTAAGACCCAAATGACTATGTTGCTTCAAAATAAAACAGAAGTTAGAAATTTTTAAGTTCAGTTTCAAGAAGGTGGCAACGATGAACAAAAAAGAAAATTTTCCAAAACCGAAGCACTGTCAGTGGACCAAGTTGTTTTTAACTGGTTTTGTAAGGCGCGAAACAAGCACTTACCAATATCCGGGCCCATAATTTAAGCAATAGCCCTTGAATCTGAAAAAATCTTGAAAAATTCCGTCGTCGGCATGATATTACCTTCAAGAAAATACGTGGCGAATCAGCCGATATCCATATCGAAGACGTAACTGCTTGGAAAGAAAGGCTATTGACCATTTTAAAGGATTATGCCTCAAAGGACGTATTTGATGCAAATGAGACAGGTATCTACTATCGTGTATTGCCCACAAAAACATATGCATTAAGTGTATTGGAAAAAAACAGTGAAAATAACGATTTACAATTCTGTTCTGTGCAGACATTGGAAGGTGAGAAGGAAGAACCACTTATAATAGGCAAAAGCAAAAATTCTGTGTTTTAAGGGCGCACATATCGATAAGTTACCTCTACAATGGGTCTCAAAACAAAAAAACGTGGATGACAGCAGACATCGTGGCAATATGGCTTCACAGATTTGATCCCAACATGAAGAAGGATGGATAATGTCAAACATTTGTGATGTCTCATCCCAAAATATACTGGATAATGTCAAACATTTGTGAACTTGAAACAATTTGCCTCAATTGATAACGATTTGTCTACAGAAAGTGCAGAATTGGCTATCATCGACGGTATTGAAGAGATCCAGGAAACAGATGAAACTACTCCCAACTCTGAACCAGAGGAAAAGGGACCCAAACTTGCTCCAGTGTCGAAGATATCAAGCCTATCTGAAACTTGCGCAAGTTGGAGAGACTTTTTTATTAATGTTATAACAATTTTAAGAAGTCTACAAATATTTTTCAATTGCTATTAAAATGTGAATCTGAAATTTATAAAAATAAAATAAAAAATATGAAGCAATCATTAATTTCTGATTATTTTCAGAAATAAGAATTTCAAGGCAGACATACAGTACATTGTAGAATACGTATGTTAGTATGCACGTGCGGTATATATTGGTAAATCGACTTATCTCATTTAATTTTAGTTCTGATAAACTTAAACAAAAATATTTAAAATTATCTACATATATGTAGATATTTACTAATAAATAAACACTATAAATTGCAGACCAGTTGTTTTAATTTTGTTCTATTAACCGACCACCCCTTGCAGGTTATGCTTTTTTCTTAAAGAAATTGAAATTAATTAGTATCTCGAAAACAGAAATAGACAGGTATAGGGAGATACTATAAAAGTTGTTAAGAAACTACTAGAGATTAAAAATATAAGTTTATGTACAAAGTGTTTCATTTAAAATATCAATGTTGCTACTACTTTATAGTAGAAGCGACAACATTGCAATGTCAGTCATTAAGATTTAGAGTATTATCATTAATAAAACTGAATTTGATTTAATCGAAAAACGTGACATTTATTGTTTGAATCCATTTCGATTTTACAATAACAACATACCTAACACATGAAAAAAAATAAAGAATGATGTTTTCTATTGTGATACGCATCGTTAATCCTTTATTTACGCCACCAATTTTTCGCTGAATACATTAGTCAATCGGGCCAAAATCCTTTAAATAAAAACTCGCTGATGGAATTTCCGTTTTAATTAAAAACCCGATTAAAACCCTGTAAATAAACCGACGCTTTTTCAAGGGCCAATAATCTGCCTAATGAAAAGAAACGTCAGTAATAAAAAACATTACATAATTTAGGTCATGTGATCGTATATTTTTTCTTTATGACAATTTATCTACGCGATTGAGAAAATTTATTTTTATTTTGAATTATTGTTTTTATTGCAAACTAAATAACTTAAATAATTTTCGTGCATTATAATTTAGGCCAATTAAATCGCACACTAATTTATCGCATATTACAAAGAGTAATATAATATGATAACTAGTATTCAATTTATAAGAGTTTTAAGAAAATTGCAGGTAAATTTCCAAATGCAAAAAGAAAGAACTTGTTGGAGAAAGGTTCAGTAGTTTACTTGCTTAATTTAATAAATCAAACAGGTATCAAGTCAAAGTAGAGAAAGTACGGCAACGCCGCCATTTACAATCTTTTAATGTATCTACGGTGTATCGAGGCGAAAAATTCGCATGGAAACAAGACAAGAGAGTTGAGTTTAAAAACATATAACCAATAATAATTTCCAAGAATGTACGGCGTCTACGACACCCAGACTAAATTCCCAAAAAGCAAGCATGTAGCGTCGCTGAAGGCGAAATAAGCCTACGTGATTGAGCGCAGGGGTTGAAACAGCATGACAAAATGTTATCGAGTGCGAGGAAGAGGGTGATATATCGCAAGTAAGACTTGACGTGTTTAAGTTTTTCGGGCAGTCAGTAGAGATCTGTATCAGTGATCGTGAAAAGCACACGGGCTTCTCGCAGCATTTTGCGCGGTATTAGTTCATTTTGTGGTATTCAAGCCTTAAAGTACGTGGAAAGTTCGCGGATTAAATCCCGAAGGTGTAGCTAATGTGATTAGTTTACCCAATCCCTAGTTCCGTTTATCTGTTGAAATAACTCAGTAAATTTGCGGTGTTAGTGCCCAATGGTGTATTAACGTAGTTCTTATACCACGACCCGTTGTAAAACAACAGTCTCAAGTTCGTAGATAAAAATGTATAGCTGTTTAATGCAGTAAGTAGTTACAACACTAAGTTGTAAAAGAAAAAAGTATTTGCTAGTACGCAAAACGGATGTAAAGACGAGTAAATGACATATCAGAAATAAATAAATATGTTTTTGTGTGAGAAAAAGCCTTTTATTTCAACTGACATATTTTGAACCACGCAACCTATGAGAAATACAGTAAACAATTTATGATTGGCGCAAGCATATAATGGCGGCGTCAACAGAGTTAATGATAATATAATATAGGATAATAAAATCAGTAGAAAAAACATAAAAACAAAAATAGGTAAAAGAGGCAGTTACGTTCACTAAGCAATTAGATATCAAATAAATCTCTATAAGATGCTGCAGTGTGCAATATCATCCACGTATTTATTATAACTCATTTCACAGTAACTAAAATATTCTGGATTAATTAGTTCTATTGATAAACTTTTAATTATGGTCTTGCATCGTGTACTGATATTCGACATTTTTAATAAAATTTAATTGCGTTTAGTCTTTTTGAACCACGCCCCAATTGAACCATCCTATTCTTAGTTTACTGGTGGGAGACCAATTAGTTTAATCAAGGGGTGTGACAAAGGACCTCCTTATATGATACGTTGAGCCATGACCAACAATCAGAGATTGCTACAATATTAGATATACTATAGTCTTTGCTTAGGTGGCTCGAAACTGTTGCATATCGATACTTATTTCTTAGCTACAATAAAGGTTGTTAATCTATAAATAGACATATTGTTGAATTTTCTCGTTTTTGCGACCTTTTAGGACAATAGTATTTTTAAACTAGGAATTGTAAGAGGAGATTTTCTTTCTTAATCTTGCCGGTTTTAAACTGCAAACAGAAACTAGTTGAAGTTTTATTTAAATAACATTAAATGGATATAACAAAGCATGTTTCATGTTTCTTAGGCAGTGCCCTTTAAGACTACTTATCTGGAAACGCACTGCATAATCTTTCCAGATCTCAAAACAACATCTTTCTTTATTTTAATTTAACCCCACTTAGAAACCTGATTAAAAATTAACGAACGACGAGAAGCACTCCCTGCCGCATACAAATGTCTCCTAATATTCCAAAATCTAAAACAACCCCTGCTCCATCCCCCCAGGGAAGGGTAAATGGATTCTCGACGGCTTTTGTTCAACAGGTTTCTCTTATCGTAACATCGTAATTCGTCTTCCGGCGTTTTAAAACACCGAATACAAGAAAGTGGATTTTTAATTCTATTATTCCGGAATTTTGCTTGATTTGTTGTGAAAGAAAAAGGGAGTAAGAGTGGTTACATATATATACAGGGTGTTATTTAATAAGTGTCCGTGCACGATTCCTCAGTTATTTATAAGGTGAAAAGTTCATATAAGCATGGGTCTGCAAGCCCTTTGTTCTTGAAATACAGGGTGTTAAAATTTTTAACAGGAACAATAAATATGTACGCCACTGCCATTTTCTCTTTTGATAACACTGTTATGTAGGCAGTCTATTGGCTAATGCAAGGTACATTTTAATAATTGTTTGATTTCGGCTTTGTTTTAGGAGATAAATGCTATTTTATCAAACTCTGATATGGGCATAGCGTTATGCAAGTAAATGCCATTTATTTCTTTATTACTCTTTTTCTCGAGAACGATTGCTTGGACCGACTTCTACCAAGTAGGCTCCTTTATGTAGACATGATCAAGAAATCCATTTTCTTGCTTAAAAATGTAATTTACGTATAAAATAGTTATGACTCCTCAAAAGAGTAAAAATATCGTAGGTGGCGCCGTCTACAATCGGCAGCCATACTATCATCAAATTCGAATTTCACATTTCAAAAAATCCCTAGATATCAATTTTTCTCCAAATATACAGGGTGGCGATAAAGTTTGGAGTAATAGGAATATTTCTGAACAGGTTAACTTAAAAAAAAGAGAATATACAGGGTGTTACATAAATAAATTATCACGTCAATGTCACTTTTTGTAAATAGAATACCCTGTATATTATTTCATTTTTTGATTCTACGTAAGATTCTAAGCAGATTTCGTTTATGATGTTCTATACCTATCTTCAACTGTTTACGAATTATTGACAATTGGGAGGGAATTGTTGAGAATAGAATCATCGGGCCATATTTTTTTGAGGGGACATTGAATGGCGAACGATACCTGTCATTTCTAGAGGAAGAACTTGTACCTGCCCTAATTACACTATTTCTAAATCAAGATGGTCCAGATACGTTTGATGATAGACTTTGGTTTCAGCAAGATGGAGCTCCTGCCCATTTTAGCGCAAATGTTCGAAGATATTTGGACAATACGTTTCATCATCGTGTGATAGGCCGACGAGGCGAAATAGAGTGGCCACTAAGGTCACCCGATTTAAATCCGCTCGACTTCTTCTTATTATATTATATTATCTTATACGTTAAAGAGATAGTATACGAAAATAAACCACAAACCTTAGAAGACTTGAAAATAAGAATAAGAGCCACGATACGGCAAATTACCCCAGATATTGTTACTAACGTCCAAAGAGAGTTTGTGGATAGATTGGGTCATTGTAGAGCTGTGAATGGATACCACTTTCAACATTTATTAAAATAGGCAGGCATATTCCTTTATTGTAAATAATGTTCGTTAAATAAAATAATATGTTTAAAATTCAAAAAAGTGTCATTTCGTTTATAAAAACAAACTTCACATTGATACTGATTTTTTTAGACACCCTATACGAATGAAAATAAAGTTGGGGATTATAGAAATATCTGTGAATAGGTTAACCTAAAAAAAAACGCTAAAACAATTCAATTCATATTTTTATTTTTATTTAAGATGTTTAATTTTCAATTATCAATAATTTGTAAACAGTTGAAGATAGGTACAGGACATCATACGAAATCTGCTTAGAATCTTTCGTAAAATCAAAATGAAATAATATACTGGGTATTCCTTTTACAAAAAGTGACATTGACGTGATAATTAATTTATGTAACACCCTGTATATTCTAGTGTTAGCTAAAAAAATGCAGAAATAAAGTAGAGAAGTAGAGAAAAATTTTTATGAAAGAAAATGTGTTTTTATGCCTAGTTAGTAATAATACTAATAATAATAAACGTCTTTTATTGTTAATTCACTCCATAACACTGACAATAAAGGCGAAGTTTAGCCATTGCCTATTTTTACACTTAACCTCTAAGCGAGTGAAAATATTTAAGCTATATATAATATATCAACTTCTACAATAAATCTTGTATACATAATAAATCTGTAATTTAAATAATTATTTACAATGATACATCAATTGAACAAGGTGCTTTTAGTACAAAAAAGAGAAGAGAAAAGACACATCAAAAAGGTAAAGATAAACACCAGAAACAGACAATAGTTGGGTAAGAAACCTAAAAATAAAATAACAAAAAACTTATTCATGACTCTATCAAGAACCTTACACAGATTTATGTACTCCAAGTCCTAACATGTTACAAAATAATAGATAATAGGCTGAGAACCTGTCCCTAGGTTCAGGTCAGAGATACTCAAGTAATAAATAACAGTTGAAATAAGCAGACAGCCATCACATATTCTATCTAGAATATTGATTTAACTGCTGCTGTAGCAAGAATTGCCTATACATTCTTTTAAATCGTTGTAAAGAGGCTTCGTCCTTGAGATGCCTCGACAACGTGTTATAAAAATGTGCCGCTTGATAGGTAAAGCCTCTACGAAACAAAGAAGTCGCGTGTCTTGGTATAGCCAATAATTATAATAATATTACTGTGGGTTACAAGCAATTTACTTATATACGGAGGAGACGAGGTCAACATAATCTTCTTGACAAAATCTTCGAAATGAAGTGTCCTTCTATGCGACATATCAAGCCAAGAGAAGTCTCTAAATTGCAGAGATATAGTACCTACTCAATTTCAAACTGGTATCTAAAGCGGTCTCAAAAATATTAGGGGAAAGGTCTCAATCACCGACAATTCAAACAATTTCTCGAGGATATTGAAAGCGAATATGGTGATCTCCTGTTTTACATTGAAGTAAGGTGGCTAAGTCGCGGGTTGACACTACAGGGGTTTCTTAACTTGATTGAGAAAACCAATTATTTCTGACAGAAAAGAAAAACGACGTCCCCGAACTCGACAACCCTTATTGGCTGTGTGACTTAGCGTTTCTTGTAGACATCACAAATTACATGAATGTTTTAAATACGCGACTCCAAGGCAAAAATCAATTGATTTCGCAGTTATACTCTCATGTTTCGTCCTTCCAATGCAAATTGAGTCATTTCAGGACACAAATCAATTCAGCCAATTACAGCAATTTTCCGAACTACAAAAAATTATGGAGAAAGTCAATAAAAAAAAAACGTCAATTTGGCTCATGTTGAAAACATTGATATTTTGATACAAGCATTTCAAAATCGTTTTATAGACTTCATGAAAGTTAAACCTCTATTGGACATTTTCAGCAATCCTTTCAACATTTCACCCGAAAATGCGCCGGAATCAATGCAGCTGGAATTAATAGATATTCAAAATATTGATAGTTTACGAAACAAATTTAATGAGGGTAATTTACTCAACTTCTACCGTTGCGTTGATAAAAACGCTTATAAAGAGTTGCGAATAAATGCATTGAAATGCGCAAGCTTATTTGTATCGACGTATATTTGTGAACAAACGTTTTCAGTGATGAAACTAAACAAAACGAAGAACCGAAACCGTCTGTCAAATGAAAATTTGGAAGCAATTTTACGTGTGGTGATAAGTAATGTGGTGCTTAATATAAAAAAAACTTGTTTGTTCAATGCAATGTCATGCATCAAAATAATAAAACATGAAATATTACATTGTAATGATTAGATTACCTTACGATTACATAATTACAACAAACATTTTTGAAGGTCCTTTTATTTTTATCATTGTATTTTATACTATTTAAAAATAAAAGTTTTGTGTTAATAAGTATTGTTTGTAGTGGCCCGTCCTTGGCTTATATTTTTCCCGAGTGGCCCCTGTTCCCTTTAAGTCTGAGCATCCCTGGTTTATTATATCGGCCTCTTCAAAAAATTATAATATAATTATTCTCTAAAATGTACAGGGTGTCCCAAATTCGAGCCTCATCATTGAGATCTCGGAAACTAGAAGAGATACGAGGTCGGTTAGATGGAGGCAAAGTTGCGCGATTTGATGCTGATCAAAATGCCACCTTCAAAGTTTAAAAATTCCGAGTGCTTCCGAAGATTTTTGGAAAAAACCGAATATTCGCGATTTCATTTTTATTTGTTTACGACTCTATTTTAATAGATATAACAAAATAAATTTCACATTTTTATTGCTACTTTTTCTGTTCTACAAGATGGTGTTATAAGATTTTCAAACCGACATTTCGTCTTTGAGCTGCCATCATCAACTTTGTTTTTTTAAATACGGCCCTGGATTTTTTATTACGGATTTTAAGAGCTTCGAAGGTCTCAAAACCAATGATGTATCGCACTTATTCGAAAAATTTATATTAATAGCATTTTCCATAAGAACTCATTTGTTAAGAAAGAGACAGAAACGAAAACTTAATAAAATATCAATAGATATAACAAAATAAATTTCACATTTTTATTGCTACTTTTTCTATTCTACAAGATGGTGTTATAAGATTTTCAAACCGACGTTTCGTCTTTGAGCTGCCATCATCAACTTTGTATTTTTAAATACGGCCCTGGATTTTTTATTACGGATTTTAAGAGCTTCGAAGTTCTCAAAACCAATGATGTATCGCACTTATTCGAAAAATTTATATTAATAGCATTTTCTATAAGAACTCATTTGTTAAGAGAGAGACAGAAACGAAAACTTAATAAAACTGAATAATAAAAGTTAAAGCAAATATTCAAATTGTAATCCGTCTGCTTGGATGCATTTTCGTGTCAGTCTGTGAATTTTATGGATGGCACGCTGAATAGTCCTTGCGGGGATAGCCCTGATCTCCCTTATTAGGTCTTGACGTAAAACTTCAAGGATTTGTAGTGTGTTTCGATAAAGACGGTTTTGGAGAAATCCCCAAAGAAAGTAATCTAGAGGACTTAGGTCTGGGCTCCTAGCTGGCCAACGTGCCGGTCCTTGGTTTCCAATCCATTTATCGGGGAACAGTGCATTTAATAAATTTGTAATTTTTAGTCTCCCATTATGAGGTGGTGCACCATCTTGTTGCCACCATAGTTGACGTAATACGTCCAACGGTTCTTCCATTAAGGAATCCAATATATTGGTCCTTATTAATTCGGCATATGTTTCAGAAGTTAAATTTCCTTCAAGAAAAAACGGACCGAAAGATTTTATTGTGCCACATACCGACCCATACATTAAATGATTGCCGTCCCTGAGGTCTTACTTCTCGATTCTGCCTTGGGTTTTCTATTGACCAATAGTGTTCGTTATGTCTAATAAATAATCTATGTGTTGAAAACCTGCATTCATCTGTCCATATAGTTTTATTTAAGAAGTCGTCATTTTCATTAATTCTATTTTGCAACCAATTACAAAATTCTAATCGTCTCTCAGCATCGCCAGGTCTTAGTGTTTGACTAATATGAATTTTGTAAGGTTTATATCCACGATTATTTAAAGTTCTCCAAACTCTCATTCGCGGTGATACTACTTCGTCTGAGAAAACTCTAGTTGAAGCTCGAGGATTATTATTTGCCTTAAAAAATTATTTAAAATTACTCATTTTACTTCCTACTATGTAATAGTTTTCAAACTTACAGTGTTTAAGATAATTTGTTCCTCTTCTGGATCGATTCGTATTCCATATATATATATGAGCTAAATTATTATCAATATTAGCAAAATAACTATAATGCGGCTGCCGTCTTTCCGGATATTCCAACAAATAGCGCTCACAAGCCGTTTTTGAAATTCGATTCGAAATATAATAAATCCTTATCATGTCTCGTTTTTCTTCAGAAGAAAAAGGCATTTATGTTTAATACGCGTTAACGATTAGTGAACAGTGAACTGTCAAAATATTAGATAATTTAAACATAAACAAATGAACTAAGATGGCCGGCGCGCACGATGCACCGCCACCTTGATAAATTGCTAAAATTTCTGTAAATATAGCCTACAGCCTAGGGTTTGAGGGTTGACACTTTAATTATATCATTTATTAAAAATTAATAATACAAATGAGTTCGTATGGAAAATGCCATTAATATAAATTTTTTGAATAAGTGCGATACATTATTGGTTTTGAGACCTTAGAAGCTCTTAAAATCCGTAATAAAAAATCCAGGGCCGTATTTAAAAAAACAAAGTTGATGATGGCAGCTCAAAGACGAAACGTCGGTTCAAAAATCGTATAACACCATCTTGTAGAACAGAAAAAGTAGCAATGAGAATGTGAAATTTATTTTGTTATATCTATTCAAATAGAGTCATAAACAACATTCGGTTTTTTTCAAAAAATCTTCGGAATTTTTAAACTTTTAAGGTGGCATTTTGATCGGCATCAAATCGCGCAACTTTGCCTCCATTTAACCGACCTCGTATCTCTTCTAGTTTCCGAGATCCCAATGATGAGGCTCAAATTTGGGATACCCTGTACAGGGGAGCCAATATTTAGCCACCTCAAGATTTACACAGGATTTCCTATATTCACCTAAGCCATGCATCACCCGGTATATGGTACGGCCTTGAGGCCACCTTCTGGCTTAATGTTAAATAATATAAAATTAAGAACACACAGCAATTTATTTTTTCCGTCCGTACTTATACATTTGTGAATGGCCTGAAAACAATAAAATCCTTCCCGATAATCCGGCTTTTAGTGCGAAAAATCCCGTAATCCGTTAAAATTTTTCGCAACTTTTGTAATAAAGCTTAGTGGAGTGTCGATCGAAGTAAGAAAAAGTTTAATTCGGCCACCAAGTACAAAATGAAAACGAGTCAAATGGATAAGTTTTAAAAGATGTTTTATATGGAAACCTTCGGTCAAGTATTTATAAGACTTTCAAAAGGTTAGTTCAGGTCAGTACAGTATCACGGAGGGAATTATTAAAATTGCCCAGCAACAAAATCTTTACTAAGCTTTCTTTTGTTAAAACAGCAATACATTTTATTACTGGCAATAAAATGTGTTTTTACTCCAATAAAGTCTACTTTTCTGCTGTTGGTTTACTAAACTTGTAAAATACTTTCCGGAATAGTTCATTTTCTACTTTAGAAGAGTATTTTTTAGTAAAAATTACATTGCATGCAACATGCAGCTTAATAAACCGTTTTGCTATTATTGGTACATTTTGTTAATGAAAATTTTTCTGCCATTGCTATTATTAGAACATCTGCTTTTGTAAACTGGCCTAGATATAACAACTTGCTCAAAAACATCGAGCCCCTGCAGCCACTTCGCAACCTGGGCGACATTGAGAACGCGATAAGCAAGATCAAAGATGATATAAATGCGACACTTGCTCAATCATTGATCACAAAAATATGTCCTCCTATTCAAAATATGAGGCTCTAACTGAGGAGATTAAAAAACCCATTAAAGTCAATAACACTCTCAAAAACAAAGCATACCGTACTGGACTCTCGAACCAAATCAGAGGCAAGTCATGTAGCCGACGCCGACGCAATTAGGCTTATGTTAATTGAACGGAAATAAAACTTATGGGACGACAAAGTTCAGAGTCTAGCAATCGAGGATACCTCGACCTACAGAAAGACTAGAACTTCAAGAACAAGAGATTCCAGGGCCCCGATATCCTACCTGAAAGATCAGGACACGGGGACTTATACCAACAGATGCCAAGGACAAAGCTGAATTGCTCGCAGACAAATTCTGCGAGCAATTTGGTGAAAATCCCTCAAACGATCCGTTACGAGATGAGAGGGTTTCCACAACGATACAAATTTACAAAGCCATTGATTACCCTCTGCAAAACTTCCCGAAAGAAAGGGTAGAGAAATTAAAGACATTAGTAGGTTACCTCGATGTCAGGAGAGCTACAAGTTTTAACGTCACGCAGTGTTGCGAAACCTACCCGAGAGAGCTTTGAGGAACATAGTATTCTTACCGCAGGCTATTATTAACCAAGACTATATTCCATGCCCCTGGAAAAGGGCAAAAGTGATTTTAATTCACAAAAAAGGCAAAGACTTTACTGTGCCCTCAAGCTACAGACACATTAGCCTATTGTCAAGCAAGGGAAAAATTGATATTAGCTCGAATCTACAATTTTGTATTCGAACGCAACCTTCTGCCTAAGAGAAGACCAAACGCTTGAATGAAATCCGCATAAGCAGGCATCTAATGTCAGTCACAATTGGCTTAAAGCGCCACCTGTCATTAGATATCTGGTTGTGCGGGTTCCATTCCAGCGTTTGGTTTTCTCTAAGCCCTCGCTGGTCTGGTTGGGTGGATAGCTCGATTGCCACGAGATGTCGCCAAGTGCAGCATTTCGCGCATGTATCTGGCAGAATAGTTTTGTCAAAAGTTTGCGAAATATAGTTGATGCAAAAAAAAAAACGTTGCACGTCATCAATCAACTGATAATTGTAAACCCGTAAGAAAAGACGAGGAAATTAAATTTGGGCAAAAAATATTAACACGTTATGCGATATTCAATTCACTGCAAACTTAAAGTATTCTTCTTTGATACGAACCCACTTGTAGCAAATATTTAGTTTATATATGCTTGTAAACATTAATATAATTTGAATTTTATTGGCCGATAGTTGGCAACACAACTGTAAACGGTGCGGTGGCGCCAGCTCGTTCGTTGGCTTAGTTTGACGTTTCATGCAAAACTAACCTTAATTGTCCGTGGTTCCGCGTTGCTGTGCGTCTATTTTTTAACAAAAACTCCAGATATTTTCATAAATAGCATTAAGAACTGTTCTATTAAGAGAAACAAAAGTGTACATACATATCTCTGTCGATTACGTCGTTTACTATTTGTAAAAAATGCCGAAGCATTTAAATAGTCGGTGCAAAGAGCTAATAGCGTCTCCAAGAAGCAGTTTTTCAGGAAGAACTTAACAACAATGGCCCATTGTTACCCTTGACAGCAGTACAGAGAACTACATTTGAAGAGTATGTTACGGTCTAGATATTCTATTTCTACTTTACTAATTTTTAGTGTGTAGCAGCTACCGCAAATTTGAATATCAACACTGTAAGCGCAATTTCAACAACAGTTAAGGAAAATAAATTATTAGAATCACCTTAAAACTGAGAGAAATGTTTGATAGATATCTTAACTGTTTAAGAAGCCTCTTGAAAAAAATATGCTTCGGATTGTAAAAAGATGAACTGAGGCGAAGGCTTATGGAACTTTGCCATGTAGCTTTCAAACGACTCGTATTTTTGAAATAATATATAAAAGAAAAAGAAGCATTCTTGTACCAATTCGTTTTACCATCACAGATATTCTACGTAATCTCGGACATAACCTGGAAAATCGTGACATGTTTTTGGTCGATTCGTGTACAAAAATGTATGACACTTAAAAGCAAAATTGGCCAAAAAATTGAAGTTCAATGAGATTATAAATTCATTTGCATCAGCGAAAGCAAGGAAAGCGCACTTGTAAATAATTATGTTTATTACCGTTATATTTACGACTATATGTATCACAGATGTATATAGTGAAAGTATAAAATAAATTGTGTTCACTAGTATTTGTATTTGAATTTCTTGATGCTATTAACTTAATTACTTCATCTCTTCTAATACTATCTTAGTAATCTACTCTTACTACAAATTTGTAACTGTGTGGCAAGAAAAAACAGGTGCAGGGGGGTCCATAGATTTACTACCCCCTGGCCCCGATTTTCTCTCGACAGCCCTGGTTGTAGTTAAGTGTTGTGATGTGAGGAAATAAGACACAACCTAATATACTAAAAATACTTATATATATTCTCATTCTATCTCTTCCCCTCCCATTATATAAAACAATTCGCTCGTTTTCTTTTACAAGAATCCGAGGATGGCTTTGTAACAAATGACTTAAGTGTCGCGGGTGGCTTGATTAATCGTTTAAAACAAATCTTAAAATACAGAACGCGGAGATAATTTTCTGCGTGATGTTGCCAGTTTATGTAAGAAATGATAAAGTACTGCATCAACCAGGCATTCGGATTTCTTGGTTTATCACTTACTTTAATGAGTTTAATAAGGTGATATTTTATGAAGATTAAAAGAGATAAGATAAGGACAAAATAGGCAAAGATGGTGTGTTTTTTTTCTTCGTGTTAATAATTGAATGACCTGTAAAAAATTTCACTTATCTCTCGCGATTACCATTCTAATTTAGCTGGGCACTGATCTATGGCATACAGGTTTATGAGCCCCAACTGCAAGACTTGAGCTGGGCGCCAATAGCGTAACTAGGGACAGAACAAAGGACAGGCATCCATCATTTTAAAATATTTAATATACAGTGTGTACATAAAGTAAGAAACACGTTATATACACTCACCAACATAAAACTCGGGACAACCAAAATTTAGATCAACTTTAATGTATGATAACTTTTTCTTCCATAGTCCGATTTCAATCTTTTTTTATTTAAAAGGTAGATAATTGTTTCGGTTTTAATTAATTTTATTAAATTTTCAAGAATGTAGTTTACATGTTGAATTATACCGGAAAATAAAAAAGTATATTTTTTCTCTTAAGTCTGTAACACTCTGTAGAGTAATTTTGCAATGTAAACTACACTGGATATGCTTTTCTGCAGAGCTTGATTCATTTTTAATATGTTGCTGTTTTATTCTTCTCGGTATCCTTATCGGTTTAAGAGATATGAATTTTTGAAATAAACATTTTTGCAACAATTATTGAAAACACTGTTGATTTTTTTGGAATGTTTAGGTTTGGAAACGTATTCTGCATTTGTCAAACAGGTTTTTCAAACATTCCGAGCATTTAAAACGTTTCGTGAGTGAATTCCGAATTTATTTTTAATTTCACGATGCCCTTGTCATCCGAAGATTCAGCTAAAGCCGTTGCTCTTCATGATGTTAATTATTCCTATAGAGAAGTGGCGGATATGCTAGGTTTTACAAAATCTAGCGTGGAAAGGACCGTTGCAAGGTTTCGTGAGACTGGAAGTTATGGTAGAAGACCTGGATCTGGAAGAAATCGTGCTCTTGCGTCATTAGAGTCTCAGTTTTAAGAGATCGGCATATCAGCGCAGTAGTGATAAGAAATGAACTCCAAAGAGTTCGTCAAGTTGCTGTCAATAAAATAACAGTAAGAAGAAGACTTAATGAAGTCAATTTACGGGCCAGAAGACCGACAACTGGACCAAAGCTCCTCAGAGAGCATCGAGTTAATAGATTTCCTTTTCCGCAAGAACACATTAACTGGAACTTTCAAGAGTAGAGGCAAGTTCTATTTTTAGACGAGTCCAGATTTTGCCTGAGGTCTCCTGACGAACGAGAAAGAGTATGGAGATGACAAGGGCAGAGATTCGCCCAATGTAACTTTAGCGAAAGGGTTAGTTTTGATGGTGGATTCATTATGTTGTAGGGCGGCATTTCATTTGAGGCTCGAACAGAACTTGTTTTTTTTTGACAGAGGAACTGTAACTGCCCGAAGGTACATTAAAGAAATTCTGGAAGAACATGTTGTTTTTTCACAATTTATCGGTAACGAGATCGTTTTTATGCATGACAATGCTCGTCCACATACTGCGAGAATAGTGACCCAATATTTAGAAGAGGTTGGAATAAACGTTATGCGCTGGCCCGCTCGTAGTCCTAACATTAGTCCGATCGAACATGTATAGGACTAGTTAGGTAGACGAATCACTCTTCAACAGCTCCGAAATGCTCTGGAAGAAGAATGGGGTGTTATTTCACAAGAGGATATCCAAAACCTAATTAGAGGAATGAATCGACGTTAAGTAGCTGTTATAAGAGCTAGAGGAGGTAACACGAGGTACTAACTTTTAAAACCCCTACTTTTATGTTTGAATTGAAAATAGACTTGATCAAAAAGTGTAATGTTTATTTCAAAAATGCATATCTCTTAAACCGATAACGATACCGAGAAAAATAAAAGAGCAAAATGTTAAACATGAATCAAGCTTTGCAGAAAAGCATATCCAATTGCAAAATTACTCTACAGAGTGTTACAAACTGAAAAGAAAAAATATACTTTTTTATTATCCTATATATTTCAACATGTAACCTATATTTTTGAAAACTGAATAAGACTAATGAAAACCGAAACAATTATCTACATTTTGAAAAAAAAAAGATTGAAATCGGACCATGGAAGAAAAAGTTATCATACATTAAATTTGATCTAAATTTTGGTTAACCCGAATTTTTTAAGAGGGGAGTTAAATAAGAAATCAATTGCAGAGCCTCACGCAAGGGAGATCAATTCAAAAACTATCAATTTTCAAAGCATTTTCATGGGGCACGTTTAAAGATAAAACATGAGGCTCGGAGTTCGTCTATTTTTTATTATAAAATATTGCAAAATAGTCCAGTTATCAATTAACAAAAATAGCAACAATTTGAAATCTATTGTCACGGAATCAAATAAAAAATAGTGAAACTCCTAGGTAATATTACCACAAACATATTTACATAGTTTCAACAAGACAAACGTCGGTTTGCAGGCAATGATCTCATTTTAGTAAATACTATATCATATAGGACGATTTTTGTCTGCCATGTTGAAGTTTTAGGCGAACGGTTAGCTTCGACAACCACCGTCGCATGGATAACTTAGTTCAGTACCTACGTGCCAGAGAGCAGCACGGGTGCCCCAAATATGGTAGTTTTTTCTTGGTTATCCGACTTTACATATAATTGTACTAACCTTTACAGTGTTTAAGGTATAATATGCAGTATACAAAATGAATTAAAATATTCAAAAAATGAGGAGACGCATACTTTTAATAGGTAAATTTAATTATTAAATAAAAAAATTGCGGAAGAGCCCCTCACAACGATATTTTCTTTTAATAATTAAACCTGTACCTACCTCAACTAAGTTTAATTACAAAAATCGCGTACTACCCTAAGTGTGAACTGCAAATTTACGGTTGATAATAATTAAGCAATAATGGTCTCTATGCATATCTAATATTAGGTATATTCGTCCTAAATTTTTTTAGAATAATAATAAAACACCCTGTATAATAATGTTTAATTGCGCAATTCTGTATTGGATTGTAGTGGCCAGCTCGTTTGGTCGTTGCACGTTGTTTTCTGACTGATTCTTGATAGTAAGCTTGTTTTCCATTATTTATTTTGATAGCAATATTACAAACTAGTAAGTAATAATAATAACCCATAACATAAAAAGACACAATGTATCATAATAGTATTGTTAAACTAATGAACACAAATTAAAAGTTTGTTAACATAAAAATTGAATTTCAATTTTAAAGGCTAATCTAAAGCAGAATGCAAAAGTAATAATATAGGCGATTTATTTAATATCACAAAGAAACAGATATGTATAATAGTGATATCCTGACCCAAAAAGGATCAAATATTAACCCTATACCGACAAAAAAATGCTGAAATCCGATCTGGCCACGAAATCAGATACAAAAGTGCTTTTACTCGTAAAAACGTGATACATAACAGTCCGCGATCGACCCTTATAAAAAAAGGGTAAAAGAAATATAACCTCAGAATATAAAAACAGTTTCCGATTAGGTATATTAGAATGTATGAGCAGTGGCGGCTCGTATACTTGGTGTCAATTTTAAAACCAAGCGGGCCAATGATGGTGGCGCCTAATATTATTTTTTTAGGATATTGTGTATGTAACTCGGGGAATTATATTGTATTTTAATTGTCACTATCCTGTGTTACTTAAAGAAATATGGCAAAATGTATTATTTATTATTTACAACAAGCTTTGAAATAGAAAGTGAAATAAAAATTATTTAATGAACATGTTTTAATATAAATTAAATCCCTAAATAAAATCATATTCTTCTACGACGTGGAATATATAGTACTAATTTTAAAAAAACTACTACTTTCTGTACGCAGGTTGAAACCGGCAAGTCTCAACACACGATTAAAAGAAGTATTGCTGAGAAAGCAAACGAGTTATTATAACTTCTGGCTTAAAAATGATTTATAACTCGAATTACGACAAAAAGTGTACAGGATTCAAAAACATGTCTATTTATAGTTTAACAGCCTTTATTGTACAGGGTGGTCCACGTAAGATGACCCAATACCTTTTCTCGTAGACTGTAAGGGTTATAGTATTTTATTATATTTTTATGCATACAGGGTGAGTCGTTTTACTGGAGTTGATACCAACTTTCTTTTTTTAAACAGAATATCCTATATCTTACAATACTTTAAATTATTCATAAAGACTTTTAAAAAATTACATTTTTGAAATTTTATATCTTCTAGCTCTCTGACGGTACGTGTTAGAGCAAAACGGCTTGCATGTCCCTATCTTACTTTTTTATTATCTTTCTAAAAATATAAATTTTAGGTTATACTGGAAGTACTATATTTACGGCTTTCCAGTTATATCCGGTTTAACCGGAATTTTACACTTTTGGAAAAATAATACAAAAGTAAGATAGGGACATGTAAGCTGTTTTGCTCCAAGATGTACCGTTAAAGAGCTGGAAGTTGTCAAAGTTAAAAAATGTTATTTTTCAGTAATCTCGGAAACTCTTGAGTTTAGTATTATAATCTACTTATAAAAAAATAATTGTTATTTTATTTATAATCCAAAAGTAATTTAAGATATAGGGTGTTCTGTATAAAGAACGATAGTTGGTATCAACTCCAGACAGACGACTTACCCTGTGTACTAGTGTATACATAAAATTATATTAAAATAAGTATTTCTGTACAATCAATTAATTTTTCTATTTAACTTTTTTTATAACTCTTACAGTTTCCGGGAAAAGATACCGGGTCATCTTACGTGGACCACTCTGTAGGTTCCAATATGTAAATTAAGTTTCTATGAAAAGCGCCGAACCGTGGTAGTAATGTATTTAATATTTCTAATAATTTCTAATTGGTACGTAAAAATAAGGACCGCTAAATTGTCATCGCAATGGATTAATAAACTGGAACCTACTGGGTTTACCGCCGGCAAAAGGTAGGTAGACCACTTCAATACAACGAGGATTATCTCATTACTTCTCAAGGAAGAAGGTCGATTTCTTCCTGTCGGTCCACAGAAATTTTCTGATTTATTCATCACCTCTCGAGACGTCTGCCGTTTTAGCGGAAAAGTTATTTCGCAACACAAAAATGTGTATTTCTCCAGTAAAATTACATTATTCCCTCACAATCCTTTAATTAAAAAAGTAGCCTTTTTTTCTGCCGATTTATGGTAACTTCTAACACAAACAAAGTGCTCAATAAGTGCAGTAGACTCTTAAGTTGAAAGTTTGTAAAGTGTTACGAGTGTTTCATTTGTTAAAGTACAGCTAATCGATGTAATTTTGTATAATGCTGAGTTTAATTGAATCTATGCAGATATGAACGGAGCAGCCTAATACAATAGCGAATATTGAATAATATATATAACGAGTGATTATTAATTATTTTGCTCAAGGGCGGCTGTGACCCAGTATACATAGTGTAGCAGTAGCGCGTAGATTAAATCATAGGGCGAATTTGCAAGAAAGCAGCGTTGTCACGTTGAAAACCTAAAATAATGTTTTTTGACGGTATGTAATATAAAATCCTGAGCTATCTTACTTTGAAAGCCTACTTTATATGGCCGCCTCCTACTTCTAGACACCAAACTTTCAACAATAAAAATTTTTTGTGCTTCACTAAACATTTTTACTGTAGAACTTTCAATCCGGCAACAAAGCTTCACCAAAACTTGATACGCTGAAAAATAAAAAAAAAATAAAAAATTAAATCATATCCTGCAAATAGCACTTTATAATAGTCAAAAGACGACTCCCCGGAGAAATATTAGTTAAAGCAATAGTAACCTACCTTCAAATAACTGCAAAAATTACAAAATTTCTCCAATTTTTAAACTTTACAAATACACAAATTCAAATAAGACGTAAATGTCATAAAACAATCATGTCATCTTATCTACGCAGTACGGCCATGATGCTTTTAAAATGCATGGCCTCCCTTGAGCAAAATAATTAAAAATCACTCGTTATATACAGCAAGCTTAAAATCCAGGAGCGGCTAAAACTGCATACACTCTAACGTTGCCAATAAACAAAACCAGTCAAAATAGTGTTTTCCTGTCTTAAGTATTTTAATGCCGAGGTGTTTTCCTGCTTTTAGTGTGAATGTTGCATGACTGAACCAACATCAGCTACAATTTTGTAAAATAAATCTGGAGGTGTTGTTTTCTAAAATAGCCATTCACGGGTTGATTGAATCATCTGTTGATCTCTTTCTTTAATACGTTTTAAAATGAGACAACTTGTTTACAGAATGTTTGTTTGCGGCCAGGCTTACGTGTGTCTGAACTTATAAAAGTGAGGGTGATAGAGCTACTATCAATAACACATTGTTTAAAAGATACCACGAGAAATATTCCATCCACGTGGGGTCTCATGTTCGTGGTTTTACTTAAATGTGCCGTCGATAAACCGCCACGTAACTATGTCCATTTTTCTATATTGAACCCCTCAATGTTTTTTCGCAAACCGCCACTGTGTTTGAGACATTAATCTTCAGTATAGCTAACACTGCATACTATGGTAAATTTGCATTTTTTTAAATGTAACGGAAATGTATGTACATACTTTGTTTCTCCAAAAAAAGGGCCCATGCTTTTACACGGTGACTCCTAAGTTATTAATAGTCGTCAGCGTAAGAAGTATCAAGTCTTTTTACCAATCACTAAGACCCATCGTTTTGTGGTTAAAGACCACTTCTAAATATATCGTATGATTGAAGTCAATGAATTGTATATTGGCTGCACCAAACTTTTAACTTCGCACATAAACTAAACAAAGTTCTGACTATGGCGAGCATTAAAAAGTGTTACTTTGTACGTTAATCGCGCTGAAACAGTTCAACGAATCTAAATAAAATTAACACGTATAGGGCTTTTTATCTCCGTAATTTACATAGTGTATGATAAAGTAAAAGTTCTGTTGAATAGAATGTTAACCGTTTGTGCTAACTTAAAACAGTAGAATTAGAATTAGCTTAAGGAGTTTTTGGGAAAAAATAATATTAGCATTTTTTCACTTACAGTTTTTTACTTCGCATGTAGAGCTCGACACACGAGTCTGTGGCAATGATGTATCGGTACGGTGAATCACAATATTTTCAAACATGGCGTAGTCATGGGCGTCCGAAAAAATGTGCTTTTTATTGATTGTGTTGTGATGTGACAAACTTAGATCATTTACAAAACTAAAACTAAACGACTTCTTCAAATAGATTAATAACATTAACATTTACCATAATTGCTAAAAATGACCGCCGCTTACTACAACGCATGCATCAATTCACCTTAACATTGATTGACAAACTGTTTCGAATATACCTGTCTGTCTTTAAGTAACCCCACAGAAGATAATCCAAAGGATTCAAATCTGGTGATCTTGGAGATCAGGCTTGCGATCCCGCTCCTCCTATCCAATGGGTAGGGTAATTCTCGTCTATATATACGTCTGTATGACACGCAACCAAACTATAGTGTGGCGGTGCTCCTCATGCATCAACAACATCCTGTTTCTGGTTTCTGAATTAACTTCTTCTAAATTTTCAGGAAGCTTGTGTTCCAAAAACTTTCGGTATCCTTCGCCAGTAAGTCTTTGTGGAAGAATGCAAAGTTCAATAAGGTGATCACCGATAATTCCAAGCAGAGAAAATTAAACTTGAGAATGATTTCCTATAACAGTATTAGGATTTTTCGTAGCTCAGATATGGTTATTGTTAAAGTTAATGATGGCACTTCGAGAAAACGAAGCTTCATCTGTGAAAAGCACATGACTGAAGAAATCCGGGGTTTATAATAATCTATTACACAATCAACTAAAGGAAGAATTTCTAGGTAATAGAGCATGCACACGTTGCATATGAAAAGGATAAAGTTGTTCAGATCTTAAAATATGCCATACTATTGTGTGTGTAATATTCAGTTCATGCGCAATTTTTTGTGTACTAATTTGCGGGTTTTCTTCAATTCTATTTAACAAAGCTTCTTCTATCTCAACTGCTAGTTTTACAAAGGCACGTATAGGGCTTTTTATCTCCGTAATTTACATAGTGTAGGGTAAAGTAAAAGTTCTGTTGGATAAAATGTTAACCGTTTGTGCTAACTTAAAACAGTAGATTTAGAATTAGCTTGAGTAGTTTTTGGGAAAAAATATTATTAGCATTTTTCCACTTACAGTCTTTTACTTCGCATGTACAGCTCGACACACGAGTCTGTGGCAATGATGTATCGGTACGGTGAATCACAATATTTTCAAACATGGCGTAGTCATGGGCGTGCGAAAAAATGTGCTTTTTATTGATTGTGTTGTGATGTGACAAACTTAGATCATTTACAAAACTAAAACTAAACGACTTCTTCAAATAGATTAATAACATTAACATTTACCATAATTGCTAAAAAAGACCTTCGCTTACTATAACGCATGCATCAATTCACCTTAACATTGATTGACAAACTGTTTCGAATATACCTGTCTGTCTTTAAGTAACCCCACAGAAGATAATCCAAAGGATTCAAATCTGGTGATCTTGGAGATCAGGCTTGCGATCCCGCTCCTCCTATCCAATGGGTAGGGTAATTCTCGTCTATATACGTCTGTATGACACGCAACCAAACTATAGTGTGGCGGTGCTCCTCATGCATCAACAACATCCTGTTTCTGGTTTCTGAATTAACTTCTTCTAAATTTTCAGGAAGCTTGTGTTCCAAAAACTTTCGGTATCCTTCGCCAGTAAGTCTTTGTGGAAGAATGCAAAGTTCAATAAGGTGATCACCGATAATTCCAAGCAGAGAAAATTAAACTTGAGAATGATTTTCTATAACATTATTAGGATTTTTCGTAGCTCAGATATGTTTATTGTTAAAGTTAATGATGGCACTTCGAGAAAACGAAGCTTCATCTGTGAAAAGCACATGACTGAAGAAATCCGGGGTTTATAATAATCTATTACGCAACCAACTAAAGGAAGAATTTCTAGGTAATAGAGCATGCACACGTTGCATATGAAAAGGATAAAGTTGTTCAGATTTTAAAATATGTCATACAATTGTGTGTGTAATATTCAGTTCATGCGCAATTTTCTGTGTACTAATTTGCGGGTTTTCTTCAATTCTATTTAACAAAGCTTCTTCTATCTCAACTGCTAGTTTTACAAAGGCTTCGTAAATCTTAATAAAAGTTGAGGAATTTGCGCCTGATACATTCGGCTTGTGCATTACCGTGAGCCATTCCATAGATGAAATGAATATCTGTCATTTCTTTGTTAGTATATTGGTATATTTTGAACACACAATAAATTATTACTTATGACATCAAGATGACAAAAAAACACTGTTTGTTTTTTAAATCAACTGTCATAACTGATTCTGTTGCCATGGAAATTTTTTCCAAAGCTTGCTATGCGCGTACCTACTGTTTTCTTGTGTACGGCCGCTGCAGCACGTTTTATGGGAATTTTTATTTTTTTATCTAATTTGCATTAATTTGGTGATAGTAATTTGTAAAGTGATAGTGTAACATAATACATGATGCTTAATAATAAGTATTTTTTTCACTTATTTTTCACAAACTATCAATGATTCAACTAACAAAATTCAAACGCAGTTTTAATTTTAAACCCGTTTTTTTCCAAAACGGCTGCTTTCAGCGACAAATAGTCAAAGTACCTCTGGTATATAAAATTGAATGGAGAATAGGTCTATCTAGTTAAAAATAACATACAGTATGACACAAAAAAGTTATTTGAATCTAGATACAACACTGTATGTGGCGCCATCTAAAAAACTAAGTAAATAATTGAGTTTCTCATCATCAATACTCCCGGTATCCCAAATTTCATCCAATTACCTTGTTACTGAACAAAAATATAATCAAAAAACCAAATAAAGCCTTTTTTTGGACGCGCTGTATCTCAAGACCCAAGCCGTTGCGGACCCATGTTCATATGAACTTTTTATCTTAAAATTAGTCTAAGATTAACCCTTACAGTTTGTACAAGTACTTAATAAATACCCTATACGGTGTGTTTCCTAACCACGATACGAAACTTCAGAGGGTGATACGTAAGGTCGTTTTAAGAAATGAAGTTCCTATTAAGAATGGGAAAATTTGTGTAAGAAAAAATGAAGAAGAAAGAGTTATAAATATTAATACAGAAGAAACATTGAAACAGTTGATAAATTTGAATAGATACTAAACATTACTAAGAATTATTAGAAAAATTTCATATTTAAATAATGTTTTTAAAATTCTTTAAATGACAGAAAGTTTATCAGATTTTGACTTAAAAAATATTGAAACTACTATAATAGAGGATAAAAATAAATTTAACAGATTAAAATTAAAATCATTAAATACTTTTTCCATATGTCATAATAATATCAGAAGCATTTCAAAAAATTTTGATGAAACTAAACTATTTTTATATCAACTTAATCATGATTTTGATATAATTATTTTTACAGAAACATGGAAAATTTATAATACTGATTTATTTGAATTACCAAATTATAAACTAATATATAATAATGGTAATATAAATCAGAACGACGGTGTTATAGTTTATATTAAAGATGATCAAAATTACTTTTTTGATATTATATCTTTAGGTAAAATAAAAATAGTATTTATTAAAGTAACTTTCAAAAAAGAAAAAATCAATATTATAAGTTTATATAAACCTCCATCAATTTCTACTTCAGATTTTATTTTAGATCTTAAATTATTTTTTGACAAAATTAAAAATAATTGCAATAACGAGACAGTAATTTTAATTGGAGATATAAATATTAATATATTTTCAAATTCTAATGATAGTAATGAATATTTAAATATCTTAAGTGAATACGGTTTTATGTCTTTTATAAATGGAAATACTAGAGAATTTAAAAATGAAAGTTCTTGTATAGATCATATATTTATTAAAACAGCAGAAAGTTTAAATAATTTTAAATCAATGATTTTCAAATATCAAATAACAGATCATTATCCAATAATTTTACAAAAAAATCTTGATAATGAAAATATTCAAAAAAATTCTATAATATTTAAAACATATATTAATTATTCACAACTAAATGAAAATATGAGTAAAATAAATTGGACAAACTATTATTCAATTCTAGAAACAAATAATTTAGCTAATATTTTAATAACAGAAATTAAAAAAAATGTTGAAAAATGTACATCTAAAGTTAAAATTAAAATTAAAAAAAGAAAAGAATGGATTACAAATGGTTTATTGAATTCTATAAATAAAAAAAAAGAACTTTATAAAAAATTAAAAAAAAAATAGTAATAATCATATTACTATACCAATATAAAATTTACAAAAATAAATTAAACAAATTAATAAGAGAACAAAAAATTAAATTTTATAAATCAAAAATTAATAATTCTAAAAACTCAAATATAAATCTATGGAAAACTATTAAAAATATTTGTGGTAAAAAACAAAAAAATCGAAATATAAAAGAAATAAAAATTGATGAGCATAATATAATAAATGATGAAAAAATTATGGCAAATACTTTTATTGATTATTTTTCAGAAGTGGGTGAAAAATTAGCAAATAAAATAAAACATAAAAATACATTATTCTTAAATAATTTAAATGATAAAAATAACAATATGACATCATTTTTCTTAAAGGAAACTAATTATCATGAAGTTGAAGATATTATTGGTAGCTTAAAACCAAAAAGATCTCCTGGTATGGATGGAATAACCTCTGAAATTTTAAAATCTAATAAAAATAATATTTCTAAACCAATTACATACTTAATAAATAATATTTTTGAAACTAGTATATATCCAGAAGCTTTTAAAGTAGGTCTGATTAAACCTATTTTTAAAAATGGAGAATTAAACAAAACGTGTAATTATAGACCAACAACATTAATATCTTCATTAGCAAAAATTTTTGAAAAAATTTTAAAAGAAAGAATAGATGAATATCTAAAAAAATTAAATTTCATTTCAGATAAACAATTTGGATTTCAAAAAAATAAATCAGCTGAAGATGCCATATGCTATTTAACAGAAAAATTATATAACACCATGGATAATAAAAAATCATGTATTTGTATATTTTCAGATTTGGCAAAAGCATTTGATACTGTTAGTCATACCATTTTGGTAAACAAATTAGAAAATATTGGTTTTAGGGGAAATCAACTAAAATTAATAAAAAATTACCTTAAAGATCGTCCAAATTATGTAAAAATAAATGAAAAAATAAGTTATTCAAAATATTTTAAATATGGTGTACTACAAGGCACAATTTTAGGACCTTTATTTTTTAATATTTATATTAATGATTTATTTAATATAAAATGTGACGGAGAAATTCATAGTTTTGCAGATGATACTGTTATTTTTTACAACGACATATCTTGGGAAAATTTACATAAAAAAATAAAAAAAGACTTCGAAATTATAAAAAATTGGTTTGATAAAAATTTATTAACAATTAATTTTGATAAAACAAAATATATTCCTTTTACATCAAAAATAAATGATTTTAAAGATATAAATATAAATAATGATATTCAAATAATGAAAACTAATAATATCAAATATTTGGGAATAATTATTGATAATAAATTAAACTGGAATTTTCATATATAAAATTTAATTAAAAAATTAAGAAGTACATTGCCAATATTTAAAAATATAAAAAAAATTTTAAATATAAAAAATCTAGAAATATTATATTATGCATTAGTCAAAACTCATATAAATTATGGTATTTTAGGTTGGGGGGGAATAAATAGAAATTTAGTAAAAAGTTTAGAAATATTACAAAAAAGGTTTTTAAAAATTATTTATGATAAAGATTATTTATACTCTTCATAAAAATTATATGCAGAAACAAAAAAAATGGATGTGAGACAAATTTACTTTTATAATATTTTAATATATATTTTTAAAAATAAAAATAACATTGAATTTAAAGAGCATAATTATAATACAAGATTTAAAAACGAAATTTCTATTAAACCAAAAATAAATAAATCTATTGGACAAAAAAGTTTCAAAATTTTAAGTTTATACATATTCGATTGTCTAATAAATAATATTAAAAAAATAAAATCATTTAAATTATATAAAATAGAAATTAAATGGTGGTTATTAAATAAAAATAGTTTAGATAATATTTTAGAAATGCTATAATTATTAAATAGGTATTAATATATTAATATATTAATATATTAATATATTAATATATTAATATATTAATACCAAATCTAAATATTAAATAAATTTATAAAAATTTTATCCTCAATTATTTACATAATTATATATTAACCAAATATTTTAATAAAATTAACCCCTATACAAGTTAACCTTCAGGGGTTTTATTCCTAAGTTTATTTTTAATGTAAAATATATTAAAATGTATTGTATTTATGTAAATATTTTAAATAAACTTTATTATTATTATTATTATTATTATTATTAACATATATCCGAAGTTGCTTTGTTTCTGAGATACAGGGCTGAGAATTTACCAGGACAGATATTCTAACAGAGTAACTAACCCATATGCTAAAACATTTAGAACGCTACATGCAAGATTATGTGAAACTGTGAGTTTTAATAAAAATACAGTTGGTGGAAGACCAGAAACTGTAATAACGCCTGAACTAGAAGAAGCTATACTTAATGCGATAGAAGAAGATCCTTCAAATAGTACCAGGAAGATTGCACTGCAGCTTGAAGTCAGCCCAAGAACCGTTTGGAAAGTTCTAAAAAGAAACCTCCTGTACCCATATCACATACAGCGGGTCAAAGCTCTACTGCCTCGGGATTTTCACCCAAGGTTAATGTTTTGCAGGTGGTTGATTCATAGGATGGCACACAATAATAATTGTTTAGCAAATATTTTAGTTACGGACGAGGCAAATCTTTTACGAGATGCTATTATGAACTTTCACAATGACCATTTTTGAGCCGACGAAAATCCGCACGTTTTTAGAGAAAGTCATTTTCAGCAACAATTTTCGCTCAACGTTTGGGTAGGAATTATTGGTGACTACCTAATTGGTCCATTTTTTTTACCGCCAAGATTAACAGGTGAATCCTATACGGACTTTTTGCGACATCATTTACCCATTTTGTTAAAAGAAGTACCCCTACATGTAAGAGTCAACATGTGGTTTATGCACGACGGGGCTCCAGCTCACTTTAGTGTTCTTGCTCGTCAGCATCTCGACATCACCTACCCTAATCGCTGGATTGGACGTGCAGGACCTCAAAATTGGTCAGCTCGCAGTCCTGATATTACATACATATACATAGATATAGAAATCTAGAGTTCTATTTATGAGGTCATCTAAAGGCTCTTGTTTATAAAACTCCTGTACTAGATGTGAATGACTTGAGGAATCGGATAATTGACAATTGCAAGGAATACTCCAGGTATTTTTGAACGTATCAGACAATCAATAACAAATCGATTGCAGTCGTGCATTTTATCAGAAGGTGGACATTTTGCTCATTTACTGTAAGGTCGAAATTGTTTATTTTTTATTTTTGGTGGTTATTTTATGTTGTCCATGGATAGCTTTTAGAATGAGTTTAAGTGATCTTTATTTTTTTTGTCGCAAACGAAGCCAGATATGAGAAAAACACAGGAGACCAAAAAGTTGTATTTGTAGTTGCTTAATTTAATTTACTTTTGCTCCCAATAATAATTGGCTGTGGTGCCCACTGAGACGCCACGCTAAATAAGTGCATTATTACTTCAAATAACTGAACCAAGTTTCAACCAAATCGGTTTAAGGATATTTATGACCGTTTTTTTTTTAAACTTCAACGCCCTGTATCTCAGAAACGAAGCAACTCCAGACCATTCCATAGGAACTTTTTTTCTTAACACGACCTTACGTATCACCCTCTGAAGTTTCGTACCGTAGTTAGAAAACACCCTGTATATGATGGAATTCAACTTATACAACAACGTTGTATTGACGATATTAACATTTTGCATTAAAACTATTCACTAAATTTTACGATTTGGCATTTTTTGCATACCCTGTATAAAAACCACATGCTTGGTATTGTGGATCTTATTTTTAAAGAAAGCAAAAACTTTTAAACAAACTGACCTTTTTTCATACCTCTAACTTTTTGGTCCATTTGTTCTTATGTCTACCCTATCCGTGGACATACTTGGGTAAATAGCTAACCCCTACCTTACTTTTTGCGTAATTTATTCACCCAATAATCGCAAATCTCCAAATTGCTTTCCACCAGACAAACGTTTTCCGAGCCAAAGTAGAATAATTTGCAAATAATACAAGCGAAATACTGGATCCGATTGTTTATTTAAATTTGGTTTGCAATACTTCGGAAACCTGATAAAATTGGTGGGTGGAATTACCTCTTTCACAACTGATAAATATTGACGAACATCAAAGAATTTAAAAATGTGTGGCATTTCTACAAAACTAATGGCGCCAATAAAAATAAAGCCAGGCTTTTCGAAAAGCGAAGCTTTAAATTAGTAAAACGGTACACCATTAATTAATCGTGGCTTACACCTTCAAAAGCGTGGCTTTAGTTAAGCTAGCAAGGCGGACCGCTTAAATCTTAAAGCCGAGAAGTCTAGCTATGTTTTGTTGTACCCATCTATATTTTCCACTGACATCATGTTTTCTTTGTGTGTCATAAAATTTTTGAAACGTAAAACTTAACCTCCATGGTGTTTCATTAATATTGCGAAAAAAATCAGGATGAGCTTCTCTGTAGTAATATATTAAGGGATAGGGAAATTATCGAAAATCATTCCGAAGATGTTTTGCCGTGGAAATCGCTCGAGGGCTTGCCCGAGAGCGATTTCCTAATGGCAAAAAATCTGAGAATGATTTTCTGATTATTTCCCAATCCCGAAATGTATTTTGAAGATTATTTACCAAATAAAAAACTAACGATTTCTGACGGGTGAGATTTTCACTTTTGACAAGGGTGATTTTCACCGGAGAGCGGGAGATTATCGCTGGATTTCTGACGGGTGAGATTTTCACTTTTGACAAGGGTGATTTTGACCGGAGAGCGGGAGATTATCGCTGAATAATCAGGTGAAAATCAACCCGCTTTTATAATGGATGAGGTAAATAATCTGTAGTAATATATTAAGGGATAGGGAAATTATCGAAAATCATTCCGAAGATTTTTTGCCGTGGAAATCGCTCGAGGGCTTGCCCGAGAGCGATTTCCTAATGGCAAAAAATCTGAGAATGATTTTCTGATTATTTCCCAATCCCGAAATGTATTTTGAAGATTATTTACCAAATAAAAAACTAACGGTTTCTGACGGGTGAGATTTTCACTTTTGACAAGGGTGATTTTCACCGGAGAGCGGGAGATTATCGCTGGATTTCTGACGGGTGAGATTTTCACTTTTGACAAGGGTGATTTTCACCGGAGAGCGGGAGATTATCGCTGAATAATCAGGTGAAAATCAACCCGCTTTTATAATGGATGAGGTAAATAATCTCCTTAAACATGTAAAGCCTATATCCGGAAATGCTTCATTCCTGAGATATAGGATGTAACAATTTTTAAACGGAACAAAAAATATGTACACAACTGCCGTTTTTTCATTTGATAACGCTGTTATGTATACAGTATTATGGCTAATGCAAAGTATCTTTTGATAGTTTTTTGATTTCGGCTTTGATTAGAAGATAAATTCAATTTTATCAAAGTCTGGTATTGGCAGAGCGATATGCAAATAAATATCATTTATTATTTTGTTATTCTTTTTCTCGAAAACGGTTGCTCGTAGTGACTTCTACCAAATATGTCTTTTTCACGTCAAAATGAAAGAGACATCTATTGTTTAGTTTAAAAATGTGATACAAGCACGTACAGCGTGTAACAGAAGTATGGAACGCTTTAAATATCTTTAATGCCGTTTGTCCTGGAGCTGCTAGTGACATTTGCCATGTTGCCAAACTTACAGTTTTTTAGCAATTTAAAATATCTTTTTTTTAAATGGAACACCCTATATATTAATCAAAAAAATTATTCCGCAACAAATTCTAAATAACTTTCATATAAATTACATAAAGTCTAAATCTAGCCATTTTTTTTATATTCGAGCTCGAAAATTGAGAATTTATTGAAACATTATTGTAAGGTAATTATTGTTTAAACTTACTTATTACAGAATAAAGAAATTAAATTAGATGTTTAAAGTGCCTTCCATTTACTTCTTGACAATATGCTAAATATTGCTGAAAAGTATTTAAAACATTAGAAAGAATATCTGTTTCTTCGATTCGTCGGCGCTCAACTTCAATTCTTTGTTTTAGGTCTTCTATATCATGTGGCTTTGTCTTGTAGACCACATTTTTAAAATGTCCCCACGAGAAGTAGTCGAGTAGAGTCAGATCTGGTGACCGAGCGGCCACTCAATTGTACCCCGTCTCCCTATCCATCTTTCAAAAAATACGTCATTTAGATACTCCCGTACTTGTCTGGCATAATGTGGTGGTGCACCGTCTTGTTGCAGCCATACTTCGTTATTTATCCCCGCAACGTTGTGTAAAATTTTGTTTATTGATAATCAGTTTTAATTTACTTTAATGAAACTAACTTACGAGGATTTGGAAATAGGATCGCAAGAGCAGGAACAATTTCATTTCTTAAGAGCTGATTCAAATATCTATCGCCATTTAAATTATAATCCATAAACAATGGACCAATTATCCTTTGTCCTATAATGCCTGCCCAAACATTAATTTTTTGTGCAAATTGGGTGTGCTGTTCTCGAATCCAATGAGAATTTTCTTTGGGCCAATAACGAATATTATGCCGGTTAACATTTCTATTAAGACAGAACGTCGACTCATCGGAAAACATTATTTTATTAATAAAATTTGGATTAGCATTACACAAATCCATCATTTGCTCACTGAATTCTAAACGCCTGTCAAAGTCATCCTCAGAGAGTTCTTGAACCAGGTGAATTTTGTATGGGTGGAACTTCTCACACTTTAATGCGCGATCTACCGACATGTGCGATGTGTTGTAATCGAGGCCAATAATTCGAGTAGAGAGGTGTGGATTTTCCTCTATGCTAAGCAAAATATCTAAAGCTTTATTGTTGCTTGTCGCAGTTTTTGGACGCCCAGATTTTGAAATGTTTTTTAAATGGCCAGTTTCGTTATATTTCTTTAAAATTTTGCTTACTGTGGACCGTGCTATTGGATTTCGGTTGGGATACTTATCATTAAAAATCTCAGCAACCTCCTGCTGTGTTCGCCTTCGATCCCCGTAACCCAATATCATTAATATTTCTATTCGCAGTGTTTCCGTTAGTAAATCCATTTTAAGAATTATTAAAATCGATAAATTATGAAACACAAATAAATCGGACAAACGGTATTAAAGATATTTAAAGCATTCCATACTTCTGTTACACGCAGTATAACAAAGTTATAAAAAAGACATGTAGATGAAGGATGAGCCCTCTACAAGTGGGAGCCATACTGACATCAAATTCGAATTTCGAAATTCAAAAAGCCCAAATTTAGTTCAAATATTGACATTATTTCAAAAATTATTTAGCAAAATCAAAAATAAAAATAAAAGTAACTTATAAAGTTTGCATTTCCCAATCAAGTCTTTATTAGAAATAACCGGGCGCGTTTAGCAAACATCAGCGTTGAAAATTACCCAACAAACAAATTAAGTAATGTAGACCAGAACGGAAGGAAAATAATCCTAAATTGGCAGATATTTGCTTATTTTTGCCTTAAATGTTTTCTTAAAAGTCACAAAAGATTCGAACTCTAAAATCTAAGTCAAAATTTGGATATCTAGAACTTAAATAATTTGTTATAGGGAAGTCTACTTGTAGTTTAATTTACCTAGTTAAAATTACAAATAAATTACTTCCCTTAGACATTAAAAATATTTAATCCTAATAAGGAATATGATTAAGTAATAATTTACTTAATTGTTACTTAATATATGTGTTCAAAATTAAGGAATTTTTTGGCTATTACGCTAGGTAAATATTACCTAATTATTACCTACAAAATGTCCAAATAATTTACTGACCATGTAGTTTTAGAAACAAGTAATATTTTGGATAATTTTGCCATATAAATCGTTCCCAAAGTTTTAGATCTTTTGTGGTTAAAAATTGAGCTACTTCATAACTTTCTGATTGACCTCAAAGGCTAACATTGCTTGTACAGTTAATAATAAAGAAAAAAATAACTTTAAGGTTAAAAATATAAAGGCGGCCATATTTAATAATTATTAGTTTTCCTGTTTATCGACAACTATAAAAAAACAGTAATTAAAATTGTAAGAATTACATAAGGTGAGTGGAAAATCCATTAGACTACGATATCTTACGTCAACGAAAGTTTTTTTAAAACTTTAGGTACATATAATGTTTATAATGAAGACACTCTGTTTTTAGGTTAATGGTAAAAATATTTTAAATTATCGTAATAATACATAAAAAAAATGCATATTTTAAGGGCGCGTTTAGTTTTTCGAAGCATCATCACCATAATTCACAAACACATTTCTTTCGCATCCAAATTTCGATCCAGAAAAATGATAAAACTTAATTATATCACTTTATTGTTGAAGTTATAATAAGCGGCCATTCCAAATATCTACTTAAGTCGAACTCCATTTTATAATTTATTTTGTCCTGTTGGAAGTGTTGGCATAAGTTGTTGTCTTTTCTTTCTAACACCGGATATAATATGTTTTCTCTGTATTTTTGTCTAGTGTCTTATTGCGCCTATTTAGGTTATATTTAGGTCAAAAGGTTGGTCTCACTTTCCACATTTAGACGTAAAATAGATCTATATTTATTTCACTTCGTTTCAACTTATTGGACAGAAAAACCCTATCAACCTATTTTCGACCTTCAAATTACTTTAGTTTTATTCCCCACATTTTGCAATAGGAAAACAAATGTAGGTATATTATCCCTATATATAATTGGTCGTGCAAAATATTTGACCCGTTTAGAGGTCGAATAAAGGTAAATTTAACTTAAAATGTTTGTTGGGTACTGGATCTTAATGTCCACCTAAAATTTCAAACCTCTGCCCGCCAGGGACAAAAGTTATGATATCATACGTCGAAATCCAAAAACATACGAATTATTTTACGATTTAAGTGGATCTAAAAATCAAAACCCGGAAAACCAAAAAAAAGTTGCGCATATGGACCAATATACAGAGTGTTATTTAATGATAGACCGTAATTCCAAGGGCGCATTCTTGGCCCCAATTAAAGTAGAAAAGTTCATATAAACATGTGTACGTCCTAAAAGGTCTGGTTTTCAAGGTACAGGGTG
The DNA here is from genome assembly GCA_963920685.1 of Polydrusus tereticollis. Taxonomy (NCBI): domain Eukaryota; kingdom Metazoa; phylum Arthropoda; class Insecta; order Coleoptera; family Curculionidae; genus Polydrusus; species Polydrusus tereticollis. The sequence continues at coordinate 40,435,019 of OY987333.1, forward strand.
TCAAAGTTTAAATAAAAAATTGGTTTTTTATTAATATCTCAAAGTTCCTTCTGCCGATTTTGGTAAAATTTGGCAACATTCTTCCTTATGATAGGACTTTAAGCCATCACTAACTAAATGATAATTATTAGTTCCAGTGGCGTTAAGTTATTCCACCACAGAAACCATAATTATTTTTTCATTAAATAATAGAATGGTCTGATAAAAATATAAATGGTTTTGCAATATAGCTATATTTTAATACCCTTAAATAGTCTAATTATAATTATACCAATTAGTGGCAAAAAAGTCGCGCATAATGCCTGTAACTTTTAAATTACCTCGTATACGAAAAAGTGACCTTCATGAAAGTTCTTTAGTAAATTATTTCCCACATTTTTACCTACATGAATTTTTTCTGTTATTTCTGGTTTGGTTGCCATAGAGACTAACTTGCTTTTTTTAAATGGACAATCCTGCATATGATTGCATATTTGGATTCTATTGGGAAAATTCTGAATATTTTGTATTTCAAATTTTCACCTATTTGCAAGCGTTTCCGAGATAATGACAGCTCAAAAATGAAAAACTGTAATTATTCCTACCTAATATCCACCAGTTGAGTCAAGGTGTTTTCGTGATAGCGACCTAAGAGGTGTCAATTTTGAGTTTCTGTTTAAATTTCTGTTTGTTTACACTATGGTTCATCAAATCAAATCAAATCAAATTTTATTGATAAGCATCACAATACTGTACAATATTAACTTAAACCTACAACAATAATAATATACAATTTATATACAAAAACTAGGCTAAAACTAAACTTAAACTGCAGCAATATACTAATTATTACACCAAGAGAACTAGATTATTTAAAAATTAATTTAATGAATAGTTTGTAGAATTTGCAAGGTGCGTTCTTAATACATTTTGAAATTTATTGAAAGGAAAATTCTTTATATGTGTGGGTATTCTGTTATATAGGTTCTTTCCTTGGTGGAAGAGAGAATGTGATGTAAGCGAGCTGATAGACTGTGGCTAAGTTTAAGAAAGTTGTTAAAAGAGTTTTTTGTTTTTATATTACTTGCGAGATTTTCAGCGACTGAACAAAAATGAGTATTTAAACAATTAGCAACGTCTACAGGGTAAGTTATATCTAAGGATTTTACAGTTAGATTAATTATTTATTTTTTATTATTGTTTCTACCTCAAAGTTCATTTAATATATTCCATATTTTCGTTTTATTTTTTTTGAAATCACTGATTTTGTCTCAGTAGTATAGAGATTTGGCGCGTGAAATGACCTTCTGGAGAACTTGCTTATATTTTTTAAGTAAGTAATTAAGATTGATTTGAGGTAAATTTACTGATATATGCAAGTGATCGTTTATTTTTGCAGAAAATCCTAATTCCTGGTGTTATGAAAAATTTAGACTTTTTATTTTTAGTTTTTGTCCAAGAAAAGGATTTGTCTATGGCATTAATAATATTATTTTGAAAAAAGTAAATTTTTGATTTAAAGAGATGCCAACTATTGAGAGCCAATCAATGTTAGACAGAATGCTTTTAAACTTACCTATATTTTTTCCGGAATAATCACGAAATGTTTCATTCGAACGATCACTTCTCATACCATTTTGGGTAGAAACTGTTCCCATAACAACCTCGTGATCACTCAAGTCAGTATTCATTGTTTCAACGTTCACTGAATAAAACCTGCTGTTGTTACAGAAATAATCAATTGTGGAAGCATTGTTTTCTGTAATTCTTGTAAAGTAATTTACTTGCATTTTCATATCGTGAGCCAAAAAGACACATTTCAATTTTAACATTTGTTAACATTATGGATAATATTAAAATCTCCTGTTAGGATTATGGCAGTATTATGCGGCATCCCAGTAAAATAGGGCCAAGATTGCTACAAAAAATAATAGAATTTCCCTGTGGAGATCTATATATATTTAATATATACAATGATGATGTATTAATGAAAATATATGATAATTCAAAATCTTTTTCAACGTTAAAAGTATTGAATCTATCTATAACCTCAGCTGAAATTCCACTTTTAACCAAGATAACAGAACCTCCATGCCTAAAATTAGTTCTATAGCAAATCGAAGAAGTATGATAATTATGCGCGACTTTTTTGCTATTCTGTATACCTAGTGGAATATAAATAATTATCTAGATGTTTTTATTGAAATGGGTGCTGGTCAAATCTGCAATATTGGACTTTTTTATTCACACTTTTTTCATAGGGCAAGCCTCTTGCTTGGAACTATATACTGTTCAATTACCATATTATAATAAATGGTGTTAGTAAAAATAAAGATACCCATTACTAACCATGTATAATATCTGTTAGACACTGGGTTTCTAGGCTCTGCTTTTATTTAAACTTAATTAAAAGCAAGCAGTTCAATTATATTTTTTATTCAAGAAATCTTTATAAAAAAGGCAATATTTAAAATTTAAAACCATTTTATCTGGAAACCCTGTCCAATTACGAAATTTACTTTTGTTCTTTAATGTATAACTTTTCTTCTTAATGAAATAAAAGATTTAACATTAATGTTATTAATTTTCCTCAACAAAATATTTTTACAATACCCTTAATCTTATGTCAGATTTTATTACTAAATACAATATAGCTTTTATTGCCGACACCCTTGTCAAAAAGTTTTCTCTTTATTACATTTTTACAAGGCTTTTTCGCAACAAAAACAAGCCATATTTTTGGCCACTTTTATTAGTATTCTTTAAGTGTCCTAACTTTTAACAGCCATTTTTAAGGGCCTTTTAAATTAAGATACAGTTTAAAACTGATATAAACTGTTTTAAAGCATATTCATAATATTTTACCACTAAATTTTCAGTGGCCGCTCAATAAAATTATAGAGAAACGCGTTATAGTTCTCACATAAACCACTAATACCTAGTGAGATGGTGGCACATTCTTTTTGTAGAATTTGTTCGTACTGGAAGAGAAAAGTGTAAAGATCAACAATAAGATAAGATAAAAACCATTTCTGCAATGACGTCATCTCTGCGTTTTTGATTGATAGTTAATTAAAAGTGTGATAGTACTATATCATTTGTCTGTTTCTGCTATTTGTTCTAAATGTTGCTCGTCAATATAACATTAATATAACTAAAACTTGCAGAAATGTGTATCTCTGCGTATAATAGGAATTCATTTGTTATTCATTAATAAACTTTAAATAAAAATTTAGGTCATTAGAAGCAACAGAAAAAAGTCTGCCGCTTATACGCCCCTGCGTTTAGAAGGCGTGAAGCTTTAAAAAATGTAAAATAAGGGAATCGGTACCAATAGATCTAATCTGCATTAGCGACTGCTTCGATTATATTATAACAGAGGCTCACGCAGAAAATATTTTCGGGGGGGAGTTTATTTTATTTTTCATTTCATATTGTTTAATTTTGATTTAATTGTTCTTGTTGATTTATTATTCCTTGTTGTTTTTTTATTATTCGTTGTTGATTTTTGATTGTTGTTGATGATCTTTTCATTTGATTATAACCTTAAAAGTGGTACTTTAGAGGTCTTCAGTTATAAATCGAATAAACTACAGTTTGCGCCTGGGGGCAATCAATCGCCGAATTTGGCAATGCCGGGGATTTTTTTCCAGGGCTCCAAGGTACAAAATGTACTATTACTACGATTTATTTATATATTTATTATTTATTTTACATTAAACATTTCCATTTTTTTTTTTGAATATAGGAACAATTTATCTAACCTTTTTTTAATGATTTTGCTAATTTTAATGCTTTTTTTAATGACTTTTCTACGTTTTGTCGTGAATTGTGAAACTTAGGTACTGCTGGATCAGGAGAATCTAAATCCTCATGCCTTGGTCTATTCACTAATCGGGTGAGTGTTCGGGTAAGTTAGAAGAGTTTAAGTTAGAAGTTAAGTAAGTTAGAAGAGTTATGTAGTACCTGTACAGGCGATCGGGAAAGTATCGAATCGATTTGGTGCACCTGTGCCAGAGTGCGGCCTCTCGGTAAATCGAAGCGTGTATGCGGACTTGCCTGTACAGTACACTGTATAGGTTCTCAGTTTGTGTTCAAGCGCACTGGAGGCAGGACGCTCTCACTGGACCTTCGTATAGTTCTTGGAGAGTTTATAGAAATCTATAAATTTGAGCCATGTCTTTGGCGTATTGAATGCAAGGAATACCATGATTGTGAAAAAGGAGAAGAAGCTTATATAAAATTTAAGAAGTAGTCCATGTTCTGTGGCGAGATTGTAAATAGAAATAAAGGTCTGTCTTTACCACCAAATAACTTTATTTGCCCCTCTAGGGTAGAAAACAAGGGTTATAGAAAATACATGAAATGATGAAGAATTAAAATAAATTTCATTGGAATAGACAGCAGCTTATTATAAGCTGCTGTCTATTCCAATGGTTGCATAAACTGCATTTCATTGTATTTTATTGTTGAATCACCCATTGTTCTCCCGACTGTTTTAACTACTTTTCATTACAAAATTTCTTAAATGATTAGTTGCTGAAGATGACTTTCCCTAAAGTCGAAACTAGTACAACAACTTTAAGAAATTTATTTTAATTCTTCATCATTTCATGTATTTTCTATAACCCTTGTTTTCTACCCTAGAGGGGCAAATAAAGTTATTTGGTGGTAAAGACAGACCTTTATTTCTATTTATATAAAATTGCTCGAGAAACTAAAGGAAGGCGAGTGGCCGCCTTTACGTTATATTGTCAACAATGTGATATTGCATGATCCCCTGTAGGCTATGTGCATGTAGTATAATGATTGGAATCATAATTTGTGATTGTAACCTAGGAAAAAATATATAAAGAGTTATTTATATTTGAATATAGCTGCGAGGGCTGTCTGAGGCCAAATTTTATACTATATATATACTACCGACTGTAGAAAAAGCATAAATAAATATCTGGCGGCGCTCGAACGCTAGATCCGCAGTTGGATGTTTATATCTGTGTAGATACGATAAGTTGCGGTCTTTCCCTTTGGTCAGATTCTAGTCTCACCGACGAGGCGAGCTCTGCCTCGCCCTCTTGCACATAGTCTAAGAACGAACAAGATTTTACTAGGTTGTCGCCATTTGTACACTATTCGCCATAGTATAAGACTGGTTGGTTTATAAGTGCTAGATTCAATTGAAACTAAAAAAAATATACTTGTGGACAGGATTTTACACCACTTCCACTCCTTAAGGTGCGGATGTATTATACTTGATAAAAAAAAGAATCTTCTAACGTTAAACACACTGCACTGTGTGTATTCGTGGGATTTATTTATACTTTACTACAAAAAACAGAAGAACACATCTGTCAGCTACAATACTTGAATGAGTTGCATACTGCGACGTAAAATGACTACTTTACTTGTTCGGAAGAGCCGTACAGAATAATAACGCACCTTTGCATTAATCACACTAGAATCTTGTCACACTTGGCAGTAAAGAAAAATAACTTATTAGAAAGCGGAGCAACAGCATATTTTTTGTGCCTACAAAATAGAATCGGTCCCGTGGAACCCGGTCGCGAAGCAAACTTCTCTCATCAAGATGTTGTTAGCGGGTGCCCTTCTTGAAATTCGCGGATGCATTGAAGTGGCCAACCTACTTTTCTCATGGCTACCGTGGAGGACCAATTAAACGTGATTAAACATGTGCGGTATCGGCCGACGTAGTCCGTTGAGAGCGAGTTGTAGAAGAAACTGCTTTTTCTGCAGTGTATCGGCATTCCACAAACGCATATTAAAATATCCAACAAATGACTCCAAGTTATAAATTACACTATTGTACCTTTTTTTACCTTAACTCGAGAAATGAGTAATTCCTAAAACCAAGCGTAGTATAAGTGGTTTATTTCTTGAACTATGCCGATTCGAACGGTCTTCTAGAACCGTTAGCCTAGTTTTATTGCTTTTGAAGTGAAAAATATAATAGTGGCTTCATTTTACTTTTTAACAAATCTGACAACCGTAGTACTTTACGGTATAATTGAAAGTAGATATAACAATACATTTAAGCGCATATGACGCTCCCAAAATATATTGCTCCTCCTACTGCTACAGTCTGGCTACGCCACTGCCGCTCACGAACTAAGAACAGATACTACGACGAAGTGGTTAGTGTAAGCACTACGCCCCACTTTTAATATAGTTTAAATAGTAATAAGTAATATCAAATAACTTATATCTGACAAAGAACCATATTCAACACAAATGCACAAAACAAAGTCTCATATTATCGCCCGAGAAATTTATGTTGGTAGAGTTTTAACTCTAATTGAAACTGGAGGTACAATTGGGATTGGATCCGATGATTTGTGGGACGTTTTGAACCAGCGGAATGGGACCAAATAAGTCTCGATTAAGTTCGAAATTGAGGAATATTGCAGGCTTATTTTTGTCTGTAAAATAATGGCTGAAATAATTTTAGAAATAAATATTATTTTTTTATTTAACTCACAGTAATCAAGAATTTTAAGATTTAGATAATGTTTAATGGCTCACAAGTTTAGTGTAAAATCATTAAACGCGTTTTGAGAGTCAGTGCAGATTTAAGTAGGCCAATTTAATGACTATCTATAAAACATTTTAGTGGGATATTCGCCTTACAGGGTATTAAATAAAGAAGGATGTGCAATATTTACTACTGCACTTTTTGGTTGTTAGCTATTTTAATATCGAGAATTTAACATTCCTAGAGACAGTTTTTTGAAATTAATTAGAGAGTTTTATACAGAATGTCGGCGGATGCGGTTTACAAGAGGACAAATGGACCAAAAATTGAAAGACACGAAAAAAAGTCATTCTTGATAAAAAATTTGCTTGTCTAAAAAATAGGAATTACGATAAGAAAATTAATTCTAATTATATAGGGCGTCTCAAAAATGCAGAAAAGTCATGTTAGGACGTTTATACCTGTACATTATTACTTGTTGTTGTAGTTGTTAGTGTCAGTGTCAAAATAAATATTCTCGAAAATGCTGACCGTAGAGCAAAGAATTTTTATAGTGCAATGCTAAGAAAATGGTCAGTGCTCTTATCGCTACGTAGTGGAGGAATTCCAACGCAAATTCCCTGGCGTGTACGTTTCGAAAGTTACACAAACTGGTGAAAAAATTTCAAAGAACAGGATCAGTTATTGACATAAAAAAGAGAAGAAGCAATATAATGAGGAAGATGCCTGTACAGTTTTGATATTGCGTAACACGATGGGTGCCCTGCACATTACGCTGGAGAGGTCAGAGAATGGCTGAACAGAAAATTCGGTGTGAGATGGATAGGAAGAAATGAGCCAGTTTTATTTCCCCCAAGAAGCCCCGATCTGACATTAGCCGATTCTTTCCTTTGGGACCGTATAAAAACTTAGGCGAGCAGTGAAATCATTATCAGTTGAAGAGATTCAAGCCAGTTTTGATCACAGTAGGAAGCAGTTGGAAAAGTGTGTTGAATATGGGGGAGGAGTTTTCGAACTATGACTATTGTGTATTATGTTTCGTCCATTGCAAATTTATTTTTATTAATGTCTAGTAATGTAAAGGTAATAATCAAGTAAAAGTAGTAAAATGCGGACTTGCAAAAATGTTTAATTTTTTTCTTTAATTTCATAAATTCCAATTTCCTTCAGTAAGTTCAGAATCAGGGTTAGGACTAAATTTGGAGCAAGTTTTTTATTTATCATTTCACGTTTAAAGTTCAAAAAATGACTGTTTGCTCTTGTTTGATTTTATGTTTAGCGTTACTGTGATATCTGTATAATAAAATATTGTTATCTATTATAATATTTATTAAACGCTCTGTAGATTTATTAATAAATGAATTAAACTTTTTCATTTAGTTAAAAACCTTTTCAACTGGAATTTCCGAGCATTTCACAGTTGTTTTGTATTTAAATACAGGAAATAATGCTATACACGAGCGCTGAGACAAACCGGAATATATAAAAGTTTTAATCGTTGAATAAAAACTTTTTAACGAACTTGTAGGTCATTAAAAGTCGACGCGAAACAGTCGTTTTTGAATGTACAATGTTTTTATAGCCGAATATTAACGAGTTGAGTTGGAAAATAAACGTTTCCTGATATCATTTTACAAGTAGATGTTCTAGATTTAATTTCTTTATTTGTGCGTTTATATTGTTAATAATTGCTATTAACTTTATATATTTTTAAAAACTTAAAAATAGTCTAATTAAACAACAGAAAAATATATAAGGTGTCCCATTTAAAAAATCATATGTTTGCTTTAGATCTCGAGATGTAAGACTTCCCGAAAGAAAATAAGTATGCCACTGAATTTTGCTTAAAAAACTCTCATAGAAATAGTTTTTACTTTTGGACAAGGTAAATGATTAACGAAATCTCCATCTACACCCTGCTAGACTTAGCAACAGAACTAAAGTTAACCTCTACAAGGTCTTGGTCAGGCCAGTTCTTACTTATGGTGCGCCATCATGGTGCAACATAAGCAGAGCGGAGCTGAATAAGTTTCAGGTAATTCAAAATAGGGCATTGAAAATGATCGCAAATGTCCCTAGGTATACCATGAATAGGGTCTTGCACAATGACTTTAAGGTACCAATAATAAATGAGTTCTTGTTGAAAATCATAACAGACTATTACAGACGAACAGACGTATCGACAAACGAACTAATAACAAACTCACATACAAGAGCTAGACCTGACTCGACTTACAAATTACCTAAAGACTGGCTCCCTATGCGCGAGCCCAATCAACAGTAGAGAAGCACTAGAAATAGTGGAGAAGCACTGCTCGACACTGTCCAAGTGACGAGGAAAAAGGCGCCAAGAAAGCGGTACAAAAATTCAGAAGATACGTACACACACGGCCCATGAACATTCAAAGCTTCTGCCGAATAAACAAAAAACGTATACGAAAATGCTGAAAAGTAAACGATGATTGGAAAGAAGTCAAAGGTTTTACCTAACTTAAAACCACACACAAGAACCAGTATATGATTAACGAAATACAGAGGGTGGTCAAAAAGCAAACATTAGAGAATACCCTGTATCTTTAAAACCGAGGGGTAAACCGGATGGGAATTTTAGTGTACCATCTTTAGGAATTAGTGAGGAATTAGAAGAATTACTGGGGAAATTTAGGGAATTGCCAAAAAATAGTGAAATTACTGGAGAATTAGAAGAAATAGGGAGGGAATTGATGAAAAAAAATTGATACATCTGGCAATCATGTCTAAAGGGCGGAATATATGCAAAGTGCATATATAGGCATTTTTTGTCAATTTTATAATAAAATGCATATTTTTCTCAAATTATTATTTTATGAACATATTTCTATATTTTCGGCGTTATCAGAAAATTAAAAACGCCCGGTCATGAAAACTCCTAGACTCATAGGTTTCATGTCCAGTCCAATATAATATATTATCAGAATTTAAAACCAGAATATAAATATTATATTAAAAAAGAAAACATTGAAACTATCCAAGATATAATAAGATTAACAGAAAAATTCGAAAAAATAAGAAAAGAAGAAATTTCAAATAATAATAGGAGGAGTGGAACGATGAATGAAAATTTTAATAATTATTACCCTGTAGGATTGTCAAGAAACAATTATGGTGAGAGACAAATTAAGTGTTATAATTGTCACCGTCCCGGTATCCTAACAAGAGACTGTGCTGGTCGAAGAAGTAATAATTTTCATAATAGAAATCAAGTAATACCTAATCAACAGATGTTTAACAGAGATAAAAAATAGTCCAGCAAATACGACGATTACAAGACAAGTTAATTAACAGAGTAATTCTTCTATTCGACAAAGTTTAACCTCTAATGATGAAGATAATAACGCATTAAACGTTAATGTTTGTGCAGTTTTAAAGGAAAATTTGTTTCAAAATTCGACGCTAATTTATCATTCTATAAGGATTGGAGGTGTTCTGTTCAATGCAGTTGTAGATACTGGATCAATCAAGTCATTTATTAACGAAGATATAGTCAAATTTTGTAAAGAATGGAATTTTGAAGTGAGAAAGTGTAATTATTTTATAAGAGTGGCCAATGGAGAGACAATCCAAATTCTCGAAGAATTTACAATTCCTTTTGAGTATGAAGACCAGATGGACTCAGAAAAATTTTGGTATTTACCGGGATCGAATTTTCCTATTTTATTAGGTCTTGACTTTCTTAGTCAAAGAAGAATGTTAATAGATCCCGTTCTAAAGAAAGTTTTACATTTACAAAATATCACTAATTTAAATACACTCACTGAGGAAGGACAACAAAAGGAAGATAAAGTTCAAAGATTTTTAAATGAAAAGTTACCAAAATTTGAAAATATTAAAGGACCTTGTCCGTTAATAGAACACAAAATCTATATCACAAATTCTAGACCTATCAAACAGAGGTATTATCCTCAAAATCCTGCAACGCAAGCTATCATTAATGAAGAAGTAGATAAAATGCTCGAAGAAGAAATTATTGAGCCTTCCAGTAGTCCATGGAGTTCACCTGTCGTAGTTGTAAAAAAAAATGATGGAAAACCAAGATTCTCTATTGATTTCAGGAAAATTAATGAAGTTTCTCAACAAGATGCATATCCTTTACCATTTATTCAAGCCATTCTAGACAAGTTACGTGGTTCAAAATATTTCACAAGTTTAGATCTAAAACAAGGATATTGGCAAATCCCACTTTCAGAAGATAGTAAACCGGTGACAGCCTTCACAGTACCGGGACGAGAACTATTTCAATTTAAAGTTATGCCATTTGGTTTACATTCAGCTGGTGCAACGTTTCAACGTCTACTTGATTCAATTGTTGGTATAGATATGGATTCAAAAGCGTTTGTTTATCTAGACGATATTATAATTCTGGGAAAAACTTTGGAAGAATATATGTTAGAGAAGTTCTTCGAAGATTGTGGAATGCTAAATTAAAAATTAACCCTGAAAAATGCAAATTTTTCAAAAATAATCTAAAATATTAAGGACATTATGTATCAGAAGAAGGCATTAGTACTGATCCTGAAAAAATTAGCGCAATTCAAAATATGCAAGAACCGAGGAATGTCCGAGAAATTCGTAGATTTATTGGAGTAACATCGTGGTATAAACGTTTTATTCCAAATTATCCAAAATTAGTATCGCCATTAACCAAGTTATTACAAAAGAAAAGGAAATAGGAATGGAAAGAACCACAACAAGCAGCATTTGAAAAACCCAAAAATGTTTGAACCGAAATCTCTAATTTAGCTTGTCCAAATTTTAATTTACAATTTATTCTACAAACACATGCATCTCAGGATGGAATTGGAGCAGCTTTGGTTCAAAATCAAGAAGGAAGTGATAGAGTCATGCTTATGCCAGTCGTACATTGACAAGTCCAGAAAAAAATTATTCGGTTACAGAAAGAGAATGTCTTGCGATGGTTTGGGGAATTAAAAAAATGCGTCCATACTTAGAAGGGTATCATTTTATTGTTGAAACCAATCATCAATCATTGAAGTGGTTGCAAACCCTTAAAACCCCAACTGGAAGATTAGCAAGATGGGTTATTGATCTTCAACAATATTCATTCGATATTAAATATAAAAAAGGTGTTTTAATTGGCAGATACTTTATCAATTTGTCATAATATTAATTTACATCGTTCTTCCATTTTTATTAATTATTATTAGAAAAGAGCAAGACCCATAAACAATAATAAACATTACCTACATTAACCACAACGCGCAAAGAAAACACGAAATTCAATTTTTATTTCTAAAGAAGGTAAGGTTAAACAGAACAGGTATCCAAGAACTGGAAATCTAATTAACCGCTAAATAATTTTACCGTATGGTAGCGTTACCGTAATAGCAGATGCTGTGGCCCATCAGACTGTTGCAGTTTGCAGAGCCCAGCTCACCATAATACGTAGTGTTGCGTATATTGTCCTTATTCTTCGGTTTCATCATAATGAAAAAGCACAATAAGTTCAGTTTTATTTAAAAAGCCATATGTTGTTAATTTAGGATTTCAATAAAACAAAACACGTTAATGTGGACCGCCTTCCCAACAAACATATTAAGTAATGTAGACCAGAACGGAAGGAAAATAATCCTAAATTGGCAAATATTTGCTTATTTTTGCCTTAAATGTTTTTTTAAAAGTCACAAAAGATTCGAACTCTAAAATCTAAGTCAAAATTTGGATATCTAGAACTTAAATAATTTGTTATAGGGAAGTCTACTTGTAGTTTAATTTACCTAGTTAAAAATTACAAATAAATTACCTCTCTTAGACATTAAAAATATTTAATCCTAATAAGGAATATGATTAAGTAATAATTTACTTAATTGTTACTTAATATATGTGTTCAAAATTAAGGAATTTTTTAGCTATTACGCTAGGTAAATATTACCCAATTATTGCCAACAAAAAGTCCAAATAATTTACTGACCATGTAGTTTTAGAAACAAGTAATATTTTGGATAATTTTGCCCTATAAATTGTTCCCAAAGTTATAGATCTTTTGTGGTTAAAAATTGAGCTACTTCATAACTTTCTGATTAACCTCAAAGGCTAACATTGCTTGTACAGTTAATAATAAAGAAAAAAATAACTTTAAGGTTAAAAATATAAAGGCGGCCATATTTAATAATTATTAGTTTTCCTGTTTATCGACAACTATAAAAAAACAATAATTAAAATTTTAAGAATTACATGAGGTGAGTGGAAAATCCATTAGACTACGATATCTTTCGTCAACGAAAGTTTTTTAAAACTTTAGGGACATATAATGTTTATAATGAAGGCACTCTGTTTTTAGGTTAAAATGGTAAAAATATTTTAAATTATCGTAATAATACATAAAAAAATGCATATTTTAAGGGCGCGTTTAGTTTTTCGAAGTATCATCACCATAATTCACAAACACATTTCTTTCGCATCCAAATTTCGATCCAGAAAAATGATAAAACTTAATTATATCATATTGTTGAAGTTATAATAAGCGACCATTCCAAATATCTACTTAAGTCGAACTCCATTTTATAATTTATTTTGTCCGGTTGGAAGTGTTGGCATAAGTTGTTGTCTTTTCTTTCTAACACCAGATATAATATGTTTTCTCTGTATTTTTGTCTAGTGTCTTATTGCTCCTATTTAGGTTATATTTAGGTCAAAAGGTTGGTCTCACTTTCCACATTTAGACGTAAAATAGGTCTATATTTATTTCACTTCGTTTCAACTTATTGGACAGAAAAACCCTATCAACCTATTTTCGACCTTCAATTTACTTTAGTTTCTTTCCCCACATTGGGCAATAGGAAAACAAATGTAGGTAAATTATCCCTATATATAATTGGTCGTGCAAAATATTTGACCCGTTTAGAGGTCGAATAAAGGTAAATTTAACTTAAAATGTTTGTTGGGTTGTGATTCAAATCGGCCAGACCGATCCTCATGTCGCACAGAGGTCATTTGTGGTAAATTAGGCGGTAATAAATACAAATATAAAAATATTAGGTTTTAGCTGTGCTTAAGTTATGTAAATAGCTTTAAATACGTTAATTAACTAATTTTTTAAAGTTGTTCTATTTTAGGTCTTGCCTATATACAGAGTGTTTATAAATAGTTCAGTATTATTATTAATTATAATATATTAAGTAAGTAATCCGCTAAAATGTTTCTAGTTGATAAACGTAATTAAAAAGATTTAAATTTGTGTGTAAATCAAATGACGTTATCCATTATTTTTAATCAGATTTGATAAACAGCGTGTTTTGTTAATTATCACGCTTTTATTAGCTTCACCTGTAACTAACTATGTAAAAAAATCTTGGAAGGTAAATTTGGCCCACTTCGCGGATTCCGATTGAGCTAAAATTTTGGATACACGTTTAGTTTGGATGACAAAGCATGGTTAGCTAAGTGACGTCATTTTAAATTCAATATGGCGGACTTCCAAAGCGCGGCGGAGTAATTATTTTTTATGCACTCCCATGATATGGGTATCAAATAAAAAGGTTTGATAAGAAGAATACGAAAAATAAAACGGCGTCCCACTAAATTCAATATGGCGGACGCCCCAAGATGGCGGACAAAATTTTCCTATCTACCATCATGATATGGGTATCAAATGAAGAGAAGAATACGAGAAAGTATAAAATTAAGTATTATAGTTTAAAAAAAACTAAATAATACGCGTTTATCACGTACTAAAAATTGAAAAATAATTTGCTAGGTAGTTATTAGTAAACTTATCACCCCTTTTATGTCCAATGACTAATTCAAAAAGTGTGGAGCCCTTTGTATAAATTAATTAAAAGTAAACATAATCAAAAAGCACCCCACGCTTTTTGATTTAACCATAGGACATAAAAGAGGTAATAAGTTTACTAATAACTAAATAGCAAATTATTTTTTTAAGTTTTAGTGCGTGGTAATAGTGTGTTTTTTAGTTTTTTTTTTAACTATAATATTATTTATTTAAATTCAATATAAGTATATTAACAAATTAATATAAAGAACCGCAACATTAACTAGGTAATAATTATACTTAAACTAACCAAAAAATCACATTTTATCGCACAATCTATTAATTAGAATTTTCGGAGTCACTAATGTTTTCATTTTTATACATTTTATGTGACAAATTAGGCTCTTGAAGCAATTTTAAAACTTCTTTGTTTAAGGGTTGCTTATTGGAGCGAGTACCTATACACTTGGATAACGATGATATGAGAGGGTCAGACGAAAGCAGTAACCTTCAAAATACATCTTTCATAGTTTCCTCCCTTGAAAATTTTCTGGAGTATAATTCTCGATATTTCCGAAAGTCTTTGTTTCTAGATTCAAGGGCCTCCTCTGAAAACATGCCTATCGGAAGAGGCACAGCCTTAATAATTTCTGGCCCGTGAATAAGTATCCTGTGAAGACTCGCTGGCATATAGTACCATGAATACAGATCTATGTATAGTGTCGCAGTGCTTTTGCAGTACTCTGCAAACGCTTCTTTATTAATTTCATAGCCAGATGACATTGTACTTAGTAGTATAAATAAGTGCTTTAGAAAATCTTCGTCGAGTCCTACAACAAAATCAACCCATTTGTAAGGATATACAGTTTACAAAGATGAGCTAAGAATTACCTGTTATTAAAGCAGCCTGGCAATGGTTTTGAAAAAACCTACGGGCAGTATTTCCGTCATTTGTTGAGCCATATCCTTGTTTAGGGATGTCAACCAACAAACTTAAGTCTTGTTTTAACCTTTTAATTATATGGTTCTTTCTTTCTTTCATAATTTGTTTTTCGTTTTCGTCTCGTATCTGCCATTTCTTTAAATCAAGCCTGTAGGAAATGTGGAGACAGCATTCCAAGCATCTTATCCATGCATGTAAAGTGGAAATCCCGTAATCATATAAGGTTTGATCTATTGGCAGTGTCATTAACATTTCCAAGTTGTTCATAATTTTAGGCGTTGCTCCACAGATCCCACAGGTTTGCGTTGAAGAATTGCTAATAACAGAAAACATCTTTCCATCAATCATTGTTAGTTGAAATGTATGAGTAATAGTTAATTGGTAATCATCAACAACTGTAGGTTTAATTTCTGATATTTGATCTTCAATATTTTTAATTTATAATTTCACTTCTACACAATTCAGGTGTTTCCTTTTGAAAAATCAGTTTTATAGGTCTGCAGAATCTCGTTGAGGATGGCCGTGGATTCTGCCAGAGTATAGTGCCATTGTCGGATGTCATCTGCAGAGGAACGAGACAAACCGAAAATAAATTTAAATCCGAATTTAATTCATCATGTTGCCCGCTAAACTTTTGCTTGTAATGTGAGTGCCCTGCACTGCCATCACATCCCCATTTGTATCTAATAGTAATTTTATTTTTTGAGACATTTTGCGGTAGGTTATTGTAAAGATCTTGCTGAGATTCTATTATCCTTTTTACTGTGTGGTCAACAAGTGCCTGAAGGTTAACCTCAGCGGATATGTCTGTTATACGAATATCATTCTCACTTGGATAACATTTCTTTTTAGCCTCTAAAAGTATATTGTAATTAGGGTAAATTTGGGCATTATGTTCTTTTGCTCCCTGTTGCAATAAAATGTAAGCTTTTTTGGTTAACGAGCAATCAAGAAAAAGGGTAAGTGCTTCATCTGCGGAATACTATACAGACAAGGTTTCTTTTTTATTCATTGCTTTTTTCATCTTTGTTGCTCTAGCAGGTGAATTTTCTGTAATTTCTTTAATTATATTTGAAGCATTTCGTTGACCTGAAGATTGTAGACTTGTACGAGTAGCAAATGTAAGCTGTTCCGTAGAATAGTTATCCAATAATGGCATTAATTTTTGTCTTTTTCGTTGGTCACCGAGATCTTTAAATAACTTTTCTGGTCTACCTCTGCTGGACCCAGGTACATTTGCCTCTTCAGTAAAAATTATGGATTCATTTAGCCATTCACGATGCCTGGCTTCAAAAAGTTTTCGGGACCGTTTGCAATTCTTCCACATTGTGGAAACAGCGCTGTTAAAATTATTAATTTTTTTCGCTACCATATCGTACTGATTATCACGTCTATCATTATTTAAGTTGAGCTTTCTTAAAACAAATTTAAAAACAGACGAATTTTTATCTCCAAGTAAGCTCTGCTCGCACCAGGCGGCAAACATTTCGTTTTTAGTTATTGACATAGTCCCTAAAAAAATATTTTTTAAAGCGCTTGGCAGTTCTTGGCACCCAAATGTGTAATTAGTAAGAAGGTAATAAAGTAATTTATGTATAAAAAATATTTTTATGACAAATATTTTCTAATATTACAATTTGCAGCTTTTAAAAATTCATATAATTTTAAAAAATGGTAAAAAAAGTGATGCAGTTACATTCAATTATCTTTTTTACGTATGCGCATATTTTTCAAGTAACTATATATCAAATATTAAAGCTCTTACCTTGCTCTCTAAGATAACAAAATTCAAAATTAAAAGACTGCAAGTAGAAAACAGAAATACACCTTGCAAACAACACAACATAATGTCCAAAAACTAAACGCCAAGTTGTCAAGACTTATTTACTAATATTTCAACTGTTTTCATGGCTAATTCGAATTAAAAAAAAACAGTACGTTCAAAATTATTATTCTTTGGAATGTTTTTTTTAATATTATAACATAAAATAAATTTTTTAGAACATTTTTTCATTTATTTATTAATTCCTAAAACAAACAAAATGACCTCTGTGTGTCGGTCCGCCTGCAAAGGCAGAGGCCAAATAAAACTGTCAAAGAGAATATTTTTATAAGCGATAAAACAGAAAGTAAACCACTTTTAACTAGAGTGGGCGAAAGACAAGGTTTACACACATACTTAAAATCTGCGCTGGGAGCTTAGCCGTGCGATACTATATAGATTTATATCTTTACTTTAACATTGACTTTCTAAGGGTCCTTATAGACCTTCAAGTTTTACACAACACAATTATAAGTGCATTGTTCGTACCAAATTGAAGATAGTCCAACTATTTGTTATACTATACATATACTGCCGTCATAAGAAAAAACCACGTATACCACAATTTTTTCAAAACTGAGATATATCATTCATACGACTTGTATAGGCTTTTTAAACAGGGTTACGAAAAAAAATCCGCGTATTTTATACTAATAGGACCGCCAGTCCCGCTGTAATCACACGTATTTGCACCCGCTGAATACCGAGTACTAAGCATAAACTACGTATACATCTAAAACTAAGAAATACCCGCGTAAAAACATAGCGCTTACGCGGTTGTTTCTTAGCAAATCTAAGTATACGTAGTTATTGCTTAGCATTAGACATATCCGCGTTTTTTTCCTGTTAAAGTTTGCAGATTTAGGCGCGATATACACACGTATTTTGTGTTTCACCACACTCGTACGTACCTACATAATATTAATTTTATTATGAATCGCGGACGGGTTTTAGTAAATTTAGCATTACATAATGCAGAAAATAAAAAAGAAAGTGTTGACTGGGGTATTTAGACAAACCAAAAGTATGTACCCTGTGAAGAAAATACCGATATAGTGGTCTTCAAATATATAAAACATCAAGTTTACCTATATTTACTGAAGACAACCACGAAATTGGATATATTATGTCATATGTCTTAAATGATAGTGAGCATTTTAATTAAATTATTTTATTATTTATTTATTATTATTATTATTACTTATTATATTTTTTTGTATTATAGATTTTGACAAATCCAAGGAAAATTTTAAAGGAAATCTAAACTCAACCTCTGTGTTAAATATTGCTTTTACCAAACTTGGAAACGAAGACTGTGAAAAATGTGAAGAGCTTTTATTCCACAATGTCTCTCATACCAAACAGTCTTTGGATAATGAGTGTGAAATATGCAAACTTTGGAAAGTTCATTTCCAATATGTGGAATACACTCGAATGGCTTACCAAAAGGATGTTGAAAAAGCAAATAAACTGGAACCGAATCAGACAACTTTTTTAGCAGTTTCGGCTGATCTGCAAAAGGTAATCATGTTACCTAGAATGGATATGTTTAAAAGAGCCCTCTTTCAACAAAGAATTAGTGTTTACAATGAAAGTTTTGTTCCTTTTGGGTCACAGAAAAAATATTTTCCATTAGCAGTTCTTTGGCATGAAGGGGTAGCAGTAAGAAAACAAGAAGAAATTATGAGTGCTTTCCATACATTCTTAAAATCTAATAGAGACGTACAACAGATTATAATTTGGGCAGATAACTGTACGAGTCAAAACAAAAATTGAACTTTCATAACGTCTTTAATTTTTCTTGTCAATAGTCCTGAATTTGGCAAAGAAAATGTGTATTTGAAGTATTTTGAACCCGGACATAGTTATATGTCGGCTGATAGTTTTCACCATCAGGTAGAATTAAGCCTTAAAAACAAAGAAAAACATATGACTTTAAGGATTTTACTAAGGCGGTCGAAAGCTCAAATAAAAGTCACGCAACAGTTAAATGTATGGATATAACTGATATAGCGGATTGGAAAAACTGTTCTTCAATTACAAAAATAAATAAATTAAATCCCAGGCCATATTTGCGTGAAGTCTCAGAAATAATGTTTACGAAAGGAAAATTCTCATTTTCGTATATAACTTTTGCAAATGATTTATTTATTGAAGTAGACGTTCTGCCAGAAAAATATAAGAAAAATAATAACCTTATGCGACCCACTTTTCGTAGTACCCCATGTGGGATAGCCGAAGAAAAAAAGGAATCCATATTAAAAAATTTGCGACCACTGATGCCAGACACCAGATTACCTTTTTGGCAAGATATGCCAATTTGTAACAATTAGTACCATAACCTTATTATTAACAACGTATCTTGTTAAACTTTTTTTTTATTTTAAAATATGCCAAATATAATTTTTTACATATTATATTTTTTTTTACTAAAATAGATACATATAAAACTTAGTAGTTTTATATTAAATATAAAGCATGTACCTACCTATTTATTTACATTTTGCTAAGAAAAAACTGCGTATAACCACAATATACGCAGTTATTCCCTAGGAAGCTGCTAGTACGTGCTTTTTCTTTAGTACAACAATTGATATTTTGCTGTCAATACGCCGTATTTTTCATTTTCTTTTTATAAAACAAATTCTATTTGCTTAACCATTAGATTATTGTAGCCATTTAATTATTTTTATATAATGCAACTTTAGTTAAAACATCTGTTCACCTAAATCTAATATATATCCGTTTTATTAATAATATAAACTATTTCCCTCATTTTCTCGACATTATGATTTTGTTGTTTACGTGGTTCTTCTTTATGACGGCAGTATACACCCCTCTATTAAAACTTTAAACAAGGGCAATTAAACAGGATACCCACTTTCAGTTAGTTTCTGTCGACCTACTGGCAAGAACTTCCCTGACGAACTCTCTAATAAGATACTATGCACATAGACAATATAGAGTTAAACCGCCATTAGCGGTATAGCGATCGAAACACCTCGGTTGTTATTACACCCCTGTCATATACAATTTCTGTAAGCACCCTCTTTGTTAAATAAATAAGTACGTAAGGGTTAGCTCAATAATCTACTATGGATATTGGGTGTTATTTACGTGTCTGGCAACATATTTGTATATACTATAGGAGTATTTTCTTTATGTTTTTCTTATTAATTACTTTAAATACGTAGTAGGAGCGTCCAGTGGCATAATATAAAAATTAGCAATTTGTGGTTACAGGCATAAAGTGCCCTTTTCCATTTAGATAGTAGATTATATAAATTGGAAAACACAAGTCAAGTTACATATTTAGGTTGTGCCAAAATATTAACCTGCTATGTTTCAATCTCGTAAAGTTTATAGTGATATTAACTTTTCTCTGACATGACAAGAAGATCCTTTTCTACAAGCGTGCGGAAAGTTTTTTCAACATAACGCAGGAAACATTGCATTAACAATCATATATCCATATCGCAATTCTTGCAATTTTCCTCGCACTCGAAGAAAAATCATTGTACCTAACGAACCTGAACTGTCCTGAACTGCATTTGCGCTGTTAGGTAAACACCTAATGATTTTGTTGTGTTTCTTGAAACGGATTTAAACGTGCAGGAGCCCTGGAGCCTAAAGCAGGTGAAGACCCATAATTATTTATGGAATAAAATAAAATATAATTTTTTGCAATTTTTGTGTAGTTTTATCAGAATTAAAAAAAAATGGTTTCCATTGAGCAAACGTATTATATTGATTTTCAAAAATGAGTGTTCTCTCTGAGACATCAGTTGGATACCATCAATGCTAAATACATGCGCAGAGCAATTTCTGTATTCGGAAATGTTCCTCTGAAATAATTATTCTCCAAGAGTTCATGGTGAGAAAGTTCGTTTGATTGATCGTCTCTCTGATAACCCTTTTTGTATATAATATATCAATTAAACAAATTTGATTAACTTATCCCTGAGGCTAGATTCAAAATAAATCATCTTTGTAGATCTAGAACTAACCTAAATTCTTTGCCGCTACGTGCAAGTGTATAGCATTAATTTCCTCTAAACGATTGAAATATCCAAAATGTGCGTGTACATTGTCGTATGCCTTTATTCGATTATTCAAAGAAATAAATAGCTGCTCGATCTCTGGAATCAATCCTGTTATTTTGAATTTGTCTTTCCCTGATGTGTCGGCCTCTTTTGCTTTGGAATAATCTACTTGACTCAGCTCTTTGTTTATATCTATCTAACTAATCTCTTTTCAATTCTACTAAACATTTCAAAGATTCTAATGAACGCACTGCATATTCAAGAATCATTTTTAAATCTGGTAGCATTTTTTTGTAGCATTCTTTTTCTTAAATTGCCGTGCAGATTTCTGCGTAGGCGCCCTCCGTCCTCTCATCATATGCGTCGTTCCATCGCAGCTCGTTGAAGAGATTGCAAGTCATAAATTCCCGTCCAATGTCTTATGTTCCGGAGCCAAGACAATATCTTCCTTTCTATTCCTCGTCTACCACCCTCAATCTTTCCCTGCAGGATTAGTCGTTGGAAGTGGTATCGTTCTCCACGTACAATGTGCCCAAGGTAGGAGATTTCCCTCTGCTTGATATGCTCGAATAGCTCTCTATCTTCAAGTTGAGCCATTCGAAGCACATCCTCGTTTCTTACGTGCTCCGCCCATAATATATTAAGCATCCGTCTCAGTACCCACATCTCGAATGCTTCAATTTTATTGATTGTGACAGCCTTAAGCGTCCATCCCGCGGCACAATAGAGAAAGACCGACCAGACATAGCATTTGACCATTCGATATCTAAGTCTAAAAATGAGATCGTGGTTTGTCAGGAATTTCTTGAGCTTAAGAAAAGTTGTTCTTGCTTGCTCTATTCTGCCTTTGATCTCCAATTCCGGGTTCTACTTCTCATTTACAACGCATCTCAAGTATCTAAACACTTCCACTCGCTGAACTCGCTCACCGTTCAACTCTAAATTGACGTCGGGGAAATCATCTCTAGATATGACCATGAACTTCGTTTTGTCGATGTTGATTTTTAGGCCTGATCGTTGGCTTGTCTCACTAAGAGCATTCAGGAGTATTTGCATATCGTCTGAATCATCGGTTATGATTGCGGTATTGTCTGCGTACCGTATGTCGTTTATGTAGGTTCCGTTGATTTTGATGGCCGTGGGACTTTCAGAGACTGCGTGTGCAAAGACTCTTTCCACATACAGGTTAAACAACATCGGGGACAAAATAAAACCTTGCCTCACACCCCTCTTTATTTCAACTTATTCTGATGCTGTTGAGTCGTGTAGGCGTATTTCCGCTGTTTGGTTCCAATACAAGTTAGCTATAAATCTTATATCCTTATCGTCCAGACCCAGATCCCGAAGGTACGCCATTAAGAGGTCATGTCTAACATTGTCGAAGGCCTTTTCATAGTCTACAAAACATATAAAGACGTTTTTTTCGTTGGTCAAGGCAGTTCTGTACCAAGGTGCAAAGACTGAAGATGGCTTCTCTGGTACCGAATCCCCTTTTAAAACCGAATTGGCTGGATCCACTGACTTCTTCACATCTCCTGAACAGCCTAATATGCAATATTCGTAGAAGCAGCTTCAAAAAGTGGCTCTTTAGACTTATAAGACGATGCTCTTCAGACCTTTTAGCATTATTTTACTTTGTTGAGCGAAGCCAGTCTTTGGGGAGGCATCCAAAATCGTATATATATTTAAAAAGCATTTTGATATTCTGTTCGCTTATAAAGTGGAACGTCTCTGATAGCATGTTGTCCGGTCCTGGAGCCTTATTGTTTTTCAATACTTTTATGGCATAAAGAATTTCGCTTCCTGATATACTTGGCCCAGATGGTGGGTTGTTGTCTGGGAACGGTGCGCTCTGTAGCCTGTCGTCGTCAAATAGGCTAGCTGTGTAAATTTTCCACGTTTCCAGCAGTTTTTCAGGGTCTAGTTTGTCGATGTCTGCTTATATTGTCCAGCTATTTCCTTTACCTTTTTGTGGAGATGGAAGCCGTCATCAACGTGATTTAAATTTTTTGCTTCCCAGCTTCGGTCGGCCAACCACTTTTCCTTTGATATTCTTATTTTGTTACGAAAAATCCTTTGAGTTTCTTGGTATTCATTAACGTCGTTTTTTTTTATGCTGTCTGCGCTGTTCCATGAGTTCTAGGATCTCCCCTGTCATCCACTCGTTTCTGCATGCTGTCCTTTTTCCCAAGAGATACGTATTATTTGTGTTTTCAAAGGCGTTCTTGATGCTAGACCACTGTTCTTCAATGTCATTCCTATCAGCGATTTTGACAAGTTCTCTGTTTAAATGTTGTCCATATTCCAGCCTTATCTCGTCGTTCCTGAGTAGCCCAGGGTCGGCCATCCTTCGGGTTCTTCTTTGTTTAGCCTTAGCTAATCTCATCTTAACGTTTGCACAGAGTGGGTTATGGTCGAATTCAATATCAGCACCCGGGAGTGTAGTGACCCTGGTAATAGCGTTCCCGAATCTGCGATTGATCGCAATGAAGTCTAGTATTGTAGCATTAAATAGTTCCAAAATAGGTACGGTGGGATGTATATAGAGAAAATTATAGGGGGGCCCCAGTACATCGCATGGGACTCTCACAGGATTCGACAATTTACCAATAAGATACTCCTTAATAAGAAGTAGTAAATCATAAGCAAAGCCGAGATAATTAAGTATGCTTAACAGAAGATCAGGCCTTTGAGTAGTCTAAGAGAATATTTACCCTTAAATTAAACCTTGAGCTAATATAATGTAGGTTTTTGTTGCAATTATGTAGGATGGGGTTAATCTATAATACTGCTAAATTCAGAGGGATGGGAATATCAAAATTGCTTTCTGTTTCCACATTTCATTTATCATGTCCATGCCATTTACTTTGCAACTTTTTTTATATTTTTCGATTTGTAAGTTGCAAAGACATTAAGATCTTTGGTGATTTGGTACTACGTTTCCCTTTGCAGGCTTTGACCAATTGCTTGAATTAGCATTTCTACAGATGCTTCTATATTCTAAACCTTAGAATAAATTCTGTATCTATCCAATAGTCTATATTCTCAATAAGAGGCCTAAAAACCCGAGGTCTTCGCACATTCTCAACTACCTTAATAATCTCCTAATCTTCTTCGTCATCTGAGAGAAGATAATTTACAACATCGAAAACATCCGAACATTCAATGGGTAAAAATGGTACAATGGTACAATGGACAATAGGTTCAAAAACCAACATACAAAATATGTCAAAAACACGCAATTTTTATCCTTTTTAAGCCAAGAACTCATACCCAATCCACAAGTTGAGGGTTAATCTTATGGACGAAAGTAACCTCCGATTATACCATGTCTTTTACTAGAAACTCCTGGAGTAACCTACACTTGTGCCTGTCAAATATAGCATATTTTAAATCTAAATGGGGCTCGCTGCATAGGAGAAGAAAAACTGGCTTCCATTGGTATTTGGTTCATTATTCGCCCTTTTTGAAATTATTCCTCTTACAATATGTTGCAGTAAAATATAATGTAGCAATAGGTTTTATAAAAACGTTTTAAAAAAAATTATGTACTAAATACCTTAAGTTGTTCAATAAACTCGTCTTCAAACTTATTGGGCCATATTGAGGCACCACCTTTACCCGTTCCTGTAGGACCTCCAGTCTAAACTATGAAGCCTTTTATGTTCCAATGAATTAGGAAACCGTTGTAGTAATTTGGCACACATCGTTAGAAAATTTTCACCTGCTTTTGGACAACTTTCACAGAAGAGTTCGATTTCATGTTTCCGACATCTGTATGAAGGGAGTAGCAGCCTCCACCACAAAGGATAACCAAACTAGCGCACAAACTTAACGTATGTGGACAGGCAAGTGCTTAATTTAGCTTAGTATTTCTTTTTTTCTTATCGTTGTGCGTTAATAATAATATTAATATTTTTTAATAGTAATAGCAAGGTGATCGGAAGATACCACTATAAAATTCGTTGAAGATATGTTTAACATGAACGGATGTGGAATAACAATTGCTTCAAAAGACAACTAGAGGCGTACCACATTCTCTCATTGATATGCCTAATTTCTTTATAATTAATGAATTAAATCTAATACCTAAATATATGATTCAGTAGCAATAGGTGCCTATTCAATTATATTATTACTACTAAATAGTTAGTATTTTTTTAATAATTCAGAGATATAAAAACCCCTTGACAATATCCAATGTTTGCTCTCAATTTTGAATCTCAGACTGTTACTGCTCGGTTTGAGATCTTGCTTTATCAAATTCAATATTTTAACTCCGATATATCCAAAAAAGTGTTGACCAACGCCCTTCCTCATTCTCGGAACTACAGACTGACCCCGAGCCCTCGACCGGGTGTCATGCGCATGCACCGATTCAGTCGCATTAGCACGCCATTAAGGAATATGATAACCCATGGGTTATATGGATATAACACAACCTTTTGTAAATTTCATCATAATATAATATTGCTAAATACCCTTGATTGCGTTAATGACTTGTTCACTTTGTTCTTTAAAAGTGAACTCTACAAACCTAAGTCAATGATTTTAAATATGAATTTGCTTAAATCTCTAAAAGCTCTTAACATCCCCTTGGGATTAGGAGGGACGATAAAGCATATTAAACAGCACCCTTAAAGGTTTATGAGGCAAGTTTGTACTACAAATTATAGGAAACATGTTAGTAAACAGGTCAGTCTTTAATCCCAAACACATTTGAGCCATATTTTGAAATCAAATGTTTCCACTTTCAAAATTTGACTACTAACACCGGTAGAATGCCCAAAAGGTCCTTTTAAGTATGAAATAATATAGTAGCGGGTAGAAAAAGTGAGTTTTACGAATATTGCCCAAGGGTACATTTATGTTGGAGCTGCGAAGTTTGCTTGCTGACAAGTTACTTAACTACCTAAGCGCATTATGGCTTGTCAACTATGTATACGTCTAACTTAAATAACTTTTTCCAGGATCTGCTTCGATGTTGGTTCGATATTTAGCAGTTTTTAGCATGTCTTTGGTTTGCGTTAGCGCCCTTTGCGTGTGTATGCTTTCGCGTTCGCGTATTGTGTAGCTGCTCTATTAAGGTTGTTGTAAAATAGGTAACCAATCTTTCAGGAGTCGGTTAGTGAGTTTGTGATTAGATCATTAGTAAAAATGTCGGTCTGTTTGTAGTAGTTTTTAATATTTTTTGTATACAATTCACTCGTTCTCCTTGCCACAGACAGTGATTGCTCATTGAGTGGTAATGAGAACCACCCACACTTAGTACGATACTATTTATAGTTTCTAATTAAAAATAGGGTCTACCAGATGTATATTGCATGTAGACCACAGGATGCCTTGATATGTCCCACAACTGGTTGATTTTATTTGACACTTTGAAACTGTCAGGGACTGATGGTTAGAACAGACCTAATAAAGCCAATATATTGCTAAAACCATATTACAGCACTAGTGCTGTAATAGATGCCCTTACAAAACGATTTACAGAACTGTAAAATTCATATTACTAAATGAAAGTAGATAAAGATGTACGACATGAGCTTTCTCTAAGAAGCAATATACTGGAAGAAATTATGAAAATTTGAGGACTTGCGTTTTTGGGGTGTAGGGTTAAATTACACCTAGTACGTCAAAAGTTATTCAAAAACAAGCGATTTCCATCGGCGTCCTTTATGGGCCCGTATCTTCGTAGGAAGGGGGGGGGGGGGGAGAGTGGAAAAAAAGATATAGGAACTTGTCCAATTATCTTTATGTGTTCTATCTAAATACGGGAGATTGCCCATATATTCTGCGACACCCTGAATTTGTTATGTGACTGGCGGCATGGTAAAAAACCCAATGGCAAAAAAAAATTACACCTGTAATTACTTATGATAATAAATTTTAAAATTAAAATTAAAATTGTTTTTAATAAAAATATATATTTCTATATAATTATGTCATCGACAAATTTCCTTAATACGTAGACGCATTTAATATTCAAGCTTACTCGGGGAACCTAAAACCCACAAATACACAAAATTAATCCGAGGCCATATTTATATCGTTCCCCGCTATTTTCTCTAAAGAGGTAATATAAAACAGATACCCTGAGGCAGGTATAGCTTTCAGAAAAATAAATACAAATTAAAGACGATATCTTTTACGTCTTGTAAGGTTTGCAACTTATATACGGTTTCGCAAGTTTCTAATATTTGTCAAAAATATTAGTTTTCCGTTTCAGGATTACACTCTAATAGGTTTTTTAAGGCTCAAATTACCAATGTCATTTTAGTAACAGTCAAACAACTTCCCCGACTACAAAATAATTATCCCAATAATGTTATCCTTAACAAACGTTAATATACAGTGTGCCCGCTTAAGTTCTGTACATATGGGAAACTTTTTTAATATTAATTTTACGAAAAAAAGTTACTGTTTATAAAAAGTTCTGCTTACTGAAAAAATAATATTAGACTATTCAAACTTGAGATAGTATGTACAGGATGATTAAAATGTAAAAAAATCAAAATTGATCTACGAGAAAATTAATTAATTAATTTTAATTTTAGAGCAAAATGGAATGAGAAAATCTTGATTGGCATTAAAAATTATATGTTTCTATTCTTAGTAGACTATTATTGAAAACAAAGTTGACATTTCAAAAAATGATATTTCATATTATGATTTATAATTAATAATTGTATTTATTATGCAATTCAGGCTAATAAACATTTATCAATTATTTTATTCAACACGTAACCTTTGATTCTTGATCCCTGTTTTGTAATAATTTTATGACGCATTTAAATAATTGATAGAAACATGATAATTTATTTTGAAAAAATACAATTATAATAATAAACATTAAAATATGAATTTAAATAAAAAATATTCCTTAACTTTCCCTCACTGTACATTTGCCTCGACATATCCTCCCTCCATTTCAATACATTTAGCCGTTCTTGCAGAAAATTCTCTTAAAACATTTCTAATCATGGCAGGAGTTATATTTGTAATTGTCTCTCTAATTACCCTCTCTAAATGGTCAACATTTTGAAATGGCCTTTATAGGTATACATTCTGTTTTAAGTAGCCCCACAAAAAATAATCGAGGAGGCTCAAGTCCGAAGACCTAGCGGGCCAAAAATGGTCAGAATATCTATCGATAACTTTTCCATTAAAAAGGGTATTTAAGTATTATCTTACATTCCTCGTACAGGTTAGTTCAGGTTAGTTCTCACAAATTTCTAAGCGTCGCTCAAAAAACCACTTGGCTTCAAGGTATGTATAATTTTGGTTTGTAAGGCCGAAATTTGTTTTCATTTAATATTTTTGAAATATCAGTTTTCCCTACATCATTTTGTAATGTTGTTGACCTTTTTCGCAACTATTCTTTAGGATCTTCTACTACAGACAACATTACTTGGTTCACAGTTTCGTTATTTGCAACCCTTGGTCTACGTTTCTTAGTGTAGTTATTTTTCACACTTCCAAAAGTCTTGAATTTAGTCACTATGTTCCCTACTGTTGTAAAAAAAATAATTTTATCAGGATATCTGTAGTTAAAAATTTCGGCAGTTTCCCGATACGTTTTGTAATTTTCACCAACAATTAAAAATATTTTAATTTTATCTGGCATACTCAATTTCAACGGCATATTTATCTAATTAAATATTCAAACTGATGTTTCAGACAAATAACATAGCAGACAGTTAAAATTCAAATTCAGGTGGGAAATGGTGGCAAGATAATGGACATGCCATTAAGAATAAAGATTAAAATTTTAAAGTTTATTTTCAATAGTAATATGTTAAGTGCATGTAAAATTGCTGAAAATCATGCATGAAGGTTTGTTGCCCTAGAAACAGCTTGAATGCATTTTTATTGTTATTTACCAAAAAGTGCCCGACCGAAGGGAGGGCACTTTTTAAGGTAAATAACAATAAAAATGCATTCAAGCTGTTTCTTTAGGGCAACAAATCTGAGTGCATGATTATCAAGCCATTTTACATGCACGAAATATATTTTTTAGACTATTTCCTGAATGAAAAACTCATCATTTTGATAAATTGACGCGAAATTGTCAAAGCAGAAATTTCAACTTGTTGTGACAGTGACGGTTATTCTCGTAGGTAACCAACAATGAAAAACCAGAAGAGTGCAATTTTCAGCTCAATCGCGACCGAGGGCTGATTTTCACCGAAAATCAAGTGAAAAGCGCATTTTAGTTACAGTATATGAGGGAAATAGTCAATAATAGTCTACTAAGAACAGAAACAGATATAATTTTTAATGGCAATCAACATTTTCTTATTCCATTTTGCTCTAAAATTAAAATTAAGGGTACTTTTCTCGTAGGTCAATTTTGATTTTTTTACTTTTTGATCATCCTGTACATACCATCTCAAGTTTGATAGTCTAATATTATTTTTTCAGTAAGCAAAACTTTTTTTCCTAAAATTAATATTAAAAAAGTTTCCCATATGTACAGAACTTAAGCGGACACACTGTATACCGTGTGATGCCTGGCTTAGTTGAACATAGGAAATCCCATGTAAATCTTGAGGTGGCTAAATATTGGCTCCCCTGTACATTTTAGAGAAAAACGGTATTGTAATTTTTTGAAGAGGCCGATGTAATAAATCCATGTGCCAAGTTTGAATAAATTTTATTAAGCCAATCCTAACTTATTCAATTAAATGTGATGGCAAAATTACGAAATTTTCATAGTTTAGGTAATACGGCAAACACCAGCAAATTATTATTTGGCATCGACAAAACGAAAAGTAGCGTCAGTGACAACATTTTCATTGAAGGTGCTTTAATTATAGCTAACTATGAGCTATTCCATTAAGGAAAAAGTAACTATGATTAAGTGGTATTATACAAGAAACAGTTTAAGAGTAGTGTATGAAATGTATTCAGTTTAATTCCCTGATAAACCCATCCCTTCCATTTCATTAATTAACCTTATCATTATTAAATTTGAGTCCTAAGGCACTGTAATAAATAACTGTTCGTTTTGTCAATGCCAAATAATTATTTGCTGGTGTTTGCTCTATTACCTAAACTATGAAAATTTCGTAATTTTGCCATCACATTTAATTGAAAAAGTTAGGATTGGCTTATTAAAAATTATTCAACTTGGTACATGGGTTTATTATATCGGCCTCTTCAAAAAGTTATATTAAAATTCTTCTCTAAAATGTACAAGGGAGCCAATATTTAGCCACCTCCAAATTTACATGAGATTTCCTATGTTCAACTAAGCAATGCATCACCCGGTAGATAATTTGGACCTAGAGCATTTTTTTAAACAATTTCCTTTAAATACTTTGTTAAAATGTTGTTAGACGTTAAGATGGTAGAAAGTAAAAAAATGTTGTATAATTCTATTAAATAAATTTTATGGAAGACTGGATACAGTAAGAATATCAAACTCGTTAAACTCGCAAAGAACTTTAGCACAATTTACATAGAAATTACGTTAAATATATCATTTACCGAAACAGTAAATTAAATGATTAAGCTTTTAACCCACCCAGGCCGAATTAAATGATCCCAATTTGAATATAAAAACTATAAAAGACTTATTTTGAAAGAAAATACACGGCTCAAATTTCATTTGGAATGCAGGCGTCTGTTAACTAAGGCTTTAGACTTTATTTGTGCGAGGGACATAAAGGCACTGGAATTTCGGTTCAATGCGGCTTCCCAAATACCAGGCGGTTGTTTAGTTGTTACCTTTTGGTAGGTGTGTAATTTTTATATTAACATATTTACGACTTAGGAAATACGCAGTCAAAAATATAATGCGTTAAAATTACTTGAGTAAAATTTTACGCTCAAGATCATAAATAAACACCTAAAATTCATATGAATCAGTGTTGTAGTATCCTATTACACACCACAACGAGACACATCTATTACTTAGTTTATTCTTAAATCAACCTGTATCATGTTAGCAGCCGATATTGATTTCCTTGTAGCGGCCAAAGTAGTCTGTTATTACGAATATGTAATGACCACTTGGTAGTGACCCGAGAAAATCTACGGCAACGTCAATCCACTGTTGGAAGTTCAGGCCTCTTCATAGGGTTTGGTTAGTTTGGAGTACCTACGCAGTAAAAAATTGAGTGTTAAATTTAACACTCAATGGTGGTACATTATAGGACCACACTCAATAGGGTATATTAACCAATCAGTATATCTGGTAAAAAATATATTTTTGAATGGTTTTTTTTACTTTTTGATGAGTGTTAATTCTTCTTATTTATGGGTAGGTACATTTACACTATCGAGTGTAAATTAAACTCACAGATTGTAAACCTATTCTTCTAGGGTGTAAAAGAAATTATGAGAGGTGTAAGTATACCATTTTTATTGGTAGTTTGTGATTAATTAGTGTAAATATCATATTATTATAGTGTAAATTTTATTTTATTTGGGTGTGACTGTGTAGGTAGTACTGATGATGGCGTAACTGCCAAAAGCGCTCTACGGATATTATGTTTTATTCAATAAACCTCGCACTAAGTACAAAAATTAATAAACTCTTTCTTAATTTATTTAAGGGCTTATTCACTACTAACCTGAACTAACCTGCCTATTATATTAGACTATGCATATTATTACCTAAGAATTTTAAATAAACAGCCATTTTCCGCATGCAATTAATAGAAAGTATTTTGAGTTATACGTTATACTGTAGTTTGTACAAATGGATATTTTTCTACCACTCTTGCAATCGTTTAAAGTAGCCATTGTCTTTCGGAACAAGATCAAATTAACGCAACCCGCAATGCCGAAATGTTAGGCACGTCACGAAACTGAGCTTGTCTGCCGTTATGTAACCGCAAAGGGTCGCAGATAACGATCACTAAAACTAATTAGAGTCCGGTATATGAAGGTCGGCTTGCCCACTTGAAGTAACTCGGACATTACGGATCAAAATAAAGCTGTTGTTGTTAGGAAGAAGTCATCGAACTGCCAACGAGAATAGAAATTGAGTTTGAGTAATATCAAAATGTTGGTGCTAGGAAAACGTTATTAGTGAATAGGTTCTGTTTAAAACTATAGATATTTAATTATTGTAAAAGCACAGCTTTGTGATACTTGAATATTAGATATTTCAGCCTCTCTGGTTGACTCAATTGGACGTAACTTAGAACAATTGATTTAGAATACTTCAGTTATTATTAAGTCAAGTGAAGGGAGGTTTTACTTCTAAACCCCACCCTTAGCAATCGGTTTGATTCTGATGATTTTTTTTCTGAAATGTTTATTCTAATATTTAATTATTCGAAATCAGAAACATTTTTTGACACCCAAATTTAAAGTTTTTGAAAAAGAATATGAGACTAAAGGATTTTATACAGGGTGTCCTTGAAATGACTGTACAATGCTTAACCACAAATTCCTTAACCAACAATAGGGCGATCTAGGCAAACTTACCTATGTATATGCAATGTTGCTTCGTTTTGTCGCTATATGGCGCTAAAGTTCTCAAATTAATATCGTTTTTTTCGAAATAATTTCTAAACGCCTTTATCGATTTTTACTAATTTTGGGACTAAGAATTACTACTATTATTGGCGTGTTTTAATACAAGCGCGATCTTTCTTTAATGCCTGAAAATTTTAAAATGGCGCGTGATTCGTAAATAAACGTTCGTACTTTATTACCCCCTGTACAAATGACTTTAGTTGTTTCCCTGACACTAGCTCACTTTACTTTAATACTTTTTTGTCTCTTTTAAAATATTCGTCGGATATATAGTTTCTCCTTCAAAAAATTATTTGCGATACCTCATCATTGCAGCTATTCTGAACAATGATATAAAAATTGTTTTTATCATTAATATACATCATTATGTTAATTTATATCATTAGTGAGCGAATTAAAATGGCTTTAAAATATTTCCCTCAGAGGTATGTCTTTACCATCCAAGTTAGAGAATTTGGTAAAGTGTATTCACAAATATAAGAAACTGACCAAATGGCTCTTATTTATTTCTACCTAAATAGGGGTATTGACGCAATGCCGACTGAGCTCGTGATTTTGTCAAAAATGTCATTTGAGAAATTGACAAGCAACAAACTTTCATACTTGAAAATTTTGCCGACAAAATTTTTTCTCTTGTGATATTATATATGATAAAAAAGGATGCACCGTTTTTATCAATGTCAAAGTGATAAAAATGCAAATGTCAAATGGACATTTTATTGTAGGAGTGAATTTATCCACAATAAACTTCAGTTTTATCACTATTCCACGTTTGTCAACTAAACAGTATTTCCATGATAATCTTTTCAAACCCATTCAATCCTATTGCCGGACCTTGTATTTATTTTAAAAGAAATTTCAAACAATATTCTTATAATATCATCTTCTATCCACCCTCCACCGAATATTAACACGCACATAAATTCGAAAAATACCTGGCAAGGTATATTTAAGGAAAGTAGAGCCAGCGATTTAATATTTTTCATCAAAGCCGTTGCTTTAACTTATATCCCTCACATATTTCAAGGTACCTTTTATTATGAATCCGCAATATCAATAAAGGGAGTAGGGCTTGAGAAGATACCCAACTTAATGGAAGAGGAAAAACATACGCGTTTATTTTTGAGTTATTCTGGAGGGCTTAATTTTGTTTTACTTTCATGTTATTTTAGGCGAAGCAGCGTTTTAATAATATCATGTCAAATTTTATATATTTTTTTAATTGTGATTTAACCAATTGATGTCCAACATTTATTTACTTATTTAAATACGAATAGGATGCCTACAGGCCTAAGGCCCAAGTCTTTACACCTACGAGTTACAATAAGGTATACAGATAAATTATTATATAATACAGAGTGGCCTTTGAAAACGAAACAAAGCCAATTTTAGGAACCCCAGGATTTTAAAAGAAAAACGCTCACACCCACCGATTTTTGATTACAGGGGGAAACAAATGTTTTTGGCATTTTCGCCCCCTGAAAGTCAAACCTCTAGCGGGAGCGACAACTACCCCCAAAATTTTAAATAAAATGGGTGGTCGAGTGGTACAGTGAACCTTGTTCTGAAGGTATTTTATGTAGAGTATAACCTCAGAGTTTAACATCGCTACTATCTACCTAGCCTGTACAGTGGCTCACCAAAAGTAGTATAAAACAGGTTATTTTTACCTTTTTTATTACAAAAAATGACAACAATAAGTAGCATTTGCTGATGTAAAACTTTGCTTTTTGATAATTTTATATAGTTTTATTCCTGTGGCCTTTAATTATTGTTGAAAATCATATACTTCGGTCGCGGTAAAGTAGTAAGGTTTAGTTAAATTCGTTACAGAATCGGCATAAAAGTGATAATGGTTTACTCAATTGCTAAAAGGGTGCAAATAATTTCTTTATTTTGTACTAACAATGAATGTGCTAATAGAATTGCCCAACTGTTCAACCATCAACATCAAAATCGACAAGTCCATCGAAAGTACATTTTGGAATTGGTGCAGAAATATCGGGACACGGGGTCAGTAGCTAACAAAAACGTAAAGTGGAAAATCCAGTAGTAAATGAAGCTACAGAGGTGGCGATTTTATGGCATGTTTTTCAAGATCCTACACTGAGTACAAGAAAGCTGGCGATAGCATCTGGTGTTGAAAGAAGCAGCATTCAAACGATATTAAAAAAACATTTTCATCCTTACAAAACACATATGGTACAAGAACTTAACGAGGACGATTTTAATTGGCGATTGCAATTTTGTAGGGTTATGAGTGAACGGGCAATAAATGATCAGGACTTCCATTTTAACGTATGTTTTTCTGACGAACGCTCTTTTTTCCTAAACGGTGCGGTAAATCGTCACAGCTGTCGTTATTGGTCTCATTTAAATCCCAGAATATTTCGTGAGGTGCATACGCAACGTCCGGAAAAACTGAATGTTTGGGCTAGCATTTTAGGTAACAACATAATAGGCCCCTTTTCTTACCTGGCAATTTAACAGGCGAAATGTATCTGCAATTATTACAAAACGCAATTTATCCAGCGTTAGTAGAAATGATTGAGAATGACGATCAGTACATGGAAAACCACTTAATATTTCAGCAAGACGGGCGCCACCCCACCTTGCACTCACTGTTCGTTACTATTATTTGGAGCAAGCGTTTCCACGACAATGAATTGGAAGGAGAGGAAGTATTGAGTGGCCCCCAGGCCCCCACGTTCTCCGGATCTAAGCCCGTTAGATTTTTTTATGGGACCACTTTAAAACTAAAATTTATGCCACCCAGCCAACATCTCTGGAACACCCACAACAGATAATTGATGAATGGCGTCAAATCACCCCACAGATGCTTCAAAATGTACGAGAGCGTTGTGAACAAAATCTCTACTATTGCATGGACGCCCAGGGGCAGCATTTCCAGCATTTACTGGACTGACTTGTAAGAAATATTTTTGTAATAAAAACGTAAAAACAACCTGTTTTGTACGTTCGGTGAGCCACTGTACCGACTAGGTAGATAGTAACAATGTTAAACTCTGGGGTTATACTGTACATAAAAATACATTTAAAACAAAGTATTACTCGACTCCCTATTCCATTTCAAATTTTGAGGGTAGTTGTCGCCCCCGCTAAGAGTTTCACTTTTAGGGGGCGAAAGTGCCAAAAGTGTTTCCCCCTGTAATCAAGAATCGATGGGTCTGAGCTTTTTTCTTTTAAAAATCTGGAGTGCCCAAAATTGGCTTTGTTTCCTTTTTAAATGGCCACCCTGTATAGTTACCTACTAGGTAAAAACTAAGACAGTTTTCAGGAAAAGTTAAATAGAATGGTTACGGGAACAGATGATGAAGAAGCACATCTGTAATAAAATAAGAAGGAATACCGTCGGCTATACCACCCTTATTTTCATCTGAAGTAACCAGCGCACCTAGAACCTTCTCAGATCAGATCAGTTAGATACGCAACAGTTATCACTGTAATTTGGTAACATGGAATGGTAGAATTGTTTGTACAGTTCGTACAATTCTCTGAGATTGTTTGTCTCTGAAGTACCTCATATTCACAATGCATGTGTGCTTAGTTTTGACGGATATAAGTTGCCAAAAATTTTCAGAGTTGTGTACTAAAAGGGACTCTAATTCAAGTTTAGGAAATACAGTTTAGGTACAGTGAACCTTGTTCTGAAGGTATTTTATGTAGAGTATAACCCCAGAGTTTAACATCGCTACTATCTACCTGGCCTGTACAGTGGCTTACCAAAAGTACTATAAAACAGGTTATTTTTACCTTTTTTATTACAAAAAATGACAACAATAAGTAGCATTTGCTGATGTAAAACTTTGCTTTTTGATAATTTTATATAGTTTTATTCCTGTGGCCTTTAATTATTGTTGAAAATCATATACTTCGGTCGCGGTAAAGTAGTAAGGTTTAGTTAAATTCGTTACAGAATCGGCATAAAAGTGATAATGGTTTACTCAATTGCTAAAAGGGTGCAAATAATTTCTTTATTTTGTACTAACAATGAATGTGCTAATAGAATTGCCCAACTGTTCAACCATCAACATCAAAATCGACAAGTCCATCGAAAGTACATTTTGGAATTGGTG
The DNA here is from genome assembly GCA_963920685.1 of Polydrusus tereticollis. Classification (NCBI taxonomy): domain Eukaryota; kingdom Metazoa; phylum Arthropoda; class Insecta; order Coleoptera; family Curculionidae; genus Polydrusus; species Polydrusus tereticollis. Next base: position 40,471,654 of record OY987333.1, read on the forward strand.
CAGAAATATCGGGACACGGGGTCAGTAGCTAACAAAAAACGTAAAGTGGAAAATCCAGTAGTAAATGAAGCTACAGAGGTGGCGATTTTAGGGCATGTTTTTCAAGATCCTACACTGAGTACAAGAAAGCTGGCGATAGCATCTGGTGTTGAAAGAAGCAGCATTCAAACGATATTAAAAAAACATTTTCATCCTTACAAAACACATATGGTACAAGAACTTAACGAGGACGATTTTAATTGGCGATTGCAATTTTGTAGGGTTATGAGTGAACGGGCAATAAATGATCAGGACTTCCATTTTAACGTATGTTTTTCTGACGAACGCTCTTTTTTCCTAAACGGTGCGGTGAATCGTCACAGCTGTCGTTATTGGTCTCATTTAAATCCCAGAATATTTCGTGAGGTGCATACGCAACGTCCGGAAAAACTGAATGTTTGGGCTAGCATTTTAGGTAACAACATAATAGGCCCCTTTTCTTACCCGGCAATTTAACAGGCGAAATGTATCTGCAATTATTACAAAACGCAATTTATCCAGCGTTAGTAGAAATGATTGAGAATGACGATCAGTACATGGAAAACCACTTAATATTTCAGCAAGACGGGCGCCACCCCACCTTGCACTCACTGTTCGTCACTATTATTTGGAGCAAGCGTTTCCACGACAATGAATTGGAAGGAGAGGAAGTATTGAGTGGCCCCCAGGCCCCCACGTTCTCCGGATCTAAGCCCGTTAGATTTTTTTATGGGACCACTTTAAAACTAAAATTTATGCCACCCAGCCAACATCTCTGGAACACCCACAACAGATAATTGATGAATGGCGTCAAATCACCCCACAGATGCTTCAAAATGTACGAGAGCGTTGTGAACAAAATCTCTACTATTGCATGGACGCCCAGGGGCAGCATTTCCAGCATTTACTGGACTGACTTGTAAGAAATATTTTTGTAATAAAAACGTAAAAACAACCTGTTTTGTACGTTCGGTGAGCCACTGTACCGACTAGGTAGATAGTAACGATGTTAAACTCTGGGGTTATACTGTACATAAAAATACATTTAAAACAAAGTATTACTCGACTCCCTATTCCATTTCAAATTTTGAGGGTAGTTGTCGCCCCCGCTAAGAGTTTCACTTTTAGGGGGCGAAAGTGCCAAAAGTGTTTCCCCCTGTAATCAAGAATCGATGGGTCTGAGCTTTTTTCTTTTAAAAATCTGGGGTGCCCAAAATTGGCTTTGTTTCCTTTTTAAATGGCCACCCTGTATAGTTACCTACTAGGTAAAAACTAAGACAGTTTTCAGGAAAAGTTAAATAGAATGGTTACGGGAACAGATGATGAAGAAGCACATCTGTAATAAAATAAGAAGGAATACCGTCGGCTATACCACCCTTATTTTCATCTGAAGTAACCAGCGCACCTAGAACCTTCTCAGATCAGATCAGTTAGATACGCAACAGTTATCACTGTAATTTGGTAACATGGAATGGTAGAATTGTTTGTACAGTTCGTACAATTCTCTGAGATTGTTTGTCTCTGAAGTACCTCATATTCACAATGCATGTGTGCTTAGTTTTGACGGATATAAGTTGCCAAAAATTTTCAGAGTTGTGTACTAAAAGGGACTCTAATTCAAGTTTAGGAAATATTTAAAAACTAGATAAAGTCGACAGCCTCAATTCAATAACAAAAGACAAACGACTATACATGTTTCGCCCTTACGGGCATCATCAGGTCTTGAATGGCATTAAACCAAAAAGACAAAACAAAGAAATTTGCTGATACATATAAGATAATATATCTTCATTGTATATAAATTATAGGTTATATCATTTCAGCTAAAGAAGAAACACTATAAGCTGCTATATACTATATACAAGCCTTTTTACACATTACGGCTTCTAATTTCGCCCACAAATTTTATAACAGATTCGTCATGTATATCTTAACTCTCTTACGAGGAGCCGTCAACGTCGGCGAGAATTCTGCTTCAAATTTTAATGCGCGCTGCGAAGAATTGATCGTAAACCAATATCCCTGCCATTTCAATTAACTTCATATATATAAACTATACCAATAGAATTTACTATTTCCAATGCTATTTGATTTGAGTTCACTATAAAACCTTTATCGGGAATATTATATTATAAAAGATGTAAGGTAAATCGAACGACTCACTCATACAATACGGATTCCCAGCCGCTTCAACGACTATCTTAAATAATTCCTACTTTTGGCATTAAAATTGCAATTCCAGTAATAACGTTTCTCGATAAAGGCGGGTTTACATTAAACCAGCATAGAAGCAAGTCAAGTAGCGAAGATAACAAAAAGCACTTTCAACAACAGCTAAAATCAATTATGGGTTCAATAGGAAAAATCAGAATTGATGATGGTTCTCTGCATCTAAAACAATGGAACAAAAAATCTGAGTTTACGTACAAATCTGCTTTAATGATATTTTACCATAATTTAAAGATTTTAAAAATTTAAGAAACTCTAGTAGTTTGAAGTAGATATCTTTTCCGAAACGGCTTCCTCTATCTATAGTATTATAAATATTCTTCCTCTATATATAGTATTACGTAATTTATCCCATGTACCTACTTGTAATGATTATGTTTAGAAACAATTTTATTATAGGTATAGAAATAAATCAGAAAAGGCCCTATCCATAAGGGATCAAAGTTAAACTATAACAAGGAATGTTAAATAAAATTTATTAGGTAGGTAATTAATTAAAACCAGAGCCAACAAGTCTCAGGAGCTTTACAAATCAGTCAAAATATACTTGAAAAAATCTACTTCTATATACAGGGTGTTTCAGAAGTACGCTACGTAACTTAACCCTCCGTCGGTCGCAGCCGGCCGGACAGGCCAGCTTACGTTGTTATCATTATTTTTTTTCTGTTACAGACCGCACAAGCGCTTACCCTTCTTAGTATGCCTTTATCAATATAAGATATTTTAAAATCTGATGTAAATTTTTTAAAATTCAAAATGGCGGATCCAATATAACGACTATTGGAATGCAAAATCTCAGACTTGACCATTATATTTTCAACTTGTCTGAAACTTGATGTACGGGGTATTATCGAAGTCGTTAAAATTTCAAGCACGGCGATTTTTAGGGTAGCTGATTACGAATTTGATATCAGTTTTTGGAAAAACAAAACGGCGGATTCAAAATGACGGACTAATTTTAAAAAAACTACTCCGTTATACACAAAAATCAGTGTAAGGGGGTTTTCGGGGTTGCTGATTACGAATTTGACATTTATTCTTAAAAAAAATTGGCGGATTCAAAATGGCCGACGAATTTCAAAGGAACGACTCCGTTCTTTACAAATATAAGTGTAAGAGGGTTTTCGGGGTTGCTGATTACGAATCCGCCATTTTTTTTCCGAAAACTGATATTAAATTCATAATCAGCGACCCTATAAGAACCCCCTTCAAATTTCAACCACCTCGAAAACCCCCGTACGTCAAGTTTCAGACAAGTTACAAATATAATGATCTATTCTGAGATTTTGCCTTCGCCATATTGGATCCGCCATTTTGAATTTTGAAAATTTGACAACAGAATCGTAATCAGCGACCCCGAAAACTTTAAGCCAAGGTTTAATAAGAATTATTTCTTATCTACTTCTCGAGTAAATACAGGTGGCCTGTCAGGCACATTGCGACCGAACTCGTTAGTTTTAGGGTTGTGACCGACGGAGGGTTAAGGAGATTATCTGTCTGGAGTTGCCCCGTTTTTGATATACAGGATTTTTAAGGGTTTTTAAAGAAATAACGGATTAATAAAAATTCACAAACTGTGGTTTATTTAACAGAAATAACGAACATGTCTAGGCTGTAAAGAACCCCAGAGAAAATAGAGAACTTCGTCCTCAAATTAGATTTTCCATTAAAATATTGGGGCAGGATTGTGTGGGGACCAAATGTAGGGTCCATTTTTATATGATCCTAATTTAAATGCAGACATGCATCATAATTTTTTACACAACCAATTTAAAGATTCTTTAAGGGCGTCGCTACCAAATCTCTGGTTTCAACATGACGGAGCACCTTGCCATAATGGTAGGGATGTCCGTGCATATTTACATGGACATTTCCCAGAGAAGTGCATAGAAAATCGAGGTGTCGTGGAATGGCATGCAAGGTCACCCGATCTTTCACTTCTGATTTTTTTTCTATGGGGTACAATAAAAAATAAAGTGCATAAAAATATCCCTGTTGCAAACTTGCCACAGTTTTGTAAAAATATTATACCTTCATGCCGATCTACACGCAGAGGATCAATCTAAAGCGCAGTAAGAAAGTAATTAACAAATCAATTAAATGTTTAAACGTAAACGGCAATCTGTTTTAACATTTGAGATAAGTTTTAAGGATATTCTTACCTTTTCTTCATTTTGTTTAGACATTAGCGGCGTCTAAATAATGTTTTAATGCAACGTGTATCTTATTTAAGTAAGTTTATCTAATCTTCTGTTCTGTTCTGTCTCGCTTACCCATCATTTTTTATATTTGTTATTATAAAATAAGTATTTTAAAGATAAGAAGTATTTTAATTTCCTCTTATACGGCGCATAACACAGTGTGATTCAATATTATACCGACAAATTGAAACAGTTGATTTCTTGACAAAAAATAATTAATAAAGTTCCCATTAATGGAGGTCCAGAAACCCCTCATTTGTAAGATAGAGGGTGTTAAACTTTTAATTTTTGCTCCAAAGAATAGAGACCGCTTGTGAGGAGGTAAGGCAAATGACTGGAATATTTGAACGTGTACGGCATTCTTTTCTACGTCGACTTGATCTCTGTATGGAGCGTGGTGGAAGGAACTTTGAACAATTTTTGTGAAAATGGGTTTATTGTTAATATTTTTGTGTCTTAATTTATTATAATTTTTATTTGACCAGATTTAAAATGTAGCCCTGCTTTAAATCATATTTTACCAAATATCAGCCGAACCGTGTAAGATATGAAAATAGTGCAAGAAATAAAAAAGTTGAATGATAAACCAAAGAAGTTGTTTTTATATAAAAGGAGAGTCAGTATCGTATAAAAAAAAGTTGAGGGGGTCACAGGGATCGTGGCGCTCAGAAAAATAACACCCTGTAGATAGTTTTAAACGACAATAGGTTAATTCTTTAGATACTTTAATACGTAAGAAAAGTATAGAATTTAAATAAATAATCTGTACGCACGCATAAAATAAATAGGAAAAACCGAAAAAAAATTAAAAGCTTAAGACCCTGTATCTTACAAACGAGGGGTTTCTGGACCTCCATTAATAGGAACTTTTTTCATTATTTCTTGTCAAGGAATCACCTGTTTTAATTTGTCGGTATAATATTAAAACACCCTGTATACTCAATTTCGAATAAATACTCTGATTTTCACCAAGGTAGAATTTGTAAAAAATCAAAAAGCCTTGCTGATGTATTTTTAAGAAACGAAGCATCTGAATGGCCTTCGTAAGACGTCAAATATTAGGCTTTAGGGGTATGAAAATCAAAAATATGCAATTTAAATTCCAGGTCCGTAATCGAAGAAACAAAGTTGATGATGGTGGCCCGGAAACGAGACGTCGGAATTGAAAATCAGTTACGTCAACTTGTAGAGGAGAAGAAATGGCAAAGGAAATGTGATATTTGTTTGCAATTATACAGATGTAATCAGGAAAAAATTAAAATTAATTTGCCAATTTCTGTTGTTTTTTTTTCGGATATTTCCGTATTCGGAACTTTCAAATTTTTTCGGCGGCGTCTTGTTGAGCGCCATGTTTCGGAACTTTGCCCCCATTTAACCGACTTTGTATCTCATAGTCTCAGAGATCCCTGTACCGGGTGATCCATTATAAATGTCACCCCCCATCAAGCACGTATCCAGGGGGGGCCCGGCGCCCCCCCCCCCCGAAATTCCGGAATTTGAAAATAATGAGTGTGTGATTCGCTTTGCTCTGAATTAATTAAAATAAGTCGACATTTTTGAATGATTTTCGTCCTTGAGCCCCCCTCAAAACGAATTTCTGGATACGGGCCTGCCCCCCATTAACTCTTTTATTTCAGGTTTTAGAAAAAAAACCGTTAAATCTAAAAGTTGTAGGATATTTTCCGGAGAATTTTTTACCACCATTGAAATTTATACAGGATGTCTCAAATAAGTGTGGCGAAATAGAGTTATGTTTTTTAAAATGGGATACCCCGTGTATTATACCATTATGAGGGAGCCCTTTAAATGCTTATTTCAGAAATATATGACACACTTATTGTTATGTTTAATATTTGGCCCAGAATACGCCAAAAACTAAATTTTGACTTAGTTGGCCGTGCATTGCCATCTTGTCATAAATCGTCTTGTCTTTTGTTTAATAATGACATTAAGGATCTTTAATGCTTGATTTCGGAAAAATTAAATAGTAAAACTGTTTAATTATGGTGTTTCCTGAAGACGAAAAATTTCAAATTGTTTCTTTATACAGGGTGGCGCGCCGAAAACTTTCCACCAAGGTTTATTTTCTTGTTAATAAATAAATCAAAATTCGCTCGAATACGGGAACCTTAGTTAGGGGGACATATCTTTTTGCTACTTTCACCCCCCCTCCTGCTTAAACCCGTACGACGGAGTGGCTTTCACCCTTAAAATCTTAAATGGAAAGGGGGATCGAGTGATACCTTATTTTAAAGGGAATTTAATCGCCTTTCCAACGGAACCTTGCTCGTTGAATTTGGCTGAGTACCTTTCGAGAAATTAAATGGTAAACAAATTTGTGCTTAAATGTAAACAAATAAATGGTAAAAAATACGCAAAAAGGGATACTATCTTAACAAAAGAGATTTGGTCGGATTCCAACCCTAGAATTTTTAAAGAAGTGCATGCATACTCAACATCCCGAAAAATTAAATGTGTGGGCTGGAATTTTTGGGGACCGTATTGTACCTGGAAATTTAACAGGTGACATGTACCTGAACCTGTTGGAAACAACTATTAACCCTGTTTTAACGAATGCCATAAAAGAAAATGACCGTTATCGGCCAGAAAATATTTACTTTGAGCGTGACGGAGCACCCCCGCATTATGCGTTCCCTATTAGACAGTTTCTGGATGAAAATTTTCGAGGAAAATGGATTGGAAGAAGATGTCCTATTGATAGGCCCGCAAGATCTCCTGATTTGACGCCACTGGACTTTTTTTTGTGAGGACATTTAAAGTCTAAAATTTATGCAACCCAACCCAATTATTTGGAAGACTTGCGACAACGAATAGTGTACGAGTGCCGTCAAATAACCCCGCAATGCTCCATAATGTTCGTGAACATTTTAAACAGTGCCATTACAATTGCATGGAGGTGGACATTTTCAACATTTACTTGATTGATACAAGCGGTAATAAATTTTATTACTTTTAAATTTTCTTTTCTTTTTAGCCCTATTTCTCAGGAACTATTCACTTGATTTAAACGATCAAGCTCGCGTTGGAAAGGCAATTGAATTCCCTTTAAAATAAGGTATCACTCGACCCCCCTTTCCATTTAAGATTTTAAGGGTGAAAGCCACCCCGTCGTAGGGGTTCTTCAATCAGGGAGGTGAAAATAGCAAAAAATATGTTCCCCTGAGAACTAAGGTTTCCGTGTTCGAGCGAATTTTGATTTATTTATTAACAAGAAAATAAACCTGGGTGGAAAGTTTACGGTGCGCCACCCTGTATATTAAAAATATTAAAAATGCAGCTCAAGCATGACGTGAATATATGGAAATTCATAAACGTATTTATATATTATTTCAAAGGAATAAATCCTTAAACCGAAAAAAGAGAACTACTAATTCAAACCAAGATGAAGAATTTGACGTCTATTTATATTATATTGGTATGATACATATTTTGTTTGGTTAACTATGCAATATTTTTTTAGAAACCCCTTTAAATTCTATACGTGATGGAGTTCTTGATTTGCGCCTTAAGTTTTGGAAGAATTTGGAGAACTTTAAGCAAAAATAAAGGGCACCCTTTTAAATTGACAAAAGTGCAGCACATAGCTGAGGAAAATATAGCCCAAAGACTGATATTTTGTAGTCTTATGCTTTAAATATTGAACAATGACCCACTTTTTTTTTCAAAAAATTTTATAGACCGACGAATCATCTTTCACGACAGCAGGGGTACCCAACAGAAAAAATTACATTACTGGTCCATAAAAAATCCGGAAAAATATTTCGAAATTAAACGTTCTGCTCGACGTTCTATAACTGTTTGGTGTGAAATTGGAAGAAATAAAATTCTAGGCCCTATATTTATTGAAGGTTCAATGACTGGCGATAGATACCTACGGATTTCAAGAGAAGATGTGGAAGAACTTATAGATAATATGCCACTTAAAGAATCGATCCAAATTATATGGCAACAAGATGGAGCGCCTCCCCATAATGTTGCTAAAGTTAGGGACCACCTTAATAACAAATATCGAAGATGGATTGGAAGATACGGGACAATTATATGGCCAGCTAATAGTCCAGATCTAACGCTTCTAGATACAGTTTTGTGGGGTAATTTAAAAAATAAAATTTAATTCAGACAAAACGACAATAGTAATATAACTAAAAAAAAAGTTAGGAGGGAAATAAACAATATAAAAAATTATCGTCCTAACTGCCTTAATAAAGCTTTAGATAAATTAAAGAAGGGTTATCAACTATATATTCAAATGAACGGTGGTCACTTTCAATATTTAGCCTATTACAAGAACTAAATAGATAGATAATAATAAATAATTTTTTGTGTTATATTATTATCACCTATTGTTATTATAGAGTTATGTATATAGGGTTATATAGTTCAACTTTATTTCGCCACACTTATTTGGGACACCCTGTGTAAATTTCAATAGGCGTAGAAAATTCTCCAGAAAATATCCTACAACTTTTGGATTTACCGCTTTTTTCTAAAACCTAAAATAAAAGAGTTAATGGGGGGTGACATTTATAATGGATCACCCAGTACTTAGCCTTTGTAACACCCTGTATACAGATTCATTTGAGGTTAGTTATATTATTACTAACGACTACGTGAGTTACCCTGTATAGAGCAGTAAAAAAATTAAAAAGCGATATTAGTTTCCATTATAAAAATCGTAGGGCCGTGTTAAGCTTAGGGTTTTGACGTTAATTTTAACTATTTTGGTTTTATCTTGATCATAAATAAAAAAGGTCTGTAACACTACAAATTTCCCCTTAGTTAATCTAACCAGCGCTTTTTATTACTCCCGCAAGGCTTGCCTGCTATTCTTAAGTGAAAAGGGTGGCTCGACAAGTCCCGGCAAAAAAGTTCATCAATTATTTAACAGACACCTTTTATGGAGTAAATTGCCAAATCGAAGGAAACGACATGGAATTCAAATCAAATGCCCCCGAGACAGTTTATGTTTAATTAAAATATCCGATTAAAAGCCATAAATAAAAAGGTGCTATTTTAACAGCCAATAATTTGCAGACAAAAAGTTTCTATCAGATTAGAGGGCGGAGGTAATCGCATGCAGTTGGTAATTGGAGCGAACGTCTTATTCCGCACTACGAATCATAACGTAGTATTTTGAATAAAGAAAACAATTGTCTTTGAGCTTCCAATGATTTTAGCCATATCAACGTTAGTTTGTTTCAAAGAGTTTATGAAAGAACTACTAAACATATTACACAAACACAATTTTTCAAATTTTTCATCTACCTACATTCCAATTAATCAAGGTTCTCAGATCTTTTTATGGTAAGGTACAGTACTGCAAGATTAATCCTTTATGGCGTTCTGCGAGTGGCGTGTGTGCGCAGGAAACGATTCACGATGCCAGGCCATATCGCGGCAAAATAGTTCAGGAGGCACTTGATACTAAAGAAATCACCAGGTTAGAATGGCCAGCCGACTCACCGGATATGAATCCCATAGAGAACTTGTGGGATTTTGTTTCCAGGACCATCCACAATCGCCACGACCCACCCAGAACTGCTGATGAATTAGCTGCAGCTGCTGTAGAAGAATGGAACAGCATACCTCAACACGTCAATAATAACTTGATAATTTCTATGCCAAGACGTATTGCTGCACTATTAAGAAGTAGGGGAGGAAATGCAGACTATTAATTATTAGCATCTTTTTTTATAAGATCAATGTTTTTATAATGAAGGTAATTTTTGAATTAGACCATATTTAACATATCAACATAACATCTTATTTGAATTGCCCCTGTACATTTAAAATCTTTACGTAAATCAAATTTAAATCTCCACAACCAACACTTTCAATGATTTCTTTTATTTTTATGAAGCAAAATATATTTATAAAAATACCGGGGGGGGGGGTCCAAGAATTTTGACGTTGTGTGTATATCTGGTTCTTCAGCATTAACGTTTTTAGAAAGAACTGCCGCCTGGGTTTTTTTAGCATTAAATTCTCCTTGATTACTAAAGTAAGTAAAAAGTGGAAAACTCCTAAAGAACGTGGTAAATGCGAGGATACAGCGTGTTGCAAACTGGATGGGAAGACTGAGGCGGTGCTTCTAACAACCAGGAGGAGGATGGCTCCGATCAGCTTCGAAGAACAGGACAAAGTGGTCAATATAAATAGCGGAAATAACAGTGCAGGCTCCCTAGTGCCTCCCTAATGCCTAATATCGGCATCCAAAAGGAGAGTTCTGTCAAGTGTTATTCACTCTCAGATTTTATACGGTTCACCGGCTTGGTATACGGTGACAGAAAATCAAACCTGCTGTAGAAACTTGCCCGACTTAGGATAACCATATCCATTAAAATATGTAGTGCCTGTAGAACAATATCCCCAGGAGGAGTTGTAGTCATTGCCAAGACCCATCCCATTGAATTGCAAATCAAAAACGAGGAGAGATATATTTGGGGACGTATAACAAAAAAAGAAGCCGGAGCCAACTTAATGAATAAATTACAAGAAAAATGGGTTATTGGAGTATATGGACGTTGGACTTATCAACTGATACTTGACCTTCAAAGGTGGATAAACCGACCCGGGAAGGGGGAAGTGGATTACTTCTTAACGCAGACACTGGCAGGCTATTGCTGCTTCAGAAAGTACCTATATGATCGGAATTAGACCAGTTTATGCGAATGTTCATACTGCCAACAAGAGGATGATGCAGAACACACGCTTTTCAACTATCCTAGATGGGAGGATGAAAGACTAACCTACGTCAGTCAAACAGGGTGTCCTTTCAATATGGCAGCCATGTCTGGAGAACTTGGGGAATTGAAAGAATCGTGGAACCATGTCTATAAATTAGTAAGAACCATTATCGAGACTGATAGTAGAATATCATAAAAAGTGAAGACAGGCCCTGCTACTGAGGTATTACGAGAGCGATTTCCAGTACGAGGAGCTGTAGAAGCGGGGAGGGGACTTATGCAAGATTTTTCCCCCTTCTCTTACAAAGAAGGAAAAAGGGATATTTATAATTTATTGTTAATGCCAGATTCAACCTGCGGGACTCGATCACCCTATGTAAAATATGTTCATATTTTCTTACCCATAAATGATAAGTCTTAACCAAGAGTTTTGAAAATGACACCCAATTTACGTACATTGTTAGTGACAGTGTTATCTGTCTTAATTTTAATGTCGTTCCTATCTAGATCTAATAAACTAATTTGAAGAAGTAGTCCATACTTGCAGTGGAGTGTAGGTAATAAATTAAAACAACACTTCTGTCTTCCTCCACAAATAATATATATTTTTGAAAATTTTTAACGATTGTCCCTACATGTTTCGACTATATATACAGTCATCTTCAGGGGAACTAAAAGGAATGTGTGAGAATATAAAGACAATAACAGGCATCATAAGAAACTTACCTATATCGAGTGTAAAATTGGATCCAATAGTTGTCTCAAATTAATGAGTACAACATTTTATATCATAGCAAGTGAAATTTGTGTAGTTGAAGACTAACTTGAGGTAACTCAGAGTTGTGGATATGTAAGTAAGTACATTTTAGTTATTTTAAAAAAAAATTGTTTATGTTGATAAAAATCAGAAAATTTAGTTATATTTAATGAGCATTTAATGAGCAATATATTAATTATTAAAATTTATTTTCACACCATGCTCATTAAATATAACTAAATTTTCTGACTTTTATCAACATAAAAAAATTTTTTTTTTAAATAACTAAAATGTGCTTACTTACATATCCACAACTCTGAGTTACCTCAAGTTAGTCTTCAACTACACAAATTTCACTTGCTATGATATAAAATGTTGTACTCATTAATTTGAGACAACTATTGGATCCAATTTTACACTCGATATAGGTAAGTCTCTTATGATGCCTGTTATTGTCTTTATATTCTCACACATTCCTTTTAGTTCCCCTGAAGATGACTGTATATATAGTCGAAGCATGTAGGGACAATCGTTAAAAATTTTCAAAAATATATATTATTTGTGGAGGAAGACAGAAGTGTTGTTTTAATTTAATAAACTAATGTTAATATATAATATTCCATAAGCGGTATAGACTAATACACTACTAAAACAGCAACACGCAAATTCTTCTTCATCATCAGGTTCGACTACACTGCATTTCTTGTGATACCCGCTGAGTCTTATTACGCGCAGATAACTCGATAAAAAAAAAAGTTAAGAAACAGTTGCAGTAGCAAATTTTTGTAGTAGATATTACTAGTGATTAATTTTGAAATGCTACTTATCCGCTCTAAATAACACAATTCATTGTCAACCCCTAACAATACTAGATCTAACCTTAAAATACAGGGTGTTTCCTAACCTCTCTGAAAAAATGAAGGAAGTGAATCCTCACCTTATTTTAAGACGAGAATGTGGTATAAAAGTTTTCGAAATACAGGGTGTTAAAAAAAGGTTGTATTTTTTTTCAATTTATTAATTAATGCCAAACGATATTCTAATAATATTTGTTAAACATAAGGGATTAGAGCACTTTACTTTGGGTCAATTTTAAATTTTACAATTTGTGCATTGGCGGGGATCTGGGTAAAAGAGTACCATAACTTTTTAGTTATTTTTCGTATTTTTATCATTATGTTGCGTCAAATGATACGAGTAGGCTTTGCTTCGTTCCATTGCAACCACATTTGTTTTCTCCGTAAAATTTGTCTCCTGTTTAACATCTTTCAAATAATATCATTTTAAATTGTTTTCGAATTTATTTGTACTACATTACATACTTTTCATAATGGCTGAGTTTACCAATCAAGAAATGGCTCAAATTCATTTTATGTACGGTTTGGCCAATGGAAATGCGCTAGAGGCGAGACGTTTATATGCAGAACGTTTTCCTAATAGACGAGTACCGTGTTCGGAAACATTTACAAGATTGCACCTCAGGTTAGAGGAAACAGGTAGCTTTGCAAAAAGCAAAATAGGCGGCCGACCACTTACAGTTAGAACCGTACAACTTAAGAAAGAGGTCTTAAACATGGTGGAAGAATCTCCAGGCACTAGTACGAGGAAAATCGCGAACGAGTTGAATGTGAGTTACAAAACAGTATGGAGTATCTTAACTATTTACTTTATCCTTATCAAGTACAAAGAGTGTAAGCTTTGTTGCCTACAGACTTTCCAGCTCGAGTTAATTTTTGTAACTGATTTCAAGAAAATTGTTTAAGGGTCCCACATTTTTCGGAAAAAATACTATTTACAGATGAAGCGAATTTTTCCAGACAAGGTATCATAAATTTTCACAACAACCATATTTGGGCGGAAGATAATCCTCATGCTATCATCGAAGGACATCACCAGTATACATTTTTTTTTAATATTTGGGCAGGGATTATTAGAGATAGCTTAGTTGGACCGTATTTTTTTCCAAATCGACTTACTGGTGATGTCTATTAAAACTTCCTTAGACATGAATTGCCAGAATTGATGAAAGCAGTGCCATTAAGAACGAGAACTTTAATGTTGTTCATGCATGACTGCGCTCCCTCTTACTTTGCAGTACGTATTAGAAACTATTTAGATCAACAATATCCTGCTCGTTGGATAGGTAGAGGAGGACCACACCCATGGCCACCCCGTTCGCCGGATCTGAATCTATTGGATTTTTATTTCTGGGGTCACCTTAAACAACTCGTTTATACTACTCCTATTGAAACTGAAGAAGACCTTCGACTGAGTAGTATTGATGGTTTTAATACCATTCGCGCCAGTTCCGAAATTTTCCAACACGTAAGAGACAATTTAGCACATCGTGTACATGGGTGTTTACTGGCTCATGGAGGACATTTTCAGCAATTTATTTGACTTTTGTTCATGTGAGTTCATTAATTAAAGTTTTTAAATCAATTATTAAAATGATTATTATTGCTTTACTAATTTTTTTTAACACCCTATATTTCGAAAAAGAAGCGACATGCGAAAAACTTTTATACCACATTTTCGTCTTAAAATAAGGTGAGGATTCACCTCCTTCATTTCTTCAGAGAGGTTAGGAAACACCTTGTATATTCAAAAATTATACTGACGTGCGGATAAATACATAACTAAGAAATTACTGCCTGTGCAGGATGTGTCGTATACAGGGTCGTAGGTATGTATCGAAACGGTCGATTATTTCTTAAAGTATAACAGTTAGCAAAAAATATTTTAGATAAAAGTTTTAGGGTTTTTTAGGGTGTATCAGAGTTTAAAAAAAATAAGGCTACAGGATGAGTCAGAAAACCGTAGGGAAGCAAAGTTACCTTTTTTTAAATGGAACACCCTATATCTTCGAATATTTTTGGATTTTACATAGAATAATAATTATTTTTTAATAAGTGCATTATAAGTCTAAACCTAATAGTTTCCGATATATCGACTAATGAATAATTACATTTTTGAACTTTGGCAGCTTCTAGCTTTCTAACGGTACGTTTTAGAGTAAAACGGCTTACATGCCCCTATCTTACTTTTTTATGGTCTTCCCAAAAACATCAGCTTCCGGTTAAACCGGAAGAACTGTATTCCCGGCTTTTGAGTTACATCCGGTTGAACCGGAAGTTGATGTTTTTGGAAAGACAATAAAAAAGTAAGATAAGGACATGTAAGCCGTTTTATTCTAAAAGGTACCGTTAGAAAGCTAGAGGCTGTCAAAGTTCAAAAATGTAATTTTTCAAAAGTCGATATCTCGGAAACTATTAAGTTTAGACTTACAATGCACATATTGAAAAATAATTGTTATTTTATGTAAAACCCAAAAATGTTCGAAGATATAGGGTGTTCCATTTAAAAAAAAGTAACTTTGTTTCTCTACGGTTTTCTGACTTAACCTGTATACTTATTCTTTTTGAATTCTAATACAGCTTAAAAAACCCTAAAACTTTTATCTAAAATATTTTTTGCTAAATGTTTTAGTTTAAGAAATAATCGACCGTTTCCATACATACCAACGACCCTGTATACTTAAGCTACTGCCCAAACTGGTGCATGGTAATACATGGGAGTAGTTTCTTGTCGGTAACTATATCTGAGAGAAGCAAGCAACGCTTTTCTTGGACTATATCATATCAATAAGGAATCCAGCGGTGTCAAGTCTTCAAAAAATTCTTTAGTGTAAAAAGTTTGACGCTGCGAGCTATATTACCTGCCGGGCCATATTTGCCTCCTCCACTGCCTCAAATAAATAGTCAAGTTTCTGGCTTATAATCATTTATTTAAAAAAGTTATTTGCTTACGAGTTCTAGTTAATGTGCCATGCAGTGTAATGTATCATGTCACTGTTATTATGGCCTCCGAGATCACCCGATTTCATCACTTATTGCAGGTTATTTAAAACAATTAAATAAAAAAAGGAGAATAAATAATTTCTCGGAAACGGTAGTGGCGACTTTCCCTTAGTGCGCCTCTCGTATATTCGCCTCAAAATACAAGCATTAAATCCTTCAAACCTTTCTGTTTGTTTAAATATGCTCGATAAAGACCCTAATTTCAAACATACTATATAAAGGATCATGAAATATTCCACAGATAAATTTTTTACAATGTAAATTGGCGGATCGCAAAGGAATAAGGATAATTAAATCAAAAATGTCCTCGATACGGCTTCCTTTTAATATTTCATAAAGCCAGATCTACAATAAGAATGTGCTCTTTTAAGAGTAATCAATTTGATTAAGAAAAGTTTTTAAGTTATTATTATGGTACACTAAATGTTCTTACAAATTCTTTAACGAGTATAATTAATTTACCGCTCCATTTACATAAAAAGTAAGGAATTTTATTTAATTAAAATTTAAATTATGCTTGAACGTGTTAAGAAGTTTGAAACCTTGAAAAATCAATAACAAAATAAAAGTTAATCTTGAAACGTTATGAAAACCAAAGACCTTAGCTCATTTCAAATTTAAATTATAATGCCTAATTTCCATCCGAAGAAAGTCAAATTTTGGGGCAAAAAATAAATTGTTTGCCTTCTTAATATTCCCTTATTGTGCTGACAGAGGCATACACGAAGCAAGATATACCAAAAAAGTTACTATCTCAAGTTTGAATAGTCTAATACTACGAAGGCGTAGAAAGGCCACCCGAAAGAAAGAAATATTTTGTGTAATATTCCGAGTTTAATCTCGGAATTCCGACTTTAACCTCGGAATTCCGACTATTCTCGGAATTCCGACTTAAAACTCAGAATTCCGAGTTTAAACTCGAAATTTCGAAAGTAATGTAGAATAGTTAAGTTTAGCCCTAGACATATAAACCATGGATTCGGTAAGTATACCTGATTTTTGGTTATAATTAGACTGGTGTTTTTATCATCTTATAAATTCTTCCGAGAATAAAGTCGGACTTCCGAGATTAAAGTCGGAATTCCGAGAATAAAGTCGGAATTTTGAGATTAAAGTCGGAATTCCGAGATTAAACTTAGAATTCTGAGATTTAAGTCGGAATTCCGAGATTGAACTCGGAATTCCGAGATTTGAGACGGAATTCTGAGAATAAAGTCGGAATTACGAGATTACAGTCGGAATTCCGAGATTTAAGTCGGAATTCCGAGATTAAAATATTTTTTTTCTTTCGGGTAGCCTTTCTACGCCTTCGTAATTTATCACGACGAACAATTTGAAAAACTAAATATTGAATCTGTATTCAAGATTTTCGTTAATAATGATTACTGTAAAATTTTTCGGAAGGACTAGAACTCTTCCGTTTTAATATCTATAGTTTCAGCAACATACTGAAACAGCATGAGGTCTGGAATTAAAAGTGGCATATTTTAAAAATAATTTACATTATACAGGGTGACTTAAAAAAGTGAGGCGAACAAAACTTGTATTTTTTTAAATGAACCACCTTGTTTATTACAAGCCCAAAAGATGGGCATAGAGCTACTGATCATTTAAATATAGGGTTATGTGGATTTATTTTTAGCAGTTTAAGAAATAATTACGATTTTATCTAAGAAATTGCCTATAAGTTAAGTAACCATTTCCAAATTACTAAAAGCAACTGAATGAAATAGTGCATTCAAAAATAATATTTGAGAATGCCCATCTTTACAATAACAAATATTTGCGTTCAGTACATTTATTATACAGGGTGTTCACATTATGCAAAATATTAAAATTCTCTCTTTTTTTAAATGGAACACCCTGTATATTTTTTGATTCTTAGAAAGCCCTTTTGATACCCTTTCTACTGATAGCTCTTAGAGTTTACCGTCAATTTGGAATTTTTTTTAATTTCTTAGATAAAATCGTAATTATTTCTTAAACTACTAAAAATAAATAATCCTATATTAAAATGATCAGCAGCTCTATGACTATGTCCATCTTTTGGGTCAATAATATACAGGGTGTTCCATTTAAAAAAACAGAAGTTTAGTTAGCCTCACTTTCTTGAGCCACCCTGTATAATGTAATATATTTTTTTAATATGCCACTTTTAATTCCAGACCGCATGCTGTTTCAGTATTTTTGATAAGTTTTTCAATAAGGATGTAATCTTACGTCCCTAAGGACGAGTGCTGTAACGTTTTAATGATGTCCTATCTGCCATAGTTCAATTTTTCAAACAACGCGATGAACCGATTCGGGAGCTGGAAAATTTAATCTGGCTTAGAGATTTTGCTTTTCATGTGGACATTACAGAAAAATTAAATGAACTTAATTTTCAGGAAGACACAAAGAACTAGCGAAAATGATTTCTGATACAAAAGCATTTATTAAAAGGCTTGAGTTTTGGGAACAAAACCTAATCAACAGCGGTGCCAAGCATTTTCCTATTCTTTCAGAAAAGATATTTCAAAATCGGAAACCCATGATATGTAAAAATAGTTTCTAGCTTGCAGGATAACTTCAAGAATGTTGTTTCACCCTTCTTTGAATGCATTACATTTTTTATGTGCCCATGTTTTTGTTTAAAATAGTGCGTTACTTTTTTGTTATTTTTATTCGCTCTTATTAAATCGTAAAAAAGAGGAGCTAACGTAAAGAATATATTATAAGGATTATTTCGTCACCAGGCATTTGCCAAATAATTACGAAAAGTGCAGATATCTCAAAAATTAGTAAGACGTCGACAAAAAACATTTTTACTTGAAGAGAGCATATCAACACACTTAAACCTACAAAGTTTTAAAATAATATTTCAGTAGTTCTTGCAACCTTGTCGTGAATCATCCTGTATGGTTAACTTCTGTGGTATGCCATTTTTTTGTCCTGTACAATATATATCGAACTTTTTATGGATTATACGAACTAGGTGATTCACGGAGGCGACACAGTATTTAAATCAAATCCCCTGGATAGGGCTTCCCTTTAATTAAAAGAACCGTATTAAAAACCTATAAATACCAAAGGCTTATAATTTGCTACGGAAAAAAGTTCTTGAAAGCATTGCTATGGTACATAATTAACAATTACAATAATTAGTTTAATTTAGTCTTAAATTTTAAATTTTTAATAATGTTTTAAATCTACAAGGTGATCATTTAGTGTGCAATTTTTTGTTATCTATATTTTAAAAATATTTATAAATATACAGGGTGTTTTACAAAAGCGGGACAACTTAAACGAAATATTTGAAAATAGGACACCTTAAATTTTTTACCCGAAATAAGTGTTTCCCTTTATTGATTATGTAATTCCAAATTTTTGTTTGAACCTGGTGCGGTGTTGCCAAGATATTAATTAGTTTCCTAACGTTCTTGCTTTTGTAGGGTCGCAATAAATATGCTACAGTTTCTTTATTGATTTTAATTTAATCAATATGTTTTGCAGATAGTTGCATCTGGGTTATTTATAAGAGTTTACGTAATGTTTGTTTTCTTAAATGTGACACCCTGTATAATTTGTTAAAAATTGAAACTTGTACTCTTATAACTCTAAAATATTTTTATTATTAGTATGACACAAAATGGTAAGCTCAAAATAAATCGTGTAACTGTTCTATTATCCGAGGTTGATTTACGAATTTCGTGGGTCGCATACTTTCCAGTTTCTGCTTCTGTCCTCAACTTAAATTTTCTACACTGTCAGGTCCTTCGAGGTTCTTGTAAACCTCATTCTTTAAACTTTGTCCTTGTTTATGTGAAACAATGTTGATATTGTACTTATTACAAAATTTGCCGGATTATTTTGAAACCATAAATAGTGTTAAGCAATTTAAGTCTAGAATAAAAAAGTTTTTAATTTAGCTGGAACCATATTTCATGCAAGATTATGTAAGGTATTAAGTACACTTGTTTTTGATGAATTCCTTCTTTTGACGCAGTTTCTTTCTGTGTTTGTGTGTTTTGCTTCTTTGTTTTCATAGAATTGTATGTACCATAACATAATCAGAAATAAAGTTTATTATTATTATTAATATTAATAATATTGATGATTACCTACCCCTAAGTTTATAAAGTACACCCAGATTGTTCCTATATGTCATAACTTTTCCCTGATCGATAAATATTCTTCATGCTAAAGATGACCTTCACTGGGGTGGCAAGATGTTTATATCATTATTCTTCTTCTAAAAATTTTGTACGATCTACTACTTTAATTAAAGATCTTTTCAACCCCTTGTTTTTACGATTAACAAAGTTTGTGGTTTAGACAGCCTTTCATTTCTAAAATTTAAAAAAATTAAGTTAATAGCCTCACAGTTTGAAGCACCCTGTATGCTATTGAGAAGGCTTATAAGATGTAAGAAAATAAAAAAGATATGCATTATATTTGCACATTATAAAATTTAGTAGTTTCTTTAAACGTATGGACGTTAAAATACAATAAAATACAATACATTGCAATAACCCAGACCATCTAACTTAAAGAAAAATAAGGAAAATTTTGAGAAAATCATCACGATTTGGCAACGTCACAAATAATAATAAAAATATTTTACAATAAGAAGGAGACTTGGTAGAAATTTTAATTTTTGACAAAATATACAGGGTGTCCCGTTTAGGAAAATTGAGTAAATCCAATACCAACTTCCCGAAATTCGCAAGTAAAATTAGAGCACCCTGTATAAAAGCATCTCGCCGACTAATATAAATAGTACTCATATAAGCCAGATGCAATTATGTGCAAAAAATATTGATTAAATTGAAATCAATAAATAACTGTAGCATATTTATTGCGACTGCAAAAAAATTGGGAAAATAATAAAAATCTTGGCAACACCGCAACAGGTTCAAACAAAAATTTGGAATTACATTGACAACTAAGAGGGGCACTTATTTCGGGTAAAAATATAGGGTGTCCCATTTAAAAATATTTTTTTGAAACACCCTGTATATTTAAAAAAATTTTTAGAATATACACCATAATAATATATAACAGTCCCTAGATTTTTAAATTCAAAGTTTTTCCTTATCTGTAATAGTATATGAGGTATCGAAGAATTAGACACTAAAAAGTATAGAAGACAATGCGAGTCCAAACACTTTTGTGATACAATTAATTATGACACAGGCAGAAATTTAATTTGGAATGATCTTAAGTCAGACAGTGTGGATACAAATTACCTTGGAGGACCCGAACACTACCCGATTACGAAAATCCCACAAGGCAATTCGAACATGGTTTTTTAAATTCGTTAAAATCACCTAAAAAACTGATTGAAGCAATTAGTATTACTTTTGATGATCTAACGAAAGCGTACGATGGAGAAAAAAGAACTTACCACCTTATTACATTTAAGAGGAAGGAGACCATATTTCACTAAAATATGTAAAATTCTATACAAATATTAAGAGTAAATAAACAGGACTTTAAATAATTTTATAATAAGGCACAGTTGAATCAACAAGTTTTTTAGTTTCAGTTGTAGGTACTCTATATCATTAACAACGTTGTAAATCCGACACGAACAAGCAAAAACCAATTGCATCTGACAGAATAAAATTAAAACAAGTAATTGAAGATCTATAATTTTGCAAGCAAATGATAATGTGTACCAAAAATTGAATAATACATAAAATTAAAAAAAAAAAACGTACACTTACCTCGTAAGATGTTTCCACAAATTTGGTTTTCAGCCACTACTTATAAAGCCTTTTATGATTGAAAGTTCACAAACTATAATTTAAAATGGTTTTCTAACACAAGCGAACGAGTATCTATGTTTTTCTAATAAATAAAACGCGTAGGTAATTTCCGAAAAATATTTAGCTACTGTATACTGTATAAAGTTTTGTATAGTGGTAATACGTTATTGCCATAAACACGTAACAATGTCAACTTTTAAACCACACTAAGATATCTTAAAACTTTTTCTTTTTCAGCTTCTTTCTATAAGTTGTTTCAATAAGCAACTTTTTTACAGAGAAAATACGCGTGTTTTTTAGCGCTTAATCGACACCTCGAAAGGAAATCTTGTTCGAATGGCAAGCGCGTAAACTTCCGACTGAAACAATCGAAAACGATGGGTTGCTTCGGGTAAAGCAGTCACACGCGCATCGTAGATTGAAATTTTTGGCTGAATAAAAAGTGGTAAATTCTTTTTTGCTGTTTTTATATAAAAAATTAGTTTGATATTAAAATAGTTATCACATCAAACATCAAAGCTGTCTTAAATAAATGTTTATGACTGAACTAAGCTGAACTAACCTGACAGTGGCGTTAAGTAAAAATTTTGGGTCCCTTGCAGCTTTTAAATAAATAGCGCAATTATTGTAATATTCCTGTGAATTTGTGAACCCAATAATACAATAAAAACTTCCTAATTTAAACATATCATATTGTAAAAGAAATACCTACCCAACAGTTATTAGCTACTGCATACAGGGTAATTTACATGGCTTGTAACTACATTGTGGTGTTGCCGCTTTTACTAGAAAGTAGCAGCAACTTTAATAATTTAAATGGTACACCTCGCAAATGAACTTATTTTTACAATTTCTAGTAGTTTCTTAACAACAATCGAATATAATATTACCATAACCAACGCAACGCCTTGATATGGATTTCGGTGGCGTGGTGCAATTTGCCCCCAGTGACAGTAAAAAAATGCTTTATGAAAGCCGGATTTATGTGTAATTCAGATAATATTGACGACTTTAAAGAAGAAGTTATTATTCCGCTTTCACAACTGTTTCCTAACATTAAGGACACATTTGTGAACTTGAAATAATTTGTCTCTATTGATAACGATTTGCCAACAAAAAGTGCAGAATTGACTATCATTAAGTGAATTGAAGAGATCCAAGAAACGCACGAAACTACTCCCATCTCTGAGACAAAGGAAGAGGAACCTGAAGTTGCTCCAGTGTCGAAAGGATTAAGCGTATCTGAAGCTTGCGCAAGTTTGAGAGACTTCTTTAATAATGTTAACAATTTTGGCAAGTCTACAAATATTTCTCAATTGCTATTCAAATGTGAATCGGAATTTCATAAAAATAAAATAAAAAATATGAAGCAATCATTAATATCTAATTATTTTAAAATATATGAATTTCATAGCAGCATACAATTTATTGTATAATATACAGGGTGAGTCAACAAGGGGTTCGCCATCGATATCGCCTAAACTGTAAGAGATATAAGAAAAAGTTTTATATAAGAGTTATAGGGTTTGCAGTGGAGCATAACGTAAAAATATTTTGCGTTATACAGGTTGGCTCAAAAAATTGGTACTACATAAAATTTTTTTTTTAAATAAAACACCCTATATATATTTTCTCTTTCTGATTCCGCTAGAAAGAGTCTCTATAGATATATCTACTTTTTTGAATTTGATTGCGACGTTGTCAAGTAAATAATTATTTCCTGGTATATTGTGATTTTTATTTGACTTATTAAGAAAATCATAGTTGCGTATGGAATCAATAGAATTAAACAAAGTTTTTACCATAAGTACCTTAAAGTACTTGGTACGTAACCATATCACTATTTGTTCTATTTATTATACGGGGTGTTCGTGTTGACTTGGCAAATTTCGCTAAATTAAATATGCATTATGTCAATTTTTTTAAATGGAACACCCTGTATTTTTTTAACTGATAAGGTGTATTTTTTAAATGCCTTTATTTTTTGTTAAATATGTCATCTACCTAAATCTTTTAGTTTTTGAAATATTCAAAATATTGTATATTTTATGAAAAGCTACACAAAAATTAGTAATTTTATTATTATAATCAAGAATGCCACAGGGAAAATAATTAAAATTGGAATATTCATTGGGAAAATAGAAACATATAAATCAAGATGGTCATGACAAAATAAACTCTTTACCTTGACATAAGTTGTCATTAATATTTCTCTTTAAACATATTTATATTGGTATTATATGGTAAATATTGTTTAAATTTTCTCCTTTATCACTATTTTTGATCTTGGTGTATTTTGACCATGAACTTTTCACATGCAGAACCCATTGACATGACTTATGCTTTGGGAGCAGGTGAAAGAAATTCATTTTTAGCTTCGAGGATTTATGCCCAACAACATCCACAAAGTAGACATCCTCATCCAACTGCTTTTGAGCGATTAAAAGAGAGATTTGAAAGAACAGGAAATATCGATTATGAAACACATGAACGAGTCAAGCCAGCGACTAACGATGACAATAAATTAATGACAGCTTTAAGTGTAGTTGAAGATCCTCACAAGAGTACTTGAGAGCTAGGCAATGAACTGCCGTTTAGTGCATCATCAGTGTCAAGAATGCTTCCCAGTGAACATTTTCATCCATATCATATTCAGTTATTGCAAGAATTAGAGCAGCAAGATTATGAAAATAGAGTAATATTTTGCCAGTGGGCTGAAGGTATAATACAACAACAACCTCGTTTTTTTGAATATGTTATGTTTAGTGATGAGGCTACATTTCATAGAAACGGATGTGTGAACAAACATAGCTTCCATTATTATGATACTAGCAACCTCTTTTTTACACGAGAAACTAATTTTCAACATCGGTGGTCGCTTAATATCTGGGCTTGTATAATAGGAAATAATATCATTGGTCCACATTTCTCTCATGGAAACCTTACTGATCAGGTGTACCTTGATTTTTTGCAGAATCATTTAGAAGTACTATTAAACGGGTTACCAGAACATACTCGGGAAATAATGTGGTTTCAGCAGGATGGAGCGCCAGCTCATTACAGTCTACTAGTGAGACATTTTTTAAACCGACGTTTCCATGACCGTTGGATCGGTAGGGGAGGCCCAGTATCTTGGCCAGCAAGGTCTCCCGACCTTACCAAGCTAGATTTTTTCTTATGGGGATATATAAAGGAAATAATATAGAAAACGGCTCCTACCACATTAACTTAAGAAATGTAAACGACTCATTTACGAAAAGAATTCGTTTATGTAATTTGAACTTTGAAGGACACATTGAACAAAATTTGTAACAAGACGGTTTTTCTTTAATTATTATCTCTAATATTTCTTTTTAGTTTGGTTTATTTTTAATATATATGTGTAAGATGTTCGTTTTAATTATAATACATTAATTTAATGTTAATACTTAAAAGAACAGATGATATTCTTTCGTTGACCGAACACCTATGCATTTTTTCGATTCTAAAATTCTTTAAAGAGGACTCTTAAAAATATGTATCAGTTTTGATGTTTATGCCCATTTTAATTATTTTGCCCATGGCATTCTTATTTAAAATAATAAAATTACTAATTTTCGTGTAGCTTTTCATAAAATATACAATATTTCAAAAACTAGAAGATTTAGGTAGATGACATATTTAACAAAAAATAAAGGCATTTAAAAATACACCTTATCAGTTGAAATAATCCAGGGTGTTCCATTTAAAAAAATTGACATAATTTATATTTGAATTAGCGAAATTTGCCAAGTCAACACGAACACCCCGTATAATAAATAGAACAAATATTTATATGGTTACGTACCAAGTACTTTAAGGTACTCATTGTAAAAATTTTGTTTAATTCCATTGATTCCATAGGCAACTATGATTTTTTTAATAAGTTAAATAAAAACATAAAATACCAGGAAATAATTACTTACTTGGCAACGTCGCAATCAAATTCAAAAAGTAAATATGAGTGTAGAGATTCTTTGTAGCAGAATCAGAAAGAGATAAAATATATAGGGTGTTTTAAAAAAATAATTTTCATGTACATGGTACTAATATTTTGAGCCATCCTGTATAACGCAAAATATTTTTACGTTATGCTACATTGCAAACCCTATAACTCTTATATATAACTTGTTCTTATATCTCTTGCAGTTTAGGCGCTATCGAAGGCGAACACCTTGTTAACACACCCTGTATATGTTAGTATGCACATTTTGCACATGCAGTGTATACATATTGGTAAATTGACTTCATCTTATTTAATTTTAGTTCTGATAAAATTAAGCAACAATATTTAAAATTATTTACGTATATGTAGATACTTATTAATAAACAAACACTGTAAAATGCAGACCAGTTGTTTTAATTTTCTACTATTAACCGACCACCCCTGTTAACCGATCAACACCCGAGGGTGGTCGCTATTGAGAGATTTAACTGTATTTTTTAAATTTTTAAACCCCGAAATAATATAATTCTTCATTACCGATATTCTAACGACAAGGTAGGCATTCCGACCCCAGCCTGGGTTACTTGAAAAGTAAAACAATTTATTTTATGGCGGCTATAGTTTGCGAGTAACACTATGACGTCTAGGGTTACCAGAGTGATTTAAAAAGTGTAACCGTTATTGCAGTTTTAGTCATCAATAATAATTAATGCTTAATTGATGTAGATAAGTAATAAGATATACTGTATGTTGCCTGTTTCATACTGGGTCCGCACTGTCGCCCCTGCGGACCCTGCAAGGCCGCCACGGGTAATACTTCTATCTAAAAGTACCTTCAACTATTAAGATTTAGGATTAATGGACACAATCACTTTTATAACACAACACTCTAATTTTGTTGAATTAAAAAAACGTCATAAGCAAAACAATACTTTAGAAATAAAATAATCTATGTAAAAAACAGGACAATGACTTTAGGCTCTACTGAATCACGAATGGAGCCAAAAAAAGTATCATATTATGCATTAGCTAATTACTACTAGCATTTTGAGAATTTTGACAAAAAAAATCATTCCAATATCCTAAAAGCATAGGTGTAAAAATTGAGATGTCACGGACAACTTTGTTACTTGTTTTTAACACACGCCCAACATAAATCCTTCAGAGTGTGTATCATACTTTTTCATTGTCAGGCGTGACGAACTTACTTGGTAAAGTAATCAGATAAGCCCATAAATTTTAGTGGTTAGACTAACTTTCGTAATTATTTATATAATTACGGGTCCTAGCGTTTGACAGTTCGCAGCAGGGATTGGCCAATTTAATCGTGTGTGGTAATTAGCCTACCTGCCAATTAATGCGAAAGTTCATATTTATTAAATGTCCAGCACCTACACTAACAATAATGCTAAAGGAGACAAGATAATATTAATTTTTTTTTTAATTTTATTAATCTGCTCAAGTATTGAAACAATAGTATAGCATCAAATGTATGCACTCGCGAAAGCACACTGATAAAATTAATTATTTGAGTTAAAAAAAATTTCCATTGACTCAAATAAATATTTGTTTCCTATTAGCTAAAGAAATATGTATTTGAAAAATACCAAGGGATTATTTGCCTCAATGAGTATCATCTGATTTGATACAAATTACTTTTTATTCGGAATTAATTACTAAATACAAAATTCAAGCAAATATTTGTTTCCTTAACACTAGCCTAACTTAAATAAGCCGTTTCAATGACTTAAGGTAAATAGGTTAAAAGTTAAGTTAACAAAATGTTTACTTGATTGATATTTATATATATTTTATCAAGTATATATTTATTTTACTTTTGTTCTACATGTATTTGCCGTAACAACAACGTTATTTATTTAAACTATTTAAGTAATTTCCATCAAAGTGATTGTTTTTTTATTCAAGTACATAATTGTTTAACTTGTCTTTTATATTTATTTAGACCAAGTATAAATTTATTTGGTTTAAATACCTTTTTTTAATTTTCAATAGATCAGAATGTTCATTCAAGTCAGTTATTATTTTATCCAAGTACGTGTTTATACAGACGTCACATAAAAATAAGAAATATTGAAATGTTGCTATTGAATATGGTTTAATCAATACCTAAACCATAATAATCACAAACCTTATCAAATTATTTATAGTGTTCAAATAATAAGGCAAAGCAACAGAAAAAACACATTTTTGCCGAAAATAAAGGTTATGACAAATAACGCGCACGCGCACAACGATTTTTACATAAAAATAACATAAAATTTAAAAGATAACCATCTCTTGTTTTATTTCTTATTTTTATGTCATGTTATCTTGCTGTATAAACCCACCATTAGTTGTTGTTCCCCTTAAAATATACGTCAATAAAACATTATAGAGAAGTTAATAACTTTGATAAAAAATTAAATAAAGGCAAATTTGCAAATATTAGGTACAATAATTATTAATATTATATTAATTATATTATATTTTTTACGTTAGGAGGTTTGATAGGTATTGAATTATGGTGAAAATTGAGAAAAACTGTCATATTTGCAACCTAGGTAGCCATGATTTATAATTACCTGGCAGCATTTTTCTAAAAATATTTTGTGTTCGAAATTTCAAAGTATTACAAGTATCTTAGCTTTGCCTCTTATCTTACTTTTTTAACTCGTTTCATGCGTAACTAAAATATTCAAATATTGTTTCCTACCTTGAAAAGTATCTAACAATGGGATATACCCCTCGATATACCCCAATCTTCTAAATAATTATTCATATTACGTTTATTCCCCATATCTTCGTTTCAATTTTTGATAGAACCACTAACTTCTGTGCCACTAACAAAGAAGATTTCACTCTCACTCATAAATTTCTACAAGACAAAATCGAACACCAATAACCAAAAACGCGATGATAATTTATCAGGCCACTTTTATATAACCAATCAAATTACTCAAAGCCCAAAGTAGGCGACAGGAGTTCATTTAAAATACTTAGTTATTAGTTTGCATGACCAAATTGGCAATGCTTCCACCCGACGGCTGTGGTATGGTGCATTATGCATCACGATTACCGACTCACGTTCAATACGCGGTAAGATGGATTTTAACCAATCTTCAAACACTCCCGAGTTCATATCCTCACGATAATCACCGGTTTTACGAGATTCAAACACGTTTAACCCACCTTCAAGAAAACCAGAATCACTCCCGATGTGGGTTATAATTAACCGACGACCTTTTCCTGAAGGAGCTTTCAATCCAGTGGACAGTCCATGGATAAAGGCGTTATAGTATTTGTAGAATTATATCGTTGATCTTTAGACTGCAATAAAACCCTCATTATCCCTTTGACCATAAAATAAATAGGGAAATCCCAAATTTTAAAACCTTTTCGAGTAGAGCCGGACCAGGTACAAATTCAATTTATACCTATGCCTGATGCATATATAAATACAAACTGATTTTTAATAATTTTAGTCTTTAGTGGTTTTCCGGCGAGTAATTTTTATTTGGGCTTATTAGTGGTAGACTGTGGCGTCCTTGGAATTGTGCTGATAGGGGTGCATCTTCAAGTGTAATTTTTAAAAGAAAGCATTTATCTACCGATGCCAAATTAATAATTAAAAATCTGGACCTCAGAGCTAGAAGGTATTATGTCCTTTTTTCAAGTTTTACAGGAGGACCATTTTAAAATTTCGGTGACTACATTTAAGAAGTTCTTAAATAAACTATTGTTTTTTTTACGTTTATGTAGAACGAAAATAGTATTTAATCGAATGAAAACCTAGCTTATTGACTATTTCATGAAATTAATGATTTTTTAAGTAAATAAAGGACTTAATATCTTTTGGCTGTATATAGGGACTTGATTTTGTAGGACATAATATCATATTTAGGGACTTAATATTATTTTGTCTCAGAAATCGTGAGAAACAATAGGACATAATACCACATTTAGGCATTTATTATTATTTAGTCCCATAAATAGTGAAAAATAATAGGACATAATATTTTTTTATAAAGAATCCGCTACATTTTTATTAAGAACATTAATACAGTTTTTATTAAACAGAAAAGAAAATTACAAATAATACTTTTATCTAAATTACATACATAATAATTATTTAGTCGCTGTCATCACCTTGTTGATCAGCATGAGGAAGATTTTCAAAAAAAGCATGAAATTGTTTGGGAACCCATTTGAGTAGTTTTAATAAATCGCGATACTTTTTAGTTGATATGGGTTTTTGTGCTTGCCTTAACGGGGGTCTCCTTCAAAAATTTCATGTGAAGAACTTTTGATATTAAGAAATTTTGGCCATCTTTAGTTTTCTTATTATTATTGAAAGGGGAGGCACTATTGTCATATAAACTATTCAAATTTTTAAAATCAAGCAGATTCATTCCCTCAACAACAAATTTAGGTCCATAAAGTTTAATCAGTTGCTGCCAATCCCACGGGGTTATGATGGAAAATTGAGGGGTAGCTTTTAACTGTCTTTCGATTCTGGCATGTATTGTGTCTACCTCCATGTGTGTATGGCCTCTTAACACAAATTTATGTTCAATACACTTCAGCGAGGGCTTTATCGAAAATATAAAAAGATAGAACATTATTATTTGTATGTTCCTATTTTGGGAAGGACAATTGTCACTCCAAACTATGATACTTTTAATACCATTATCAAGGCTTAAAATGTATTTCAAAAGACATGAACTCATTTTATTTCCCCCACGTCCTGCTTGAGATTTGTCCCAGATATAGCAACTTGCCGATTTATTGGTGGCGTCGTAAACTGTATAGTTGAAAGTCCAAAGTTTTAAAGAATAAAAATTTTGTGCATTTGTAAGTACAGGCGTCGGTAGGCATTTTTGCAAGTCGACCATCAAAACTTCGGTACATGCTTCAGAGTTCTCTTTATCTTGCTTCTTGAGCTTCTATCTATTGTCTGCATCAAGAAGGTGGGCATCATATACATTTTGGGTTCCGACCCGTTCTTCTTGGGAAGTGACTTCCTTAAGTTTAATTTTATACTCGTCACAAGCATCACAAGTGCCATTCCCGGGCTCTTCAAATGACAAATTGAA
The DNA here is from genome assembly GCA_963920685.1 of Polydrusus tereticollis. Classification (NCBI taxonomy): domain Eukaryota; kingdom Metazoa; phylum Arthropoda; class Insecta; order Coleoptera; family Curculionidae; genus Polydrusus; species Polydrusus tereticollis. The sequence continues at coordinate 40,502,233 of OY987333.1, forward strand.
CTCAGAATAAAACATATCTCTGTATAACCATTCTTTTGGAATTTCCTCTTCAGGCATAGTTAACAAGCATTCTTCATTAAAAAGCCGGTACATACGTGTAATGTTGAGATGACTCCCTAGATATTTTCTTGAAGATTTATTTCGAGAGTAATGAGATTCTATACAAGGGAATTTTTGAATGCGCTCTCTGATTATATTTCTAATTTCTGATTTAATTTTATTACACAGTTCATGTTTACCTCCTTGGTCAGAAGTTACGACACCGCTATTTTGTCTTTTTGCTAATGCACATCTGATGGACGTCTGCGATATGCTTAACGTGTTCAAAAAGTATGTTCGACAGACAGCGATTTTTCGAATATGTAGGTACTGTGAAAAAATATTTTAGCGATGTTTGACGTTTGCCCGTACGCTTTCCAGTTCTAACTCTTACTCTTTCTACCGGAATCTCTTCTATACAACTCGCAATATACTGCCTTTTCTGATAAATTCTCATTTCTCCATTCCAATATTCTAAGTGTATTAATTCACGATCATCATTGAGTATTTTTTCAGTGCACTTCATTCTGCATCCATCGCACGCAGCTTTGATTTCTTTCTTTTTCATCATCTTATTTTTAGCGGAAAGGTACGCTTCCCCTGCAGACCTCTTTTCCATCCTGACATTTTTCTTCCAAGTTGCCGGATTTATTTTCCTCTTTTTTCCTTTTTTACTTTGTACTTCTATTTTCTGTTCTAATTCTTCTTCATTAGTACTTTCTCCTTGATCTGACGAATAGTTAGGGTCATTTTCGACCTCACTTTCCTCCGATTGATTATCCATAGTAAAGTCTTCGTCGTTGGTATTTGTCTTCATCTTCTTGCTATCTTGCACTTTTTCATGTTCTATTTGTTCCATACTACTGCTTTCTCCTTCCTCTCCCTTTTTATCTCCTAGGTAGTTTATAGGAATTATGGTAGTGCCTTGGTTTGAGCAAGTTGCAAGAATTTTAAAATTTTCGTTTATACCGTCAAAATGGTCAATTGGTTGCAGTTCCATCAACAGCTCATAGTCAGGAATTGTTGCATGAAGATTATTTTCGTTATTGTTTCCTTGCACGTTCTCCTCTTTAATTTCTTCGTCGCTCTGTTCTCCTTTCTGTTTACTATTGTTGTCAGAGTTCTCGTTAGCAACTTTTTCATTTTCAGATAGCTGAAGTTTCATCAACTGCTCAGATTGTGCCATGTTAACTGGTATTAAGTCCATCACAGTAACCTCACTTTTGGACTTAATACTTTAATATAAATCACCGTATTAGAGCCATAGAGTATTAAAAACCTTTAATACCATATAGCTCTATCATCTATCGGAGTTAATATTGTTTTTACAAAAATATCTGGCTATTTAGCAGACATTGGACTTAATACTCATACGCATCAGGATGGGCGGACAAATATTTCTGAGAATAAAACATAACCCTAATATGTAAAAAAATGGACTTAATACCATCTGGCTCTGAGGTCCAGAAATGTGTATCAATCTTTGTTGAGTAGAAATTTTAATTCGATGGATGCTTTAGCAGAGACGTCTACTTTGACAAAAACTCCTTTATCTTCGGTAAGAGACATAGTACTTAAACCTGTTAATGCTAGAAAAAATCGGAGTGATTTTGACACATTTAGAAGCATTGACGAAAATGACATGGATTTATTAAGAAGAAAGATTTACCAAATGTATGAGGCACAAACTGTACCCACTTTGATTTCCCTCAAAGAGCGGCTGATTAAAGACGAGACAAATATCTCTTGTACCCTTTCAAGTCTTAGGAAAATATTGCATAAAATGGGTTTTAAATACCGAAGCATTAATAAAAGACAAACATTAATGGAATCTCAACGTTTACGGGAATGGAGACTTAAATATTTAACAGCTGTTAAACAATTTAGAAAAAAAAATCGTCCAATTGACGAAACATAGTTCGATACCCATGACACTCCAAGAAAAGGTTGGGATCATTCTTCCAAAAATTGTCAAACCAAGGCACCATCAAATAAAGGCAAAAGAATCACAATATTACATGCTGGTTCAGAGAACGTGTTTGTTCCAAATTGTCTGTTGCTTTCAGCTAAAAACATAACAGATTCTTCTTTAGATTACCATCAAGATACCGACGCACAACTTTTTGAAGATTGGTCTAAACATAAACTCCTTAAAAATATACCTGAAAATAGCGTCATTGGAATGGACAATGCTAGTTATCATAGTCGGCAAGCAAATATCATTCCCAATTCTAATAACACAAAAGCAGAAATTCAAAATTTTATGATTAAAAATGATTTATATTTTGAAGAAATTTACAAAAAACGAGAGCTGCTAGAAGTATTAAAAGCTTTTAAAATAAATAAGGAATACGAGTGTGACAAACTTGCAGCAGAAAATGGACATACAGTGTTGCGTCTTCCTCCATACTATTGTATATTCAATCCTATTGAGCTAATATGGCACCAATTAAAATCCAATATTAGGAGAAATAATATTTCTCCTACATTAAATGCATCTGTAGTAGAATTAATTAAAAACGAAGTAAGAAAAATTTCTGCAGACAGCTGGAAAAACTGTGTACAGCATGTACTTAAAGAGGAAAATTCTTACAATTGTATGATTACAAATGTTCAACCCTTAATTATAAGTTTAGGCTTAGATGAAGATAGTGATAGCAATACAGAATTAAATTTTGAATAAATTGTCAATAGTTTTTAAGAATTTAACTAATTTTTATTGTACTTGTTATCCTAATAGTTATACTTTGAAATTATATTATTTTCAATTATCATTAATTGTTATCATTATATTACATTTATTATACCTAAAACTAAAAATACCTGTCTATTTATTTTAAATTATAAAAATAAATCATGTGGTGTAGGTACATTTGCAAGCCGATCCTGATCTCATTTATTCAGCTTTGAAGAGGTTGAGGCGTATACAATAGGATTTAATCAGGTAGATTATTTATGGCAGTAAGAGTCAACGGTATAATTCTGCAAATATTATACGTGCATCTTTAATGTTGAGATCTTGCCAAATGTAATTCACAGTATGTCCTTCATTTAACCATGTCTCGTCCGTAAAGTAAATTCTTTTCCCTGCATAGCGATATTGTTGTATTTCTTCTAGATACTTTCTACGCCACAATACGATTTCTTTTCTGTCCTCTTGTTTCCTTCTGATCGGACACTTTAGTATTGTCCTTGATAGTTCTATAAACAGTACGGCAAGATGTTTTAGTCAAGGTGGCACAAAGTTCTGCTGCACCAGTGAATAATATTCCACTGTGTATACTTAGAATTCCCTCATACACATTTCTTACCAGGTTTTAAATGACGTCGTTTTGTAACTTGTTGGCTACCACTTAAAAAACTTGCCTGCATTATAATATTTGCTGTTTTGAATAACCACCAAAATAATAAAACTGAATTGCTAATATTCTCTTCATTAAAACATGTCTACGACACTGAACGTTGGTTGGAGGCGATAAGAAAGCGTGCGAGCGTCTTTAGACATGGGTTTTTCCTGCCTGAGTTGCCAAATTAAGTAAAACAGGTACCGTAGGATGAAAAGGACCTTAAAGACATTCCGATCGGGTCTAGGACATTTAGCCGTCGCCGTTTCGCCGTCGCGACAATTCGCCGGCAGCCGATTCGCCGTGGGCCGTTTCGCCGTCAAATAGAAATTAATAAAATACGTAAAAAAGGTTATAATATATATTGCTAAATTTTAACAAAATTGTTTGATAAAAATATACCTACATAGGCAAGTCAATAATAATAATTAGGGTTATTGGAATTCGGGTCTAGGACGTTCAGCCGTCGCCGTTTCTAATCTAATCCACCTTTTTGGGTCCAATTCGGTATATGCTAGATATAAAAAAATTGTAATAATTATAGACTTATATTGGTTAAACAGCGCTAACACGGCATCTAATCCACCTTTTTGGGTCCAATTCGGTATATGCTAGATATAAAAAAATTGTAATAATTATAGACTTATATTCTATTTGACGGCGAAACGGCCCACGGCGAATCGGCTGCCGGCGAATTGTCGCGACGGCGAAACGGCGACGGCGAATAGTCCCATCCCCATTCCGATCTTGGTACATTTTATGAGAATTTAAATGAAATATTTTAAAATCTGGCAACATGTAACGAGTTATTAATGCACAATCTTCCCAAGCGGTTTTGAATGCTTTTATTTCAGTTAAAAGTACGTGAGTCGATGTTAATTATTTTCTCCGCACACCGTCAATGGTGATAAGAACAGTTTTGCCAATTATTTTGAGATCGCAGTATAGATGAAATACTTTATCCAAAGACGGTCTTCTGGTGACGGGCTTCAAAAGGACCGGCATCATAATCGGGGTTGTCACATCTTTTTTTTTTTTTAATTATTTAAGCTTTTATTATTAAAGATAAAAAAGCTATTTTGCAAAGGTACTTTGAACCAAGAAACTGAAGAACTTTTGCAAGGGTTGATCGTAGCTTAAGCGAAACAGGTAAAAAATCAAGTGAAATTTAAAAAATGCTAAAAGGAGCTAATCGATTTTAGAAAGCTTTTTGCCGCATGGTTGTGGAGATGGGCCTCACAGAAGAAAAAGGAATCCTCAGTTAGTGCACGAAATTCTGGATAAGATTGGTTAAAATCCCTCTAATAGTGTAAGAAAACTGTCGGTCTAAGTTCATGCGCCAGAGTGGGTTTTTCTTGAGACCCTTCGAGAACAACTGGTACATCCTTATCACCTCCAAAAGGTACATGCCACGTCTCCCGCTATTGATTCTGGATTAGTGAACTAAGCAAATTGATATTTGCAACGATTTCGGCAAAATCGTAATTTTAATTATATTGTTTTGTTCACGGAGGCAGCCGGTTTCACGTGAGACGGAGTAATAAATTGACATAATTTGCATATGTGGCTTGAAGAAAGAAAGTCCCCATGTGACAGTACAGACAAGGCACCAACAAAAGTTAATAGTTAACATGTGAGCGGGGACTATTGGGAATCTTTTCATTGGAGCGTTCTCTATTAAAGGCAGATTAAATTGTGCCACACTGATAAAAATGGTATTCTAAGTTCCATTAAAAAAACCTAATTTGTTCATTTTTCTTAGCTTTTAGATTGTCTTTTGTTTAAATTTTTTAAATTTTCTGGCGGTTCAGATGAAACCCCACAACTCCTACATTAAAATTTGTTTGCATCTCTTATTGGAAACTCTGTCGACAAATAGTCACAGCAGAAAGTACACCTGATACACGATAAAGATAAGGAATAAAGATTATTAAATGTCATATTATCACTTCCCAGTTTGCCAAATAAATTCAAATAAGAAATTGTGACTTCCAAGCTTTATTTATACTGTTCAGTATATGAGTATTCAGTTTTTTTGTTTTTTAGCAATAAATAATATATGTTTTTTAGTAACAATTGTAGTTTTTTTTTTAATTTACGTGGGTAATTTTTCCAAAATCAAAGAATTTCAGCTTGAGAAATTCGAGTTTTAACTCAAATGCCCATAGATTTAGAACAAGAAATCCGAGTTTTGCTACAAAAAACAAAATTCTTTCACCCAAATACTAATGGATTTAAAATAAGAAACCCGAGTCTTATTTCAAAAAATAAAATCATTTACATGAAATGCCAATAGATTTAAAATAAGAAATCCAGGTTTCATTCCAAACATCTAAAATTTTTCATACAAATTCCAATAGATTTAGAATAAAAGAACATACTCTTTGGGTTAAACCCCTAAGTTGTTGAGACAAGAATCTAGGATTTTGCTTTAAACACGCTTTCCTTCATTTCAAATTACTGATTAAGCCCTTGATCCAAGTCAGTACGTACTGAGTTATTGGTAAAAGCGCGGCATTTGAGGACATATAATAAAGATCTTTTCCTAAATTCATGTTTCTTTGTAACAAAGACAAACAATGAAATGATCTCAAAGAAAGGACGTATTCGCTTCGAACCCTTCATTCGTTTGGATCTATCCAAAGTCCCCATTCCTTTGAGGAAATGATAGATTTCCTTGGGGCAAAAGTTCCTTTTTTTCAGTGCATGTATATGCAATTCTTGCAACAAAACTTGTATATTCGACGCCAGTTCACACTAGGGAAGATCATCAGATCAAAGAATAATACACCTCTTCAATAAAACTCGAGACAATCCTGGAATGTTGTTTCAAGTACAATGAGAAAACATCCGTCGGCTAAGGAAATGTATGGCGGTACAGGGCGCCCATTTCGAAAATCTGCTGAAATAAATAAGAAGAAGCAAACCTTTCACATTTTTAACATTCTTGCATTTAAGCTAATTTCGACATGTCAACCCTTTCAGTGGTTACTTTATGCGACACACTTCGATTTGGAAATGTTTCAGAACAAATTCGTCTTGCATCCACATAATTGCCGAGTGCTTGTCCATAAGTGAGACGCATGTCAGCAATAATGAATAAAAACAAATTTTGTTTATTTAATGTGAATTATAAGTTATTGTTTACCCTGTTATTAGACTCTTAAATAATTATTGTATCTTATAAACAAATACACAAGGATGGCAGTCCAATGACCAAGGGCGAGCTCTGAGCTCGTTCGACAGTGTCAGGCTGCCCTTAATGAACTAGGAACAAGAAAAAAGAGTACAACTTAGCTGGGTCCCGGGACCCTCGCTGGTGTACCAGGTAACGAGAGGGTCGATGAACTCAGTAGATGGGGCTCATCGATGCCCCCAATAGGACCGGAGCTACGGCTGGGAATAAGCAGCTGAGTGGGCCTGGAGTCGCACGACTGCTTACTGGAGGAGAAACGGAGCCTGCCCTATAAATAGGCGAAAATCATAGTTCCGGAGCCAATTGTAGAATGAATATATTCTTACACATTCTAGGAATCGGGGAAACTCCAGTCTGCCTCAACTGTGGAGTAGGAGAGGAGATCCCTTATTATTTGGTAGGAGTGTGGCGCGACAATCCTGGCACGATAGGAGTTAAGGAAGGCGAAAAGGATCTTTATACTCCCCGAGCTATTGCCCCCCACTACTACTACTTGTAACCTAATAAAACTCATCAAATAAATAAAATAAAATTTATAATAATTTATCAAGAAAAATTATTTTTATAGCTTGTCATGGTTGCTTTAGTATGATTTGAGGTAAAATTAAATTAATGCAATTAATGAATTTAATTACAATTACAACCAAGTAACTGTAACTATATTAAAACCCGATTAAAAAATTATATTGTGTTGTTGGCTTGCTTAAATTTATTGTTTTTTGTTTTAGGCTAAGCTAATTTCTCTTCATAAAATGTATTGTATTCCAAATGAATAAAGATTTTCAAAACGAAAAAAAATATTTAAATAATAATATTAGCTACACACACAAATACAAAAATACAATTACCAGAGATGTAATTATTATAACCTTTAATACAACTATATTGTAATCATAATTGTTAGTTTGTAATTGAATTATAAAGTGTCATACTCTGTATTACATTATCCGATACAGTTATAAAAAAATAACGAAACTAAAGCGTGCTCTATTTGTTTGGTAAAATTCTTGAAAGCTCTGCCCTCATTTCGAGTTTTAAATGTACAAGGGGTGTGTAATCATGACACCTTTTAGGGGTAAAATCCTACAGCTTACTAAACAAAAGCTGCTTAACCGTATAATATGTTTCAGTTAATGTAAGGGGTTTAAGGATCCTTATATTTTAAATTCTAATGAATAACGGAGTGCGAGAAGTTGTTTGTTCGCTCTGAAATTTGAACATAGGTTTTCATCACTGTCAAACTGGTCTGGAATTCAGCAGCTTTAAATAAACTAGAGAAATACGGATAAACAAGGTATGATGAAATTAATTCGCCACTATTATGAGAACAGAAAAATCGCTGAATAAATATTTAAAATATATACTTTAATATAGAGGGCTAAGACAAAAGAATGCATCAACCTTATAAATGGAATACCGCCTTTTGATCAGAAACCGCGTGGACCGTTCAATTTCTTTTAAAGATTTTTTATACAAAAGCGTATACATTACAGGGTAGATGAGAAGAGTGATACATGTATGACAACTTACATTATAGGTATGTATTTTTTAACATTTTTTAAATTCTACAATCAATAGACATTTTTGAGGATAGATAGCTCAACAAGTATAAACTACTAAGATAGATATATCGAGACTTTGCTTGGGAACGTGGCATTTAAAAACTCGGACGAAGAATTTTACGTGGTCTGACAGTTATGACATATCTTGGAACATAGTAAATATATACGTCAGGCTTCCGTAGCTCCTATACGAATTAAGTTAGGATTTTAGATTATTATTTTTTCGTACGCCTCCTCCCCTCGAACTTATTTTCTGGTTGCGCCAGTGATTCTCCATCTTTCTCATTTTCCAGCCGTTTGTCGTCCGCTTAAAATTATTAAAATTAAATAATTATCTTATATTATAATAATACCTATATCACCAATAAACCTATGGTATTTACGAATTTCTATAAAAATTTACATTATACACTTATACAGTGTGGTTATTTAAGTGTACAACACATGTGAATTTTTTTTTATTACCGATTTCTCAGAAATTTTATTATTGATAAAAGTTGGTGCATGTTCGATAATTATATTAGATGCACTTGGAATGGTTGCAAGTCGAACGGCGTACAGGGTAGGTCAAAGAATATAAAACTTGTACAAGAATATAGTACCCCTATTTCAGAAGATTCAGCAAAATGTTATTAATAAAAGTTGTTTGACGTGACCTCCTAAAATAAAAAAATATTTTTTTTTTAAAACACTAATAATTTCCCAAAATTTTTTTTTTTATATTCACCCCGAAGACCTTTAAAAATTAATCAATTTCACATATCTTTGTTCAAATTCAAGCATATTTGTAAAATAAACTTGAATTTTTAATTTATTAAGGAATCACAAACTTCATGGTTATTGCAACGACATTAAACACAACTTTAAAATATCCTAAAAATTATTTTTAACAAGATGAACATTAGTAATGATAGTATGAACATTAGTAATGATAATATACAAATTAAAAGCTCTCTTTTAAAGTGCAATATTTTAATTTTAAATGTTTTGAAATCCTACCAAAATAATCGCAGATATATATGGAAAAAAACAAATAACGGTTAAAAGTAAACATTATGAGAGTTTGGTGGCATTATTCATTCTTAAATAATTATTGTTGTTACTTGATTTCAAATGCCTCCTTAAAATATAGTTAACGTTAGCCGAGAAGGCAGAATTAGTGTTAATATGTGGAGAAAACTATAAAACAGTGCGTGAAGCAGGAGATATATTCAATGAACGACATCCAGATAAACAAGTTCACTATTGAACTGTAAGCAAAAGTTTAAATAATTTTAAGCAGACAGGGTCTTTAGACTATAATTATAAAAATGAACGTACTAAAACTGTATGTACTGATGAAAATCAATTAGAAGTACTTTAGGGAGTTACTGAAAATCCTAGAAGATCCACCCAAGGAATGTATGCTTATAAGCCAATGTTTATTTGCACGTTTTAAAGACGAGACTATGACTTGCGATATGATTTCTGCATATGGATTCAAGGACAAATAGAAGATCAACGTGCTTTCCATAGACACATGCTTTTTGGGGATGACTCCACGTTCATAACAAATGGCGTTGTTTCTTCCCAAAATTATAGGTGGCGTGCGGACGAAAATCCAAATTTTGTCGTTGACAATAAAAACCAGTATTACCAAAAAACAAACGTTTGGTGCGGTATTATTAACGAGAAATTAATAGCGCCGTTTTTTTTTGCGGAAACCTAACTGGTAATATCTATTTACTATATATACTATCTATTCGGAAAACCATTTTTGGATAATATGAGTCTACAAGAACGACATAAATTATGGTTTGTACATGATGGTTGTCCCGCTCATTCTGCTAGAATTGTTTCTGAATGGTTAAATGGGGAATTTGGTGATAAATGGTTAGGACGAAATATCGATCCACGGTGGCCTCCTCGTTTGCCAGATCTCACCCTATTAGATTTTTTTCTATGGGGATATTTAAAGCAAAAAGTTTACAAGGATCGACCGTTTAATAATATTGGGGAGCTTAAAATTTTGAACATTGAACGAGAAGGTGGACATACAGAGACGCGTCGATAATTTTTTTACACATACATAATTTTATTTCTTTCTGCATTTCAAATATTTTCTGTTTCATCTTTTGTCGATAAAAGTTGGCAAAACTATTAGCACCATAGTAAAATACGTTTAAAAACATTGTATTTCTTGAGTTTTCACTAAACGCATACATCATGCGTACATTGTTTTGTTAATAATGCCACCAAACTGTCATAATGTTTTAGTAGGATTTCATGTTTGTCGATTAATTTGTACAGTTTTCTAATGAACATTTAAAATAAAAGTTTTGCACTTTAAATGAGAGTTTTTAATTTGCATACTATCATTACTAATGTTTTATCTTGTTAAAAAGAATTTTTAGGATATTTTAAAGTTGTGTTTAATGTCGTTGCAACAACCACGAAGTTTGTGATTTCTTAATAAATTAAAAATTCAAGTTAATTTTACAAATATGCTTAAATTTGAACAAAGATATGTGAAATTAATTTGATTTTGATTAATTTATGAAGGTCTTTAGGGTCAATATAAAAAGAAAAAAAATTTTGGGAAATTATTAACGTTTTCTAAAAAAAATGTAGGTTACGTTTTCGAATCTATCATAACTTTTAATTCTAAACAACTTTTCTTAATAACATTTTGCTGAATTTTCTGAAATAAGGGTACTTTATTCATGTACAAGTTTTATATTTTTTGACCTACCCTGCACAACTTTTATCAAGAAAAATTTTTTCTAAGAAATCGGTAATAAAAAGAAATTCACATATGTATATTCAACTTACTTCTCTTCGATTTTCCTGACTTTTGTAATACCGAGTAACAATCTGCAATCTCTCGTCTAAGGAGTACTTCATGGCAGCAAATTATTAATGTCAAACTCCTCTTTACTTTGAAGGAATTGCTAAAGGTAATTTTACCTGCATTATCTATATGGCTATTAAATTAATCATGTAGCAATAAATCTATTAAGAACTGTAAGGGATGATATTGCGATACTAAAATTGTTTACCATAATTGACGTGAAAAAATACACTTTTTCAAAAATCATATAAAAAACTGAGCGTTGCATTTTAAGAATAAAACCCTACATCAAGTCTTTTGTTCTTGGTTCAAATATTTTTTTGGTACGGTTTTTGAATTCTACAGGAAAAATATACCGATTGGATGTTCTTAATTTTTTCAAAGTAGGTACTAGAGGGAAAGTCAAAAATATGCACCTGCTCAGTCCTCGGTGAAGCACCCTGTATATATCTATAGATCTTTCAGGCTCTATCCAATTAAAATTAATTCTTGACAATATTACATTTAACTACATAAGTAAATTACCTATATATTTAAATGTAAATACATTTATTAATTTAAACACTCTACGCTATAGAACTTCCAAAGTGGCTCTATGAATATATCATCAAAAGGTTAGCAATTTTAACCACCTGTTTATTCAGTTGCCGAAAAGTTTTCTTGCAAAACTAGTTTGCAAACAGCGGAAATGTTGAATATAAATGGGAAAACTTTTAGGAAAATTCAAAACCTTGATGTTCTAGTCTAATTCTATATATGAGTAAATTGTAGGTAATAATTGATATTAGTTTAGGCACTTTGCTTGCCCACTTTCTCGATACAGCTCAGACTTTGAATAGATAAAGTTCAGAAACAATTATTAGACATCCAAACATTCGCAAACTGGCCAGACACATCCTCCAATCAAACTCAAAGGAATTTAGACAACCAAACATTCGCCAGACTGGCCAGACACATCCTCCATTCAAACTCAAAGGAATTTCGGAATTACGGTTGCACTTGTAGAGAAAGTATATAGTTGATGCGAAACAAAAACCGATGCACGTCATCGATCAGCTGATAATTGTAAGTCCGTAAGAAAACACGAGAAAATTAAATTTGGGCAAAAAGTATTAAAACTTCATTCGATATTAAATTTATTACAAACTTAAAGTATTCTTCTTTGATATTAACCCACTTATAGCAAATATGTTGTTTATTTAAGCGTGTAAAAATTAATATAATTTGAATTTTATTGGCCGATAGTTGGCAACACAACTGTAAATGGTGCGGTGGTGCCAGCTCGTTCGTTGGCTTTGTTTGACGTTACATGCAAAACTAACCTTAATTGTTCGTGGTTTCGTGTTGCTGTCCGTCTATTTTTTAACAAAAACTCCACATCTCTTCATAAATAGCATTAAAGGACTGTTCTATTAAGAGAAACAAAAGTGCACATACATATCTCCATCGATTACGTTGTTTACTATTTGTGACTTGGAGAAACTGCAAGCGTACTGTAGGGAACAGAACCTACAGACCATCATTGGTATGGACGCAAATGCACACCACACTGCATGGGGCAGTAGTAACATAAACAAAAGAGGTGAGTACCTTCTAGATTATATTATAGCTAGGGACTTGGTTCTGGTAAATCGGGGTAATGAACCCACTTTTGCTACACGCGCTCGTAAAGAGGTAATTGATATAACCCTGGCGTCCCCTCGTATAATCTCACAGATAACTCGGTGGTATGTGTCTGATGGTCCATCGCTTTCGGATCACAGATACATCTGTATGGATCTCTCAAATTTTGAGAGATCAATATCAACTTTCAGGAATCCCAAAACCACAAACTGGGAGAAATATAAGGAAGATCTAACGATCAGCACAAGGGATATCAAGAAAAACATTAGAAATGCCACTGATATAGAGCTAACTTCCCACCAATTACAGGAAGCAATGTTAAACTCATATCAGAACAACTGTCCTCTAAAAAGGAAAACCATCAGCAAGGACACAAGCTGGTGGAACAAAGATCTTGCAAACATGAGGAAAAAAACACGCCAACTATTTAACCTGGCGAAGATCACCGGAAAATGGAAAGAATATCACTCCGCGCAAACGGAGTATAGCAACCATATACGGAAAGCCAAACGAAACTCGTGGAGAAAGTTCTGCCAGGAGGTTGAAAACACCCCCGAAGCAGCCAGACTACACAGAATCTTGGCAACGGATCCCATAAACCCAATCGGGACTCTCCTTAAACCGGATGGGAAACACACAGAAACTGGAAGGGAGACTTTGGAAATTTTGCTCCAAACACATCTTCCAGATTCAAGTGTGATAGAGTTAAATGAACAACTTCCTGATATCTTAAACCCAAATCTAAGGGCCACTGATAGGGATTGGAAAATTGCAAAGGAAGTCGTAACCCATGAACGACTTGATTGGGCAATTGACACATTTGAAGCGTACAAAGCACCCGGACCTGATGAATTGATCCCAGCACTAATACAGCAGGGCAAACAAATCATCATTCCTATAATTTGAAGGATAATAAGGGCTAGCTTTGCAACTGGCTACATTCCACATACGTGGAAACAAGCCAGAATGGTCTTCATTCCAAAACCTGGAAGAGATTATTCTCAACCCAAGGCATTTAGACCGATCACACTGTCGTCTTTTTTAATGAAGACGGCAGAAAGACTTATTGAGAAGCATGTAAGGGAAACCTCTCTAAGTGAGAGGAAACTACACGCAAACCAACATGCTTATCAATCTGGAAAATCGTGTGAGTCGGCACTTCATCAATTAGTATCGAAGATAGAACCGGCACTCGCAAACAAGGAAATTGCCCTAGCGGTATTCCTTGATATTGAAGGAGCCTTTGATCATACCTCCTTCGGTTCAATGACAACAGCACTAGCTGAACGTGGCGTGGGCGAGACCATCTGTAGGTGGGTAGAAAACATGCTGCACAGTAGACAGGTCAGCGCAACACTGTTTGGTGAAAAAGTGGAGGTATTGGCAGCAAAAGGCTGCCCGCAGGGAGGTGTTCTGTCCCCACTACTGTGGGACCTGGTAGTCGATAACCTTCTTTCTGAACTTAATAACAGAGGGCTCTATACCCAGGGGTATGCTGATGACTTAGTTGTACTCATTCGGGGAAAACACGCCCACGTTATATCAGAACTTATGCAACAAGCTCTGAACATCATCGAAGATTGGTGCAACAGGGAAAACCTCAAGGTAAACCCAAGCAAGACAACGATGATCTCATTTACAAAACGAAGAAAATTGGAAGATCTAAAACTACCAAAACTCTTCGGAAAGGAACTGCAAATATCCCAGGAGGTGAAATATCTAGGAATAACCCTAGATGCAAAACTAACCTGGAACTCCCATATGCAGAATATCATTAATAAAAGTAAAATGGCACTCATGGCCACCAAAAGAGCTGTAGGGAAAAATTGGGGACTCAATCCACGCATGGTACACTGGTTGTACACGACAGTGGTTAGACCAATGATCACATACGGATCAGTGGTTTGGTGGACCAAAACCGACCAAAAAAAAGCAGAACTGGAGTTGACAAAAATCCAGAGACTTGCATGCCTTTGTATTACAAGTGCTATGAGAAGCACTCCAACAGCGGCTATGGAAACCCTACTAAATCTTCCACCCCTTGGCATACTTATCAAGGCGGAAGCTAGAATGGGGGCGTATAGACTGACCTGTAATAGCACCTGGCAATCCAGTCCTGTAATCGGACATACCAGGATTACAAACATAATCGCGAACTCATTATTGGAGATGAGCAGTGATTCAATGACCCCCACCACTAACTTCCACAAACCACACAAAACCCAGATACACTGGAGCATTAGGTCAAAGGAAGAAGCAGAACAGTCGGGTGGACTAGTATGGTACACCGACGGATCCAAGATGAAAGGAGGTGCGGGCGCGGGAATTCATGGGGCTGTTCCTAAGCATAACACTAGCGTGCCACTGGGGATACATGCCACAGTCTTCCAAGCAGAAGTACATGCTATTGAGGTATGCCTGCGTGAGAACCTGAGGAGGGGCTACAGAGGTAGAAACATCTCAATTTTCACGGATAGTCAGGCAGCAATAAAAGCTCTAGCATGTAATCAGATCAATTCAAAGTTGGTCTGGAACTGTCTTCAATGTCTTCAAGACCTGGCTAGCAGCAATGTCGTAACACTTGCTTGGGTGCCGGGGCACAAAGGCATAGAGGGCAATGAAAAAGCAGACGCTTTGGCCAGGCAGGGATCAATTACTGCCTTCATGGGGCCGGAACCGGTTTTTGGGGTTCCAAAAGCCTCGGCAAGAGGATGCGTGACTGGGTGGGTGAAGCGACAACATCGGTCATATTGGAACCACATTTCGGGGCTAAAACACAGCAAATCAATGCTGGATAACCCCTCAGAGGCAATGACCTCTGAAATCCTAAAACTAAATCGAAACAAGCTTAGAATCGTGACAGGCCTCTTAACCGGTCATAGTACTCTAAGGAAACACATGCACACCATGGGCATATATAACGACGAACCCATATGCAGGCTTTGCAATGAGGAGGAGGAAACAGCCTACCACATTATCAAAGAGTGCTACGCACTGACACGCTGGAGAACAACCCACCTGGAGAGTCAAATCCCCCAGGGGGTATCCCCTGAAAAAACTCTGATAAGGGGGCTGCTCAGCCTAATAAGGGTGACTAACCTCTTTTAATGAGAAATCGAGCAACAAGCGTCACAATAAGTCTTTTTAGGCTGCGGTGTAGAGGTAGTAATAACCTTGGCTTGCTGCCTGTATTAATCATCATCATCATCATCATTTGTAAAAAATGCCGAAGCATTTAAATAGCCTGTAAAAAGAGCTTATAGCCCTTCTAATAAGCTATTTTTAGAAAGAACTTAACAACAATGGCCTATTGTTACCCTTGACAGCAGTACAGAGAAGTAAATTTAAAGAGTATGTTAAGGTCTAGATATTTTATTCGTACTTTACTAATTTTTAGCGTGTAGCAGCTGCTCTAAATATGAATATCTCCACTGTAAGCGCAATTTCCACAAAAGTTAAGAAAAATAAATTATTAGAATCACCTTGAAACAAACGTTCTAATTCAAAGAGAGTTGTAAATGTGTGAAGATTGGATATAAGTTCTATACGTGACACTATTTATGGAATGTACGAAACAAGTAAGTTGTATTATTTAAAAATTATAATATTTTACATCGCTTATTCATAAGCTGTAACTTTTTTTAGAACATTATGTAACTTTGACAAAGTGTTAGAGTTGATGGTAAAAGGTATTATTCAGTAAACAAATATATAAACTATTAGAAATTTTTGTACCATTATCTCGTTTTTATAAAAAATAAACTGTGTAATTCCCTCGCTCGGATATTTTGGTTACAAGCAGGCAACATTGTCGATAACTGACGTCACTCAAAGGATATGACGTGCATCGGTTTTTGTATTGCATTAGGTATAGTGTACAAACGCGTTTAAGAACTCCTTTGACACTCGCTTGACTTTCATTAATTTTTATCAAAATCCCATATATCATATTTTTTTCTGCTAAAGCTTCAAATTTAAAACAAAACAGCAAATAATAACTTTTCTTCTAGGATGCAAATTAATGAGGTTATGGAATCCGAACTGAAACAATTCGTTGAATTTATTAACCCACAACAAATCAAAATGAACGTATACTTCATGCAAAACAATTTTCAATGCACGTGATCAATCAGCTGATAATTATAAATCCGTAAAAAAACCCGAGGAATTTAAATTTGGGCAAAAAATATTAAAACTTTATGCGATATTGAATGTACTACGAACTTAAAGTAAGCTTGTAAAAATTAATATAATTTAAATTTTATTGGCCGACAGTTGGCAACAGAACTGTGAACGGTGCGGTGGCGCCAGCTCGTTTGTTGGCTTGGTTTGACGTTTCATGCAAAACTACCCTTAATTGTTCTGTAGTTCCGTGTTGATGTGCGTCTATTTTTTAACAAAAACTCCAGATCATTTTATAAATAGCATTAAGAAACTGTTCTTTTAAGAACAAGAAAAGTGCACATATATATCTATGTCGATTACGTTGTTTACTATTTGTGAAAAATGCGAAAGCATTTAAATAGCCGGTGCAGAGAGCTTACAGCTTCTTTAATAAGCTATTTTCAGGAAGAACTTAACAATAACGGCCCATTGTTACCCTTGACGGTGGTAGAGTAGAGAAGTTAATTTAAAGAGCATGTTAAGATCTATATATTTTATTTCTACTTTACTAATTTTTAGCGTGTAGTAGCTGCCCTAAATTTGAATATGCCCACTTGAACGCAGCTTCAACAACAGTTAGCCAAAATATATTATCAAAGTCGCCGAAAAAGAAACGTTCTCATTCAAAGAGAGCTGTAAATGTGTGAAGATTGGATATAAGTTCTATCTGTGACACTATTTATGGAGAGTACGAAACAAGTAAGTTGTATTATTTAAAAATTATAATATTTTACATCGGTTATTCATAGGCTGTAACTTTTTTTAGAACATTATGCAACTTTGACAACTTTAAGTTAGAAATTAAAAGACAGAAAACTGTTTGATGGTTGTCTTAAGCCTTTAAGAAGTCTCTTCAAGAGAATAGGCTTCGGATGGTAAAAAGATGAACTGAGGCGAGGGCTTATGGAATTAACTTTCCCACGTAGCTTCCAAACGACTGTTATTTTTGAAAGAATATATTAAAGAAAAGGAAGCATTCTTGTACCAATTCGTTTTCTTGGATGAAACATGGATTTTTCAGAATGGTACCATTGGTCGGTCTTGCCAAGATGAAAATAAAAAAAGGCTTCAATATTGCACCTTTGCTTGTAGATTTATTTGGTCCTTTAAATAACACCACAAAACGAAATCCAGCGGTGTTAGGACTGGCGACTGAGGAGGCCTCTGATAGGGCCATAGTTCATATCCTCTGATCATTAAAAAAGTACTTGGAAGTTGATAAGTAGCTATCGCTGTAGATGTCGGCAAGTACGCCATGCAATAGTTCTTGCGGTACTTTACTGAGCAGTTGAACGATATTATCCTTTTTTATTTTTTGAATAATATTCTCCAATAAGCAGGACGTTTCATGAATTTCATGACTTTTCTTCGTCAAAAGTTGTCTACTTTTTTACATTTTGGCCTCCCAATAATATTTCTTCGAAATCAACAGTTAACCGGATTGCAAGAAGGGTAACGTATAACGAGGGCCTTGGTATTTCTACAAGGATTCTATAATCTGAGAAGTCTTGATTTTAGTAATTGCAAAACTTTTGTTAGTTTCCGTAGTGATAATATGAATACATCATCTAAAGGTTGGGAATTCTGACCGCCTGTTTCTAATGCGGCAAAGTTTCCTTTTGAGACATTGAAACAAATTTCGTATGCAAAGGGACAAAGACAATAATCTAAGGAAATTTGCATATGAGATACATCAGTAGTTACATTTATTAAACTAGTAAGTTATTTTTAGTTGTGACCACTAAATTTATAACACGTACTGATGTATGTATTATAAATTCAGAAGTTATAAATAGGGAACTTGCACAAAAATTGGAATGCAATGTAATAAAACATGCATTTCCCAAACAAAAACTGTTATTTAATTCCGTCTCTAAGATGTCACGATTCTTAACCGCGGTTGACGCCGGACTATGCATTTTAGCGGGTTCTTAGGCAATTAGATGCATGTTTCTTGATTTATTTTTAATAAAAATATTGTATTACCGGCTGCCTGAAGTTTTTAAAGGGTCACAGTCTGATAATTTACAGAATGTATGTAGATCAAGCAGTTACCATGAAAGTTTTTCACTTGGAACAAGTTCGCCAAGTAAAGGCAGATAAGTATGTGTATCTTATTATTGTAAATAGTAGTAGTAGTAGTGTCTAGTGGTAGTACTCAGTAGTCATGATAAATTAATACTGGTCTGTAAATATTGGGCACGAAGAAGGCAATGAAGTGAATTATGCGTAATAAGAAAACAATTCTGGGTGCTTCAAGAGTAAATTCTAATTTATTTAGTCAATTAACAAATATTCTAAGAAGCCTCCAACTAAAATATAGGATACTACCAAGAGCGGATATCAAATATATTGTCACGCCTAAAATTGATATTGGTCAAAAAGGGGGTTTTAAAAGTGTGACACGGATAAAAGGACGCAGGTTTTAAAAGCAAAGCTTTTTATTCTTACCACAAGCACTTGACAGGAACACTTGACTTAGTTCTTATTTCTAACTTACATTATTAACTCAATGTGCCCTCTGAGCGTGGGGATGAAATTACTAGGGTGAGCCATGAAGCTACCGAGCTACTATCAGCTATCAGCTGATAGCTTTGTGATGGCTTTTTGATAGCTGGCTTCTGTATCACCGAGGATGCTATTTATTTCAATTGTGGATTATCTAATAATTGTTTATTATTTTGTTATTATGAATGTTTGTACAACATCAATAAATAGCAGACTCGGCGTTGTGCTGTAAATAGTAAAATAATAAATAGTAAACTAATAAATTTGTGGGTCACCAGGCTAAGAAACGTAAATTAATGATTTTGTGATAATATGATACAGTAGCACATCCAGTACCACTGAAGCGCTTAAGAAGTATTGGAATCGAAGAAGTGGTAAATAATCTATTTGAATCATACCTGAAACATATAGTACAGGTGGGAGTACCACAGGGTACAGTGTTTGATCCAATTTTGATTTTAATATATGGTAACAGCTATAATAGTATACTTTGCATACGACACCGCGCTGCTGGTCATTGCAAATTCGTATGATCAGGCATTCAGGAAGACAGAGTTGAGCTCCCATTAAATTAAATATTATTTGGACTTAAATCAAATAAACATTGAGAGAACTAAGTTTGTCTCGTTCTCAGTTTCTCAGAAATAGAGGATTAAAGAGATTAAATAAAAACAAAATAAAATATGGGCTAAAATATAACTACGAAAGTATAATAAGTACAATAGTTTGTTTTCGATAAACCTGATACTTGAGCTATCTCTATATGCTTTTATAAATTATACACAATTCTATCTATTCTTTATATTCTATGTTCTACGTAATGTTGGCTAGAGGCACACACAAATTTCTTAAATGCATCGTGTCTGCTAACACTATCGTTTTATTGTAATATTATGTAATTGGTTTATTACTAAATACGTAAATAAAATAAGTAAATAAATTATAAATTTAAATCATAATTTTTGATTCAATGACTCACGCTTCCATTGTAATTTTAAGGTAATTATTTTGAGTTCAACCGAATACTAAAAGTAAAACGAAACATTTTATGTGCTTTTAAAAGCTTTGATTGAATTAAAAACAACTAGCCTTTGTCATTCCCTCAAAAAAACTAAAACATTTAAAATGCTGTTTTATTTAACTACACAAATAACAAATCACCTGTGACTTGAGGCCATTAAAACCCAATAAAGGCTGGCTTTCGAACGAATTTTAAACAAATTACCATTCTAATATTGACGAGGACATCGATAATGGATACAAAATGGACAAATGGAGCGGTATGTTACTATTTGTATTTTGTTATTTTGAAAACAGAAAACATGTCACGTTTCATACAAAAGTATGCGGCTCTCTCAAAGGTAATTGACGGTTTTATTTTTGAATTTATGTGAAAAATGTTAACTAAATAGTTTTTTAAAGGGAACACAAACCAGGTCTTAGGATTACATATAAATGTACAGATGAGACATGACTACGACTTAGTAAAAACCGTTCAATTACTGAAATTCAAAACTTAGCGCATAAATGAATACTATAATGCTATTTAACACTACCTATTCATAATCATGATAGCTATTACGCCCACTGTTGGGTAAAGACTTTGCCTATATGTGTCAATTGGCGTTTGTTTTACTCGTAATGTCGTCTGTCCATCTTTTCAGTGAGATGTTACGCTCAATTCACTCCTTGGCACGTTAATCTACACAAAAATTTTTAGCACGCCTTGTAGTAGCAGTAGGTCGAGCCTATGAAAAAACCTGATTCAAAGAGATATAGAGATATTAGGATATTGCTTTTAAATGTCTGAATAAAATAGCCCCTAAACGATGAGAATATGTCTCAGGAAATAGCTTTGGATAGGTTCCAGTATAGCAGTAAACACACATACTGATACGGTCTCACGTAAGGTAGATACAACTTCAGTAGTGACAGTTGTTAGTCTGTAATATTCACATTTTCAGTATAACGTTGTCTTATTCGTTTTCTGATAAAGAACTTCTGTTGCAATTATTGATGCTGCAGGTGCCTTATGTTGCTTTGAGAAACAGAAGAAACAAAAATAGGAAATGGTGAAAACACTGCTTATTGAAAAATAAGGGAAATTTCTCACCTCTGATACGAGAAAACGAATTCCGTATGGATGAAGGCAAATTCTTATCTGTGCTAAATCTGATTGGGCCCATGGTATGCTGCGATGTCGCAGTATCAGCTTACCACTGACAAAGATAGATGCCGGGGACTTGCTTCGCGGCACTAAATAAGACCGCTTCGACGAGACATGAGACCTTTTGAGTGCTGATGTCATGCCGTCAATGACTAACCATTGTATGGTCGCGTACTGCACCGTGTATACTATCATGTCTATGTAAGCCTTTCAAAAGCAGCAGATACACGTCTTTCAACTTCGAAAGTTTTAAAAATCAGAATCCTTTATTCGTACTTGCATAGGCAGCCACCAGAGATGAGTGTACAAGTCATTGCATAATATGTTCGACCAGATAAAATTGTTATATGGATAAGACATTTCTATCATTTAAAAATTCCGATACTGAGAAGTAACATTTACCCACTTTTAATAATTTATTTTCATTTAGAAGTCTTATTAATTTATTAAATAAAATATTACCAGGTGATTTTTAAAATTTTGCTAGATTGTGTTTAGTTATAGACAAATTACTTGCCTTTCTGGTTGGATACTTATGGAAAAGGAGTTGGATATACGCTATATGTCATTCTCAACCAATATACAGGGTGTAATTTAATTGAGTGCCGATACTTAAGGGTGATAATCTATGAATGATTCTAAGATAAAAAGTTCATATGGACATATGTCCTAAACCTCTTCATTTTTGAGCTACAGGGTGTTAACATTTTAAGAAAAATATAACCTTTTTATATAAATCACTCTTAGATATTTTTATGAAATTTTGTACATACCTTTTAATCAATAAGGAGCATTTTTTGACCTAACAGATTTATAAAAATTTTTACCAGTGACGTCCGTACGGGGTTTGAACTGAATATTTTTAAAGAAAAAATGGATACGCCACTGCTTTTTCTAAAAACGAAACTTACTTTTGAAATTCTCATTTATTTTAAAGCAAATTTCGTTTATAGACTTACTTTTGTACGACGCACCGTTTTCGCGTAAAAAATAAAAACAAAAAAAAATAAAAAATTTTATTTCAAAAATCGCGATTAATTTAAAAGGAAAAATTCCAAACCTTAAATCGAAAGCGAAATGACAAGAGAAGATAAACAGAATAAAGAACCCACATTATTTACAGTAGTTGTTCGAAGTGTCGTCCACCCACACGTATGCAAGCATGGACTCTTCTTCCCATAGACTGACGCACATTTTCGAAGATTTCCGGGGTGTTTCTTATGGTTTGGCAGCATACTAATATACGATTTCGTAACTCTTCTTCGGTATGAATCGGCACTTGGTACACTAAGCTTTATCAGATGCCCCCAGAAAAAATAGTCTAAACTGTTAAGGTCCGGAGATCTAGGTGGCCATGGCTGCGTTCCTCCGCGACCTATCCACCGATTGCGATAGGTGTGATTTAAAAATTCACGCACTCGTAAGCTAAAATGTGGAGGCGCACCATCGTGCATTAGCCACATCTGGTTTCTTAATAATAATGGAAGGTCTTCAAGCATTGGCGGCAGATCTTCTTCAAGAAAGTGTAAATATGATTGTCCATCAAGTCTTCTTGGGAGAAAAAATGGGCCTATCAAATAATCATCAATAATGCCAGCCCAAACATTTATTGAGAACTGTTCTTGATGATTTGATTCTACAATTGCATAAGGGTTTTCATCCGCCCATAAATGGTTATTATGGAAATTTCTTATTGAGTTTCGAGAAAAATTAGCTTCGTCGGTAAAAAGAATGTGCCTGTCAAATAACGGATTTTCCATCAGGTTTTGAAGAAACCACACACAGAAATTAATGCGCATCGGGAAATCTCTAGGGAGTAATGCCTGGACTCTTTGAATGTGATATGGGTATAATAAATTTTCGATGAGAATTTTCCAAACAAGAAAATGTGAAACATTAAATGTTGCCGCGATTTTCCTCGTGCTACTTTCGGGGTTCTCCTCAATTTCGTGTAAAATTCCTTCTTCAAGTTCCGGTGTTCTTACTGTTTGATGGACTCCTTTAGCACTGTGGTCTACTTTTAAAGTTCCGGTCTCGTGGAGACGTCTATGAATCCTAGAAAATGTTCTCGGATCGGGTAGTACGCGATTTGGATACCGCTCTTGGTATATCCGCCTGGCTTCGTATGCATTACCGTCTGCAAGCCCATAAATAAAATGCATGTCAGTTAATTCACTGTTTGTAAAATTTACCATTCTTTTATTATAATTTAACGTCTTACTGTAATAATAATTATTTAATAATGCAAAATCAATGCCAGGCCTTTTGTCTTTATGAAAAGAAACGTCAAAATTGATGTAGCTTTACCCAGCCTACTGATTTTTATTTGATTTGCTTTAAGAGGGCATTTAATATGGTTACCGTTTTTTTCTTTTCAAACGTTCAGTTGAATGTCACTGGTGAGTAGAAAATAAATTGTTGTCCCAAAAAAAGAGTTTCCACTCATGGTGGGTGCCAACCAAATTCAACAAAATAAATAAAAGCAGTCTCAATGAACCGAAAAAAAAAATGTTTTTTTGTTTTTATTTTTTTACGCGAAAACGGTGCGTCGTACAAAAGTAAGTCCATAAACGAAATTTGCTTTAAAATAAATGGGAATTTCAAAAGTAAGTTTCGTTTTTAGAAAAAGCAGTGGCGTATCCATTTTTTCTTTAAAAATATTCAGTTCAAACCCCGTACGGACGTCACTGGTAAAAATTTTTATAAATCTGTTAGGTCCAAAAATGCTCCTTATTGATTAAAAGGTATGTACAAAATTTCATAAAAATATCTAAGAGTGATTTATATAAAAAGGTTATATTTTTCTTAAAATGTTAACACCCTGTAGCTCAAAAATGAAGAGGTTTAAGACATATGTCCATATGAACTTTTTATCTTAGAATCATTCATAGATTATCACCCTTAAGTATCGGCACTCAATTAAATTACACCCTGTATATATAAAAATCACCTGCTCTTGGATTAAAAATATTCTCCTAGAGTCAACCGAGTTTCCTCAACTTGCAATGTTATAGCTGAGATTACTATAAACCAAAGAATAATATACCCGCAATAGTACCCCTACCCCAAGTAAACGCGTCTTAGTTGAAAATGACAAAGTATGCAGTTCTGCATTTCCTTGCAACATGGTCCACATGAGATTCCCTTGTTAGGAACTGCTCCACATGAGATTCCCTTGTTAGGAACTGCTCCACATGTAGCTTTCCGCAGAACTCACTGAGTTCACAGTTATAATTGGTTTTCTTGAACGTTCGGAATCAGATTGTTTCTTTTACACCATTCATCGTCACTAACGACACTCAACTTGAGGTTTTGGAGCTCACCAGGACTTCGTGCTATGACCACCACTGATGAATCATCAGTAAACATAATGCCTCTATCGTCATGGATATAATTTGGTATTTCATGAATAAAAATAAGGAACAGCAGTGGTCCCAGCACAGATCCTTGGGGCACTCCTATGTCGCTCTTCGCCATGTCAGAGACCTGGTTGCCAACTTGTACATAAATTTTGTTAAATAGGAGGAGAAAAGATTTAACATTCGTCCCCTAATTCCATTGGCTGACAATTTTTGTAAAATTAAGCCTATATTCAAACTATCAAAAGACAAATCGAAGAAGAGACTCATTACGCAACGTCCAGCATCAATATAAGCTTCACTATCTGCAAAAAGTAACAGGCAGCTCCCTCCGCCGACCTATTCGCCCAAAATGCATACTGAGACGATGTAAATATCCCGTACTTGTCTGGGAGTTGTATTAAGCGGCTGAAATATATCTTCTTGACTCCTTATCCATAGATAGTTTGTATTCCAAATATATGTAACTTTCTACCGTTTCCCGGGACAGATCCGTAGGAGCGTGTTCGGGTGAATGTTATCAGAAAACGGCAAATTATATTAATTCTCAATGATTTCTGTTCCAATTCTTTAAACACTTTTTCCGGAGATTAAGTGTCGTCTTAACAAATCCCTTTATTATTTACAGCGCACATTTTTTAAGTTTGAATATTACTTATCAAAATCTGAACCTGGGGCCATAATGAATTTCGATTTTAAATGCTTCTTAATTTTTACCGTGAATCTTTCAGAATTTTCGGAAATTTTTAATCATTCTCCGATTATTAAGTAGTTTGTAAAACTTGCAAATTTTTTTTTATTGCACAAATATGCTTAATTAGATTAAAAAATACGCTATGCAAAATATGACGCCTTAAATACCAATAATTAATTTATTATTAAGTAATAATGTTCCACGCGCCGGCAAATAATGTTAAACGCAGCTTGATGTTACGTGTAACGCAATCAGAATTATTTACATTGACGATTAAACAAATAACGTTAATTTGGTAGTTTAAAAACCTTAAAAGGCTTTATCTTGGTTAGGGATCTAAAATGGGCACTACGGTAAGTTTTTGAGATGTTTTATGGTACCACTTTGTTAGAGTACCACCGTAAAAACTGTTAGAGAAAATATCCTATAATCTAAAAGATTCTTATAGTAAGCCAGGTACGTGACTGTGCAGTAAAAACTAGTACCAACGTTACAGCAGTTCTATGTTGTTGTCCTTTTTTATTTTATGTACTAATCTATCTATTTCTGCTTGTGAGGGGTGTTTAACGTAGACAAGACAGTAGTTTGTTAAGTTGTAGAACGCTGTTAAATCCCGCGCAGCAGTCATTACAAGGGGTTCCAACCTCCGTGGGTTGGTTGGACTGTCTCCACTCCAAGTGAACTGGTGCCAGGAGGTAAAATACCTGGGACTTATATTTGACCAAAGGCTTAACTGGAGGCTCAATTCAATTAATAGAGTAAAGCTTGCATTGCGTCAATTAGGCTCTATCTACCCCCTGCTTCACAGGTGGAGTAGACTTTCAAATAGGACTAAGGTCAACCTCTACAAGGTACTGGTCAGGCCGGTTCTCACTTATGGTGCACCTTCTTGGTGTAACATAAGCAAGACGGAGCTTAATAAGTTCCAGGTAATTCAAAACAAGGTGTTAAAAACTATCGCGGACGTACCTAGATATACATCCAACAGAGTACTTTACCGTGACTTTCAAATGCAGACGATTAACGAGTTTTTCTTCAAAATTATTAAAAACTATTACCGACGCACAGACGTATCGACAAACCCACTAATCACAGACTCACATACAAGATCTAGACAAGACATGACATATAAACTACCAAGAGACTGGCTCCCTGTTGGTCCAAATTCAAATTCATAGTAGAGAGGCACTATATAATATATTAATAGGAAAAGGCGCCAAAACTTTGCAGACAAAAACTTTTAAAAGAAAACGTACGAACCAAAATTAATTAAGGCAAAAGCCGATATCAAAATTTCTATAAACGACAATACCTAAACCGTACGCAATAAGCAACGGATGTCAAAAGATAAAATCCTGACATAAAAATACCTTCAAGAACCCGGAGCATAAATTTCTACATATCAACTTAAATCAGCAAAACTACTCTGGTAGATCACTGATATTTGTTCACTTTGGCTTTCTATTGTATTATTCTATGATTCAATTTATTTTAGTATCCCCTGATGATGAATACATCACATAAGTGATATCTTTAAATATATGTATATTGTGGAGAAAGACCACCTGGATTTTATTTGATTGTATCAACTCCACTGCAAGCATGGACTACGTCTTCAAGTAATATTTTAAATACTCTATTGAAGTAGCCGATACTTGATGGAAATTCTATATTATAAAATAAATAAATAACAGTCAGGTTATAATTTCCACTATATATAGTATTTTCTTATTTTATAATATATTTTAACTTAGATATTCGAAATTAAAATTGAATTGCTATTTATCAATAATTACAAAATTTCTCAAGTTTAAGAATTTGTTTGAAATTTCAACAAAAACATAATTTGTCCTAAATAAAATATACCAAGAATAAAGCTGGAAATACACCCAATTTGTTTACATTATTAATTTTATCATCAGTATTGGAAATGCAACCCTTTGTTTATTTTATAGCAACTATTCTGTAAATGGCATGTCATAGGTAATTTTTACCCATCTAGTTAAATAAAAACACCCTTTTTATGTTTATTTGGGTTTTAAAACGAGTAGTTAGTAGGAATGTGTTATTAAAAGCGTTTGCATTGGATTTTACAATTAAATTATTATTGCTTGCATTGTGAAATTGCATTACTCTTATCATTATAAAAGTACAAAAGATTGTGTTGTATGTATTTAAGTATTGACACAAACGCATATTATATCAATGTTCTTGTGCCCAGTGGAGGTTTTAAAGAGCGGCAGTGCCGACTCAGTGTCAAGCAGACAACAAACAGTATAATGTCCATCATTTTTTTCAGAGAAAGAATCAATTTACCTGAAACCAGGGTAAAGGTCAAATAAGATAAAATACCTTGGATTGACTTTTGATAAAAAGATAGCATGTGGAGGCAATCCAGATAAGTGAGTGGCAAAAGCCCAATAACAGTTTCATGCTATATATCCCCTAGAAAATAAAAATAGTAAATTAAAATAAAAAGTAAAAACAACGTCGTACAAAACACTAAAACGCCCGGTCCATACTTACGGTAAAACCTACGTAGTGTACCGTAAACAAGACCAAAATGTTAAGAGTACTAAGAGTTCAATATAAAATTCTAAGAGTATTGGTGGGAGCACCAATGTACATGATAAACAATGCATTGCATCTAGACTTAAAAATTGACACACTTAAACAATTTCGTCAGAATTGCCGCTATTGGTCTAGGGAAAATCCTCAATTAATGAGAGAAGAACATACGCAATATCCTGAAAAGGTTAATGTTTGGGCAGGAATTGTTGAAGATCTTATTATAGGCCTCTTTTTCATTAATGGCAATTTAAATTACGATAATTATTTACTTCACTGCTCCAAAATATTGTCTTGCCAACTTTGACAAACTTATATCCTGAAGTTAGTATTGGCCACTGTTACATGACACACCCTGTATAAAAGGATTTTATTTAAAAAAATGCGCAACTAGAAATACCAATCGACGTGTCCGAGCGTTTTTCGGACACGCCCCCATGTATTTATTATCGAATTTATTCCATTTGGCTGATACACGCTGTATAGTATTATCTACATCAATTTGCATTTTTAATAACTCGGCAAACTGCCAGCGAATAATTCTACTTTTTAAATCACCCTTATAACCCCGAACGTCACATTAAGGTTGGCATTTACGCCACCAAATTAATTGTTTTTCTTTTCAAATCGCCTTGTAACCAAAACCAGATCCGACAAGCCTACCCTGCTATAAGAAAAAACTTGAAGATTCCAGGCTTTAGGTACCGGTAAAATCGGATTTGCCGGTAAATTTAAGGTTCGGTCCAACCCGTACCAGTCCTAATTTACAACTGCAAAAATAATTTGCCAAGTTCAAAATTTAATTGTCAGGCTAGAAATTATCGTTCGGGTATAGAATAGACTCGGAGACGTTGCGAGGTACTAACTTAACTAAATAGATGTCCATTTCCATTCCATTCATGTGGAGTGTCCGCTATTGAGAGGTGTTTTTTTATACAGTTTTACAATAGACATCTTTTTGCGACTAACAAAGTATCTGTTAAGAGAGGTGTCCGCTATTAAGAGTTGTCCGTTAACACAGGTTTTACTGTAAGAAAACCAAAAAATTGACTTAACGATATGAAATGGAAAGTCACTTAGTCTTAAATTGATGTAAGAAGTCACATCCTAAATTTTCTCCCCAATAATCTAAAAAAAAGATAGAGAAATAAAACAGTAACCGTTTATAAATTAGTTATGTTGTTCGGTACCCTATACATTTGACTAATCAAAACTGACCAAAAACCTTATTCACTCAATTAAAGCATAATAAATTTCCTTTTATCTGTACTGTTTAGACTTTTACTTTTATTATATTGTGCCAGGTTTCCAACCTCTAGATACTGTCAGCTGTAAATTACGACCGTCGTTTTCAGTGATATACTTCTAAAACTTTTTATAAATCCGAATGAGCATGTAAGGGCAAATTTTCGTAAGAGCTTTTTTGGATACAAAGATAAAATCAACGCGGTGCTGTAAAATATGGGTCTGATGATGATAAAGTGGAGAATTGGGGTAAATATTTATGTTACATGTCTTATTCAGATTAAAATATATTATTTGGGTGCAATAAAAATTCATTCAAGATTTATTCTTTATTTATTTTTAATGCAGCTTCACATTTTACCAACTATGTTTGGACATTTAATTAAAAACTGTTTAATTATAAATTAATGTTTAATCTCCGTTTTAAGCAATATTTACTTTTTAAGATAGACAGCCGGTCGCCTCGAAATTACATCCTAAAACTTCTGCAATTACAGATTTTATTACTCTTTTTAATGTTTAATTTTGGCAATCGTGATTTCTAGGTTTACTTTCAATGAAATTAATAACGGGGTTTCTGTTAACAACAATTTTTGAGTAGAAGTCGTACTTATTGTTATATTTCCACGTTCATTTGGTCCCCATGATGTTCTTGTAGGAAAAAAACTAGTCTAATTAGAATGTTTCTATTTTGTTAAATAGGTACAGGTAGGGGTGGTTCTTGGATTGGCAGCCAGGGTCGGCAGTTTGGTGCAGGTGCGGATTCAGGGAAAAATGTTTGGGAGGTTCAAGGAACATCGAAGGCGTAAAAATAACGAAAATTTTTGGAGAACACGCCTAAATTTCGGGTTTGTCTACTATTTATTTATGGGTAACACATACAGCAATATAAACACTTTTGGATGCTAAGTACAAAAATAATTAGGATACTCAAAATATAATGTGTAGAGACATTTACAATAATATATAAAATATATCAATATACAAAATATAAAAATAAGATAATATATAACATACAAAAGTATAAGTAAAAGTAAGCACAATGCGCTGTGTAACAAATTTTGAGCAATTTTCAATTTTGCAGAGTAGGCATTGTTCTGTCAAAAATTTTTAATTGATTCCATAGGTCAACACCCAATCCCAATGTCGAGAAAAGACCGACATCAGTCCGCCAGAAAGGTTTTCTAATTTTAAATTCATGGTTCCCTCTAGAGTGGTAGTTGGGTTTAGTGAGTGTATCAGAAAGTTCTGTCCAAGATGGTAACCTATTATAGATTTCATACATGAGAACCTTCAAGAAATATTCCCTGTGTTGGTGTAACGATGGCCACCCAAGTTCCCTCAATGCAGCAGTGGGACTAAAGAAGTGAGAGAAATTCAAATAAACCCAGCGAACAAGCCCTTCTTTGGACCAACTCCAACTGGGTTGTCAGAGTCTGCTGATGGGGATGCCATATGGATGAGCAGTACTCTAAAGATGGTCTGATCAAGGTCAGATAGGCTTTAATTCTAGAGGCTCGACTTGCCTTTTTTAAGTTGCGCATGACAAAATTGAGCACCCTGTGAGCATTAGCCACCGTCTTATTAACCTGTTCAGACCAATTTAAAGATGAAGTAAGATATACTCCGAGATATTTGATAACATTGGTTGTTAAGATGTTTTTATTTTTGAGAGTATAATTGTGGTGAAAACGTTTTTTACCGAAGGAAATCTGCCCAGTTTTATCAGTGTTTACCTTAATGCAATTTACATCTACCCAGTGCTGGAGTGTATTTAAATCACTCTGTAAAGTTTCACAGTCTTTAGCATCCCTAATTTGTCTGTAGATGATACAATCATCAGCAAAAAGACGTATAGTTGAATGAATGTTAGTATAGACACGGTTAATAAAAATTACAAATGCCAGAGGGCCAATGACACTGCCTTGAGGCACTCCAGATGTTACACTAGAACTAGTAGAAATGCTGTGACCAACTCTCACCTGTTGTGTTCTATTGTTTAAAAATGTATGTAACCAAGATATTACTCTTTTGTCAATATTTAGTTCCGCCGTTTTATTCAGCAGTATGTCATGTGGAGCCACATCGAAAACCTTACTGAAATCTATGACGACGGCGTCCACCTGCACACCGCCATCGACAGGGTTAACCAGATCACCAACAAATGATGCAAGAGCTGACTCGCATGAATAATTAGGTCTAAAGCCATATTGGTTGAAAAACAAGAAATTTTTACAGTCCAACTCTCTTCTAACAAAATTTGACAATAGTTGCTCAAATATTTTACACACGATACATGTTAAGCTATGGAACAATAATAGCCTTACGCCAGTCTCCCGGTGTTGTGGTATTATTAATGCACATATCAAATAATATTTTCAGATAAGGTCCTACAGAATTTCGAGCAAGAAACAAAAGCTCACTACACAATCTGTCGGGCCCGAGTGAATAACTGCGTTTTAATCCCTTAAGACACTTTATAATATCAGGTATTGTGAAAGTAAAGTAATTTGCCATATTGTTGCTAATAGACACTTAAAGCACGGCCAGTTATCAACACGTATACCTATACGTATCGATCTGTGACTGCGCACAGACGATACGGATAGGTATACGTGATACGTCGAACGTATCGCTACGGGATCCTGCGTTCACGTATCTCGTTAACGCAACGCGTATCTCATTTTAAAATTAGATGTTAACATGGAGAGACATAATCTGAAACAAACAGTATCGATCAGATAACGAATACATTTTACTAATGATGACGATTTATATTTATTAAGACAGTTTGCGGGACAAAACCCCTATAAGGAGCTCTCAAGATGGGGGCTCATACAAGGAAATTTAACACAGGCTACTCTCAGCGGCTGTACATGTTTTTTTTTTAAATTGAAACAGATAAACACTGGGTGTTATTTAGGGCATTAAAGTGAAAAACCCCGTATAGGGCTGCTCTGTTGCCCAGGATTGCTTCATCATCTAATATAATATGATTTACAATCAGGTCATCCAAATCGTCATCTTTAATATCATCATCGTTATTAAAAATTATATCATCAATTATTGCATCCATTTTATAAAAACCACGATCAAAATACAGAAAATAATACGAGAAAAACTTTGGCTAGAAACGACTGCAAAATTGGTTGCGTTTACGTTTGTAAAAGAGGCGGTGCTTTAAGACTTTTTTACGGAACAACGTTTCTAGACGTAACCCCGATTTGTTAAGGTATACGTGGTTGAGATACGTTTTTGTTGTGTGTTGGCTTTAAGTGTCTAATATGAGTAATTATATTCCCTAGCCAGGGCTTATTCGATGTATACACAGAATTGAAAGCCGTATTCAACATCTCAGCCTTATCAAGGTCAGTGACAGCGATTCCGCTGTCCGTACTTAACACTGGTAAGCAGCCGGAAGAACCTTTTTTAGAATTCAAGTATTTGTAAGACTTTTTCCACTGATAATTTCGTGACTTATTCGCATTAAAGAGATTGGCCATGAATTTTTCATATGCCTTATTTTTTGCGTTATTAAATTTATTTTGAAGTATTTTATATTGAGATAAGCAAATGTGACTTATTTTTCTTTTTTTGTGAGCATATCTACATTTACCCTTAAGCCGTATAGTGTTTTTATTATAATATTCGGGGTCAGAATTAGATTTTGGGCAAGGGCCTAGCGACACTTGAAGCACCGGTTCCCGTCAGATCACCGAAGTTAAGCAGTGTCGAGCGCGGTTAGTACTTGGATGGGTGACCGCTTGGGAAACACCGCGTGCTCTTGTCTTAGGGAAGAGTGTAAAATGAATCGACATCAAAACCATCCTATTCACGCCGGACAGGCCGGATGAGATCGGATATCTCGTAGGATGAAGGTGCCGTTTCACACTCCCCAGTCGGTAGACCGCACGATTAAAAACCGTACGGTCGATGACCGGTTCAAGATGGCCTCTGATACGCCGACGACCGTAAAAAATAGTAAATAAAAAAAAAAAATTAGATTTTACATTCCTATAGGGTGTTGATATTTCCTTGGCACGCGAGATAATATTTTTAAAAGAAATCCAGCGACTTTCTAGGTTTCTGGGGGACATGGCCTAGTTATTAACATTGTTTTTAAGGAACGTGTTTAGCACATTAACATTTGTTGTCTTATAACACCAATAAAACCTAGTAGCAGGAATATTTTCTTGGATATTAGATCCCAAACGTAACATGTCGCTTGTTTAACTACTTGAATGCAGTTAAACTTATTTATAAATTCATTCACGAAGTCCTGATTCCATTCAACTGATTGCACAGATTTATGATAAATTATTTAATTTCATGTCCATTTTTTTTTTATTCCTATGTAAAAAGCTAGGTTCAAGAAAATATAAATCACATATTCTTTATTCATGATAATATTAAAGTAGTACCACATTTTATTTGGGGGGCGGGTTAGTTCAGGTTAGTTCAGGTTAGTGATTGATTGAGCATTGGCAACAGATTTTCTGAATACCTACTTGGAAAACCCTTCAAGCCCTTTTGTTGAAAATATCGAAAAAAATTAGTTTTTCAAAATTAGCAAAGCGTGCTTTAACTTGCATCATAATTGTGTCAAGAATTTCATATTAAATTCTTTAGTAAAACTCATAAAAGATACGACATCGGCGAAAAACAAAGTAATTGTTCTATCTGAGCAACTCTGTTGTCATTGTTTAGTCATATAAAAATGTTGTGTTTAAAATGCATATTATAGCCAATAAAACAATTTAATAATTGTGGTTTGACTTCCCGTAAGCCATGCATATTTTTCATATTAATTTTTTCCAAATTACCTATTACTCCCATTGCCTTTGGTGCCAGTGCTAATTAAATTCAACAATTTAGTGGTTGTCGGACACGACCATTGCTTTTTTATTTTACTTTGTTCATCCAATAATAGACAAGATGAAAATCCACATTTTAAACTTAAAATATATCAAATAAGATCCCTTTCTCTCAGTTACGACGATTTGGTTATTTATGTCATTGCCTGGTGCGTGCGTCCAAAGAATATTTTATTTCGATTTCAAAACACTACTAACCTGAGGTCCGTATCCTAAATAAATCTACCAACCAAACTGAAAGTTTTGTTTTTTGAGACAACACTCACTTTGGCTTATTTTACACTAATTTAATCCTATTATTTCAAGAATAATAACAAACAATCGATAAAATCATCAAAAATAAGACCGATCTAAAAAAGCTCCTTGCAAAAGAAGCGGAGGCGGAGAATTCCCAAAACTAGTGGATTAGTAATTGATGAAGTAGTTTTTAGCTGGTTTTGTTAAGCAAGAAACAAAAACATACCAATATCTGGCCCTCTAATAAAAAAAAAGCTTTTGAGTTCCCAGAAAATCTTCAAGTTGAAAACTTGAAGGCGTTAAATGGATGGCTGGAGAAATTATGCCAAAGGCATATTACTATTACGACTATTGCGTGGTCGATATTGTCACGAATCTGTGAGTAGGGGGTAGCAGGTACAAATGAGAAACTGGAGTTCTTCAATAAGAGTTCATTTATTTATATCTCAGAGTTACACATTACCATTGGCGGTAGACCAGCGTACTGTGGGGCGTCACGTCGGGGCCCTAACCAGCGTTCATTGATGGTACTTCAACATATGAGAGTTGCAGCACCTATACCTTTTCGTCAGACCTGGAGCCTTGCCGATGAGCTGTAGACGGCGAAACGCGTCCAAAGATTTGGTCTGACGGAAGGATAAGGGACAACTCTGTACACGAACCTAATTTTAAGCTTGTTGTTTTCTATTGATAGTGCCTGAAGGGCGGTCGGACAGGGGGAAGTTTTAAGGAGGTAAGTGGAACCCTTCCAATAAGGGTTAAATATGAGGATCTAGGTTAGGGAATCAGGCGCACGGAGCATCCTTGTAACAAGAACCAAATACGAGTACCTGGGTTAACGGAGTTTAGGGAGTCAGGCGGCATGCAGCACTCTTGTAATAAGAACCAAATGCGAGCACCTATAGGTGTTGGGGAGATGACCAGGCTGTGAACACCGGTGCCTGGTTTGGTTCCGACCCGCGTATTTATAGTAAAAACACGTTGAGGATTGCTTGCACTTAGGCTAGATCTGGCGGACAGTGGGACGAATTCAGTGGATTAGTTGACAATATGAATGTAGAAAATATATTACTTGTATAAGAAACTTAATTCAAAACAAAAGCCGATGCACGTCATACCCTTCGAGAGACAGTCAGATATCGACAGTGTTGCCAGCTTGTAACCAAAATATCCCAGTGAGGGAATTACAATTTATAAATTAAACAAGATAAATATTCAAAAATTTCCCATAGTTTATATATTTGTTTACTGCATACCTTTTACTATCAACCTTAGTAGATCTAACACTTCTTTTATTTTCATTTTGCCAAGATCGACCAATGGTACTTTTCTGAAAAATCCATGGTTCATCCAAGAAAACGAATTGGTACAAGGGTGCTTCTTTTCTTTAATATATTTTTTCAAAAATATCAATCGTTTGAAAGCTACACGGGAAAGTTCTATAAGCCCTCGCCTCGGTTAATCTTTTTTCCATCCGAAGCCTATTTCCTTTAAGAGCCTTCTTAAAGAGTTAAGAAAACCATCAAACAGTTGTCTTTTTTTTTAATTTCTTACTTAAAATTATCAAAGTTACATGATGTTCTAAAAAAAGTTACAGCTTAAGCATAACCAATGTAAAATAATAGTTTTTGAATAATACAACTTACTTGTTTCGTGCATTCCATAAATCGTGTCACGGATAGAACTTATATCCAATCTTGACACATTTACAACTCTCTTTAAATAAGAACGTTTCCTTTTAGGTGACTCCAATAACTTATTTTGCGTAACTGTTGTTAAAACTGCGCTTACAGTAGACATATTCAAATTTAGAGCAGCTGCTACACGCTAAAAATTAGTAAAGTAGATATAAAATAGATAAACCTTAACACACTCTTTAAATTTACTTCTCTAACTGCTGTCAACAGTAACAATGGGTCATTGTTGTTAAGTTCTTTCTGAAAATAGCTTACTACAGAAAGCTATAAGCTCTTTGCACCGGCTATTTAATTGCTTCGGCATTTTTCACAAATAGTAAACAACGTAATCGACAGAGGTATGTATGTGCACCCTTGTTGTTCTTAAAAGAACAGTTTTTTAATTCTATTTATGAAAAGATCTGGAGTTTTTGTTAAGAAATAGATGGCACAGCAACACAGAATCACAAAACAATTAAGGTTAGTTTTCCATGAACCGTCAAACAAAGCCAACGAACGAGCCGACGCCACCCCACCGCTTACAGTTGTGCTGCCAACCATCGGCCAATAAAATTCAAATTATATTAATTTTTACAATCTTAAATACGCAAAATATTTGCTACAAGTGGGTTCGTATCAAAGAAGAATACTTTAAGTTTGTAGTAAATTTAATATTGCATAAAGTTTTAATACTTTTTGCCCAAATTTAATTTCCTCGTATTTTCCCACGGGCTTACAATGAATTATCAGCTGATTGATGACGTGCATCGGTTTTTGTTTTGCATCAACTATACTTACATAAAAGAAATGTTGAAAATAAACAATTTGATCTTATAGGTTGTATATATCACTAATCAGTACTAAACAAACTCTTTAAAATGTATACTGAGTGTACTCAACAAAACGTTCAATTCCTATTGAAACATTGCAAGCTAGGTACTTCAAAAATCATCAATATGCAAAAAAGAAATAACAGAATAGTTTAGTTTTCAAAAGATTTGCAACGAATAAATCCAGAGCTTTGTAAAATATTTATTTTGTATTAAAAACAATTTGTAATACAAACACAGAACTGAAATTGTTTATGTAAAATATTTTTAATATTAGTAATAATTAGTCATACTATTAGTTAAAGTTATAGAACCCTATCTTTTTATTAAGTCTGTTAACCAATCCAATTTTGCTTCGCAGTATCTCTAAACTATTTCTAATTTTGTGCTTAACGCATCACACATTCGGATATTTAACAAATACAAAGATATTTGTATAGTTGTCTAAATATTTATGTATTTATCGTATTAGCTGATTATTAATTAATCGTTTGTTTTGGGAACCGCAAATATTCAAACACACCATTTTAAAGAAGGAACTGAAAAGTGAAGATGCTTCAGTGGTTGCTGCTACGGTATATTTACTGTCGAATTCGTCTATTTGCCAAATACACAAATATTTGTCACAACTACCCGAATATGTGTAGCTGGCTTGTTGTCTTCCAAAACTTTTTTATTTGTAATTAAAAAAATAGTCCATATTCTTCAGTTTCACTTTTTCTTAATTTCAAAATTGCGACGCGCACTTCAGTTGTTTTTTTTTTGTTGATTAGAAATAAGAAAAAATTAATGGGTTGTCAAGAATCACGCACAGAACCAGCTGTGGAGCACTCGTGCCAATAGCCCTAGCTCGCGGGAGGGGGTTTAACAAGCGCTACCAGCCACAGGAAAAGCTGGAAACCTCCAAAATGGTTGTGGAGCTAGCTCTGACCGTGCAACCTGACACCACGCAAATTGAAGTTAATAAAAAAAAGACAAAGAAAGCTAAGAATGGAGCTGCATAAATAAAACCAAGTATTAAAAAAAATACTGCTGGCTTTATAAAAAAAAAGATGGGGTGTTAGAACTTAACTTAAACTGTATGTGGGTACATCGGTTGGTAAATACTTCGTTCCGAGGTAAAGAGAAAGAAAAACTTCGATGAGCGAAAGAACAGAAGAAAGACAAAAGACGGACGGTGAAAGACCGCGATGAAGGAAAGACCCTAGTAAAAGAAAAAGAAAACGTCTAAGATGATGGCTTACTCATAAAATTTACCTACTCCTTTTCCCTTCATGTAGTAACTTTATAATATAGTAATATAATTTACATAGCAAAACCAAGTTAATTAAAATATATAAAAGGGAAAAGAAACTATAAAAGAAGTTAAAGTAACTATAAAATTTAAGGTATCCAGGGTCAGGTTAAATTATAAATCAGAAATTACAAAAATAAATTAACGAAGTTATTGTAAAATGCAAATAAATTAAAGTCACAAGTTTTGATTTGAGTTTAAGAAATAAAATGAATTAAATAATGGAGTTAGGTACCAAAAGAATCAGAGTTAAATTACAAATTGAAATTTAAAACATCCCTAAGCGAAGTGACTGATTATTTTAAGCAATCAGATACACAAGTTAAGTTAAGCAAACAAATATTAAAACAAAATCAAATTCTAAAACCAACAAGTACGCCTATGTACTAGAGTTACATTAACAATTAAAAGTTAATTATATTCACCGATCAGGAAAATATACACAGTATAGCACAAGTGATGTCAGGATATTTTTACTAATAGCAAACTAAATATTAAAGTCTAGACATAAAAATAGTGTTACTATTTAAAAGAAATCAATACAAATTAAAAATGCCTAAACAGCATCTGAAATTAAGAAAATTGTTTTTATTTGTGGTGCTGGCAAAATGACTATTATTATTCAAAACATTAGAACTTATAAAAAAAAATGTAGGTTTCTAAATAAAACGATTAATAACAGCCTAATTGATTACCAACCTCAAATAAAACCAGCACTGTCAATTATTAGAAGCTAATACTAAAAGCTCACAGGTGAAAATACGGGCATCAACAAGGGTTATGGAAATAAATTAAAAAGTACACACAAATCTCTCTCTTCACCCTTTTCTTCAAAAACTACGCAGTTAAGGAAGTGATATTTATCTACATTTTTAGTCCTACAATAGGCTGAGGAATCCCCTAGAAATAGCATGGTAGATTCGATTTAATTAAATGAGGCAATAGCTTTATACAGGCTGAATTATTTAATGAGTTACAAAGCAATATCTCATGAACGGTTTTAAATAATTTCATGAAATAAATATGATAATTTAGCTGAAGCTTTGCCAATTAAGATTCGTTTTTTGAGAATTTTATGTTTTTCCATATTTACCTAAATCTTCTACCAGCATTAAAAACGTTAAAAATAAATTGATAACTTAGCTGTCGATCAATATTCAATTTTAAACACTTGTGACTTGTCTTACAATGCAATGTTCTCGGTTTTAACCACTAAATAGGCTAGGCACGCCTGAAACTGGGATGTAACTATGAACAGAATGGCTTATATGAGAATTCCTAGACAGTTCTTGGATGCCCGGAATTCCTGTATCAAAAGGACATTTATTGTCTAAAGGATACTCAATATTTTATTATAATTCTTAAGGAAAGCACTTTTTAGGCATCATAAGTGCATACAAAATTATAATAAGATTTAGTTAGGAATGTGCTTTCGTTGCGAGTAAGGTTTTTCTTGCATAGATTAATGAAAAATTGATATTTGTTAATAAACAGAATCAGGTTAGTTCAGGTTATAGAATCGGTTCTTCAATGTTTCTTTACGTCAAGAGAAACTCCACTGATTAATCGTTGTAACTCTTGCAGAAATTTGTAATTAGCTCTTCGCTTGAATGTTTGTGATTCGTACGGATTTAATTTAGAAGTGATGTTGCAAAACTTTTGACGTATTATTGTTAAATTTCTAATACTAGTGTCTCTCTACTATTGTGGGATGGGATTTGGACCAGCAGGAAGCCAGTCCTTTGGTTACTTGTACGTCCTGATTTGTATCTATCTTATATGTGAGTCAATAATAAGTTGCTTTATCAATATGTCTGAATGTCCGTAATAATTTGTAATAATTTTCAAAAAATGCTCGTTAATTGTCCACATCTGAAAGTTTTTTTGTAACAACATATTCTTAATGTATCTGGGCGCGTTCGCGATCATTTTCAGCGCCTTGTTCTGAATGACCTAGAACTTATTAAGCTCCGTTCTGCTTATGTTACACAACGAAGTTGCACCATAAGTGAGAACCGGCCTGTGAAGCAGGGGTATACTAAGCCTAACTGTCACAATGCAAATTTTACTCTATTAATTGAATTTCACTTGGACTCCATTGACCCGTAGTAGAGTACACACAAATCTCTTTTTTTTTCCCCTTTTCTTCAAAAACTACGCAGTTAAGGAACATGTATAATCATTTTTTGTCCTAAAATAAGCTAAGGAACCCCTAAAAAATGGCATGGTAAATTAAATTTGATTAAATGAGAAACGGCTCGTCGTACTTTTTAAAATTATTTTAAGATTGTAAATTATCACACTTGTAAGTCATGCATTTTTATATTGTGATAAGTTAACTTAACCTTTGCCAAATAAGATTTTATAACGACCGGTATATGATCAGAGATCAAAATTCAGGTTATATAATGCTGTTGGGGATCATTTCATTTTGCTTAAATAAGAAACGGCTCGTCGTACTTTTCAAAATTATGTTAAAAGTGTATGCGATCATACTCGTAAGTCATGCATTTCTTCATTGTGATAAGTTAGCTTAACCTTTGTCAAATAGGATTCTATGAGGACCGGTATATGATCACAGATCACAATTCAGGTTATATGATGCTATTGGGGATAAATTATAAACTGAATATAAAAAATAAATAACAAAAGAACACTACTTGGCAAGTGGTAATCATAATATGATATATAAATATGTATATTTGTGAGAACCTTGTTCTCTAGCCACTTGCTGAGACCTTATACAATAAGAATTAACCAAATTATGCAAAAACAGCTATTGTCTGGGCTACATGCCCCAACGAGCGCTGAATTAAATAGCAAAATTTGGCGTATCTTGACTAACTCGGTTAGTACTAAAATACAAGCTCAGATTGCAGAAACTCCCGGGACAGAAAAGAATAAATCTTTATTTCCAATGATAGGATACTATGCTGCTGCTACCTGTAGACCGGTTTCGAACTCTTTGGTTCTCGTCAGTACAGGGCAAGCATGATAAGCGAGCACACGTATCATTAGAAAATCGAAACACCCTATAGCCACAATATTGTTCTGCCTAGGCAGTACAATGCAGGTGGCGCCATCCTCCAGAAGTTTCTAGCAATCTGATGTTGGGGCATGTAGCCCAGAGAATAGCTGTTTTAGCATAATTTGGTTAATCCCTATTGTATAAGGTCTCAGCAAGTGGCTAGAGAACAAAGTTCTCACAAATATACATATTTATATGTCATATTGGATATAAAAATTAAAATATTCTGTTAATCGATATTGTATCGTAGTGATAAATGAACGTATCTTCTTAAAGATATGCGTGCATATTCTATAAATCTAAAACTAACTAACCTAAACTATACCGCTTATCTTATCGATCCATTGAAGTTTTGAACTTTGTTTTAGTGATTTTGATATATTTTTCCTTGTTTTATTTATGTGTCTATGACAATACTTATTATATTTAATTTTATATTTTCAGTTTAAGTCTGATTTGATAGCCAATGCTACCAATCTGCGATAGATATTTGGCCATTAACAAGTCGGCACTTTGATGTCACACATCGGTAAGGCTACAGGGTCTGACGAAAAAGAAAGGGACCTTACAGTGAATTTCAACACGTAATGTAAATATACATATGTGAGATACGTGGCGACATCTTGCATATGTATAGTCTACAATATTACAATATTAAAACAATACTCGTGTGTGTGAAAGCTAGCTTCGTAAATAGTTTGGTCACTAAAAGTGAAGAATTACTTATAACGATACATTACCAGAAAAATAAATAGCGACCTTAAAAGAGTTATTATTTGTGCGGACTCACGTTTGTAACAATGAGATACACAAAACTTTAACCTGTATCTCCACAAGTCGACTGGTTCAAACTTGTTGAAAAATTGGAAAATAAAATCCTTTTTGAATTTTACTGCATTATTTCTTTATTAAACGACTAATAACATTCCTCCTCTCTTCACCCTAGCATAGGCTACAACATTACTAACAAGACATGTTAGGTAAACCACTTTTGTAAACACTTAACAACTCTTAACAACTTTTTAACGTGTTGGCTTTATACACTCACGGAGCGACGATCTAATCTCTTTAGATTGCCACCTGACACTTTACTAACAAGACATGTTAGTTAGAACAATTTTGACTACAAATAACAACTTTTTAACGTGAAGGCTTTTCTCCTACACGGAGCGACGATTTAATCTCTTTTGATTCCCGCCTGACACTCTTTACCCACAACTAATAACTTTTTAACGTGAAGGCTTTTCTCTCCACGGAGCGGTGAACTATCTCGTTAGAATTCCACCTGCTACTTTACCACTTTTAACTACTTTTTCACGTGATGGCTTATCCACTCACGGAGCGGCGACTTGTCTTTCTAGATGTTTGCCTGACACTGCTTTGTTTACATTTCAGAACATATATTAACCCTATCCACACCTTGACCAATTAAATGTTAACACGTCAAAACGAAAATGGCAACGTCCATCCATCAGGCGACTATCGATCGGCCAATCAGAATCTTTGCTTGTTACTACGCACGTATGTGCTAATATTATTTGATAGTTTTAGATAATATTATTTAGATTTTAAATAGCAGACAGTTTTTGTTTACATTGTAGAATTTAATTTGAACGTATATTATTTGTACGACGATGCCACCACTTTGATATGCGGTGTTGCCATTTATATTGCCTTTAAAATTAATGTATTTTCTTCTATTTATTGCATTTAGTGGTTGAAGAAAAACAAAGTACTTTAGCACGAATGCGACGTTGCCGCGTGGCTTAGTAATACATTACATTATATCCCCTAAGATTGATTTCAACCTTGTTACTTTATTTTCCTACTGGGTCACGACAGAAATATGAAGTGTGTCCCAAAAACATTGTACTTTAGCACGAATGCGACGTTGCCGCTGGGCTTAGTATTACATTACATTATATCCCCTAAGATTGATTTCAACCTTGTTACTTTATTTTCCTACTGGGTCACAACAGAAATATGAAGTGTATCCCAAACATTATTATTCTTCAGACAAGCACATAGACACACAAAAGCAAAATATTAGTTTTTCACTTTGTAATAGCGTAGAATCTAAAATCGATCGTTTAAAACCAACAACTTTACCGCATAAATTACTGAAACCCGGAATTATCCAGAAATTTTCATACAAGTCATGGGGCTCATAGTTTTAAAACCGTTCCAGGCATGTCGACCACAGTCAGTGGTTAAATCGAAAGATATTGCATTTTAAGGAAAGCCGCAAATGTTCGAAATTGAATAAAATGGAATATTGATCGCCACAAAAAGTTTAATATTTTTCTTTGGCTGTGGATTGCATCAAATAGTAATCGTTTAATTTATTGCGATTAATGCATTATTTAATTGTAACCTATAATACTTCTCAAAGCATTGTAGATAAATTTCTTTAGTTATAGCTCAGGTCCCTTGATCTATAAATTCCGTACTATTATAAATTAATATTAGAAATTATTTTCGAATATACAGGTTGTTTCACAAAAGCGGGACAACTTAAACATAAATATTTTTAAATGGGACACCCCATATTTTTTACCTGAACAGATGCCCCTCTTTATTGTTAAAGTAATCCCAACATTTCTTTAATCTGTTGGAATTTTCCTGAAGA
Organism: Polydrusus tereticollis; assembly: GCA_963920685.1. Taxonomy (NCBI): domain Eukaryota; kingdom Metazoa; phylum Arthropoda; class Insecta; order Coleoptera; family Curculionidae; genus Polydrusus; species Polydrusus tereticollis. Next base: position 40,546,100 of record OY987333.1, read on the forward strand.
ACTCTTCAACACAATACTGAAAAGATTTGAGAGAGTGTAAAATAATCGCTTGATTCAATTTTAGCATAGATTTAGAATACTTTCATCATCTAAGAATGGTTTTCGTGCGAATAGGTCTACGGAGGGAGCCGCTTGCATTTTTATGTGGATTGTTTATAAAACCGTTGATGCTGGAACGGGTGTAGAGGGTCTCTTCTTCGGCCTGTTCCGCACATTTGATAGTCTAGACAAAAATTGTCAGCAAGAGGAATAAAAGAGGAAATGCTAAACCTCCTATCTATCTGCTCGGAAATTTTATGTTAAAGTAAACACTCAAACATCGAATAGGGTGGATACTGACATAAGGGTGCCTCAGGGTTCTGTGCTAAGACCACTACTTCTTCATCCTTTAATCAATGATATGCCCATCTATATACAAAATAGCAACGTTGTGCTGTTTGCAGTTGACTCATCAGTGGTGGTCACTGCGCAGAATCCTGACGAACTTCAAAATCTCGTGTCAAGTGATTTTGGTAACTGTGATAAGGGGTGCAAAAAAAACTTAATTTACAAAAGGCAGTGTACGTTAATTTGTAGAGTGGACTCACCAAATATATCAGTCGATACAGTGCGTAATGCGGAAAGTTGCAAACTTTTAGGTCTACACTTGAACCAGTTTATTACATGAAAATCTCATATTGAGTATGTGGCAAAAAAATGCGGCACTGCATATTTTGCGATTCTTCAGCTAAAGCAACTAGTTAATATAAAAGCACTGTTAAACGTATATTATTCTTCGACCTACTCTCATTACAAGTACAACGTAATACTTTGGGGCAACTCAAATGACTCCAATAGAATATTCTTGGCACAAAAACGCATAATTCACCTCATCTACGGGTTAAAAATAAAAGAAAGCTGTAAACCAATTTTCCTTGGTGAGAAAATTATGACATTCCCAGGTATATATTCTCAACTAAACCACTGTAATAAAAAATTTATTACCAAGCGCTGAAAATTCATCCTACTGTGCACCAGATCTAAGCCAAGTGCAAGCAATCCTCTACGCATTTTTACTATAAATACGTGGGTCGGAACCAAGCCAAATACCGGTGTTCATAACCTGGTCATCTCCTCAACCCCTAAAGGTACTCGTATTTGACTCCTGATACCAGGGTACTGCGTGCCGCCTGACTCCTTAATCTCGCTTAACCCAGGTACTCGCATTTGAATCTTATTACAAAAGTGCTGCATGCCGCCTGACTTCCTAACCTCCCCTAAACCAGGTAAAGTCTGTTCAGAGATATAAGAAAGTGACTAACTGATCCCTATTAGGGAAGACCCGTAAAATTGAAATATGGCCGAACAGGTCCGTATTTTGCTTAGAATTTATTTATGGTTTGTAATAAAAATAAGTAAGACATTAAGGCAAGGGCCTAGCGACACTTAAAGCACCGGTTCCCGTCAGATCACCGAAGTTAAGCGGTGTCGAGCGCGGTTAGTACTTGGATGGGTGACCGCTTAGGAAACACCGCGTGCTCTTGTCTTAGGGAAGAGTGTAAAATGAATCGACATCAAAACCGTCCTATTCACGCCGGACAGGCCGGATGAGATCGGATATCTCGTAGGATGAAGGTGCCGTTTCACACTCCCCAGTCGGTAGACCGCACGATTAAAAACTGTACGGTCGATGACCGGTTCAAGATGGCCTCTGATACGCCGACGACCGTAAAAAATAGTAAATAAAAAAAAATAATAATAAGTAAGACATTAAATAATATTTTTTTATGTTTAAATGTGAAATTACAAGTAATTTTATTATTAAAAATTATATTTATGATTACAAAAATATACAAATTATTCGGTACTTATATAATAATTATTCACTTAATATATCAATATCACTATCGCTATCATCATCTGTCCTAATTATTATTTGTGCTATATTGTTTATATGGATATAGGATTTTTCCACTTTTTTAACATGTGTAACAGAATTTGCCCAACTTTGTGAAAGGATGTTAAAAACTTCAGTTTCTATAAGCTCAAGCACACTGGGGTTGATAGTAGGGCAAATATTGTGACGACGAATGGCAGATTATATCTTGATCACTTCCATCTACTTTCTAGAAAATGCCAGTATCGGTTCTTTTTCCCTCGCTAAAATGGGATTATTCTCAATTTTTCATACAGTTGCTGTTGGAATTTTTGTTAATGTGGCCGTTTCTTCTAACGCTGCTTGCTTGCTGACCGCACGTTCAATAAGAGTTGAATAAACTTTGTTTATAACTTCCTTAGTTTCACAGAAAAGTGTTTTCTGCTTTTCGACGGGATTATCTCCTGAGATACATTGGGCTGGCACATATTTTCCATGACTCACACACGATTAAACAAACGCTGTATTACACACGAAGTAAGAATAATTACTTAGCTTAAAACTAACTAGAGTGGCTATATATACAGTCTCTAGAACATTATTTGTTTTATGGGATTAACCCTCTCATTTTGAATCAAGTAAAAATCGGGTTAAAATCACCACACTATTACGTTAATAATGAAATTACGTCTTCCGGATTTGCAGTTTACTTTAAGACATTTTTAAGTACGGACCATAATTTACCTGCATTTATTCATTCATTCATGGTTTGTTTATGGCCACTCTTGGATAATCCAATTGAAAGGCACAGTGTAACTTTTTTATATCTCTGGACAGGCTTTACTCACATTTGACCCTTATTGAAAGGGTGCTGCGTACCACTTACCTCCTTAGAACTTCCCCCTGTCCAACTGCCCTTCAGGCACCATCAATAGATGCTAGTTAGAGCACCGACGTACTGGTCTACCTACTATGGTAATGTGTAATTCTGGGAGATAAATAAATGAAGTCCTATTAAAAACCCCCAGTCTTTCATCTGTACCTGCTACCCCCTAACCACAGACTCGTGACAACATATCCTTAGATAATTAATTTATGCATGTTAAGGAAAATAAAAATAAATTCGATTCAAACTCTTCTTTTCATGAATACGCGACCAGAAATAAACATACATACCTAATGAATAACAACGATATATATAAAGAAATATAAAGAAAAAAAAAAATAAGAAACAATGATCATACAAAAGTTCCTGTAATGTTTTTCCACAATTTAACACGTTGGCTAGCTAAGTAAAAAATCTATATTCTCCATGTCATTTAGGTTTCACAAAGAAAATCCAAGGGGAACAGTTGTTGGACCATGTCTTAACCTTATCTTTGGGGATTTACCTTGTTATATTTTAGAATATGAATAATGCATATTTTGGTCTATATGAATTCACCTACTGCTTACTGACCCTTTTCGCACGGTGCTGCTAGATTATCTGTGCCACTATATTCATATAATGCATTTTGTTTTCTATTGGGTTTGTTATGAAAATCTTATTATAAAATTTAAATATTGCCTACGAAAGCCAAGTGATTCTTGCCATAGTCATTAATTTTGAGGAGACTTTATAAAAATTCTTCTCGTATTATACCATCAACCTCTAAAAGTTTGCCATAGTTATTAACATTTTAAACTGGCAGACCAGTGTTAACATATAAAGAATCCTTTAAACTTTAAATTAAAAAAAAAAGTATAGTTCCGTGATGACATGCTGAAAATACGGGGTTCTATATAAAGTTTAAAAAGCAAAATCGGTTAAATCTGTATACATTACGAATTAGAAACTGGTTTAATTTTATACAGGGTGCGGATTTTAAAGTGATACAATGCCAGATCCGAAAACGGCTGGAAATAATTTATTCAAGGTTTAGGACGCCAGCAGAGAGGTTGAGGGACAAATTTTAAAACAGTTTTGACATTTGGCCCCCTCCAGATTTTATTTAGCTGGTAGCAAATTTAAAAGCAATACTTTTTATGACAGGTCTGACAAGTTGCTTTGACTACGAATAAAACATACCATTTTTTCTTCAAAGGTCGCGTTGTTAAAATATAGAAAGGTAAAAATAAAAATTTTAAATTTTTTTCATTTAAAAATGTTTCTAATTTTACCTGCTAGCGTTGCTATGGATTTATTTTATTATTGTATTGTTTGATACCGACGCATAATTCGATTTGACAAAGTGTCAGTGAATCTTATTACAAGCAATTTCCAAGCTTTAATTTCCTGTTTTAAAAATACCATTTTTTTTAATCGAACACTTTACTTTAAATAAAAATGTTAGAATCAAAATTTACCTGTACGCCCCCGGAGATTACCAAAACTGCAGTAGATGTCTTGGACAATTTGTTGCCAAGCAAATCCAGTAGTATTTACGAAGCTGCGTTTAAAAGATTCCAAAGATGGTGTAATGAGAAAGACATCAAAAATAATAATTCTGAAAATGTTCTCTTGGCATATTTCTCTGAACTGACGAACAAACAAAAAATGAAAAGTTCAACAATGTGGTCACATTATTCTATGAAAAGGTCAATGCTAAATAGCAGGCATTATTTAAAGAAGCAAAATGGAGGCTACACTCCCAAAAAAGCTAAAGTATTTACCAGGGAACAATTTGAAAATTTTCTATCTGAAGCTCCTAATCAGAAGTATTTGGGAATTAAGGTAAATTTAGATATTATGTCAAAGATTACAAGTTGTTTTTATGAAATATACTATTGTATTTTTAGATTGTACTTGTTATTGGTATTTCTGGTGCATGCCGATGTGAAGAAATTGTAAAAATGACCGTTTATGACATACAAGACTTTGGCTCTGCCATTCACATAAGAATTCCTGATAGTAAAACTAGAAAAACGCGATCGCTTACTATTGTTGGGGAACAATATTTAGGCATATATAAAAAATATGCATCATTACGCGCAGAAGGCATGAATGAAAAAAGATTCTTTTTAAAATTTGTAAATGGTCGCTGTTGTCGCATGGTAATGGAAATTCATAAGATAGGTACTGTTCCTAAGGAAGCTGCAGTTTTTTTAAAATTACCTGATGCCACAGAATATACCTTGGTACATGCAAATAAACCTGTTACTTAGGTACCTTTTTTTTACATTAGATGTGATTGGCATTACTTATTTAAGGTGTAGAATAATAGAGTGCAATTCAACTTGTATATTATAATAAGTATTGAATGAACAAAAACATACAAAACATACAAACATACCGGTCACTGTTTAAGGAGAACTTCAGCTACACTTCTTGTAGATGCAGGTGCAGGCATTACATGTTTAAAGCCCCACGGGGAATGGAGATCCAGTAGTGTAGCTGAAGGGTACATTGAGGAATCGCTGACCAACAAGAAAGATATTGCGAGAAAAAGTTTACCACCTCATTTTACTGAACCAATCCCTATTAACATTGACATAAATTTAACAGCAAGTGGTTCCACGGAGGGTTTAACGCTAGAAAATATGAAAACAAGTCAGGATCGCAACATCGCAACACCTTGTGTTAATTTTTCTGGGGCTACAATAAATAACTGTACTTTCAATCTGATGTTTAATAAATAGTTCATTGTTGTATTTTTTTAAAATAAATAAAGTATGCAAATATCCAATATTTCTTGTATTTTTCAACATTATTTATTTATGACACACACACTTACACAAAGTACTTTTACTTCCGCTGCCTATAGCAACCGTCTACTGTAAAAAAAGGAAAACTTTAACGTCAAAAAATTAGTGAAATAAATGTCAAGTTTATTGACATTTAAAGAAATAGTACATTACATACCGAAGAGGGAAGTGTTTCATTACTGTCGAGAGATTAGTTAGTGTTAGTTATCCGAGACGCGAAGCGTCGAGGTTAACTTTAATCTCGAGACAGTAATGAAAACATCCCTCTGAGGTTTGTATACTATTTTATTTACAACCACACCGTAAATTGAAAATTAGATATTTGATTATTTCAAATGTAGTAAAAATGTCAAAATATGCCATTTATTGTTTTGACGCCATACAAAAATATGCTGGTTGTGTCATTCAAATATGTTCTGGTTGCAGTGCCATAGTAATGGAGCATACCTTTATAGATATTTATGTTATAAGGATCATAATAACGATCATTATGGTACTAGCCGTGAGTATTATTGGACGAGGCGTCAGCCGAGTCTATTAACACGGCGTGTACCATAATGATTGTTTATGATCCGAATTTCATACAATATTTTATATTCCGACGATTTTTGTGTTTTTTTTTTGAATTTTAAGTTTTCGTCAGTAAACTAATAGCTTGTTTTTAATAAAACCAGGTAACTATAAAAATATTTGTTTGTATTGTCATTGTCAGAATTGAATTATTAAGCTGGATTTATAAACTCGAAAAGTTGGCGAGGTTGAGGTTCAGTTGGTGTTGGAAATAGGAGTTCAATTTAAACTAAAGGGAACACTCAGTTCTATTTATACACTCGTTCATGTTGTTCATGTAAAGCTCATATAAGGTTCAAAAACTTCCCGGGTAGTTCGAGATAATCAATTTTTATGCTCGGAATTCGGAATATCTAACCTCACCACTTGACCATAACTTCAACCTCACCAACTTTTCGAGTTTATAAATCCAGCTTTAATTTTAACGTTTATATAATATAATATGGATAATTTGCCATCAGAAATCGAAGAATTGGCCAATAAAGCAGTTGTTGGTTTGTTGCCCGAGAAGTCTAAAGGCATATATGAAAAAACTTATGCCAATTACAAAACTTCGTGTTCCCAGAAAAAGGTTGTCAATATCGTACACGAAAAGGTACTTTTGGCATATTTCAAGGAAGAATCAATGAAGAAAAAGTTGGAGTTATTACTCTATGTTAAGGAGTACACTATAACTTAAGAAAAACGTCGACATAAGTAAGTTCAATCAATTGATAGCTTTTTTAAAACGAAAATCTGATTCTTACACACCCAAACAATCCAGGATTTTGACTAAAGAAAATATTGCAAAGTTTTTACAAGAGGCAGACAACGAAACATACTTGCTATTAAAAGTGTCAATGATAATAGGTATAAGTGGAGCGTGTCGAAGAGTTGAGTTAAAAAACTTAAGGATAGAAGATGTACCTACACGATGAGGGGGTTGTTTTTCGAATTTTCATACCTAGTACAAAAACCAACGTTCCCCGAGAATTTTACGTAACGCCTGGCGATATCGAAGGAATAAATATGGTGCAGCTTGTTCGGACCTATGTAGCAATGAGACCCCCCGATGCCGAAGTTTCTCGTTTTTTTCTATCATTTAGAAACAACAAATGTACAAAGCAACCAGTGGGTATTCATACTTTCAGAAATATGTGCAAAACGATCGCTGCTTTTTTAAAGTTACCCCATTCCGCCGAATACACAGGTCACTGTTTCCGAAGGTCTTTAGCTTCGCTGCTGGCTGATTCAGGAGTCGATCTTCACACTATTAAACGCCATGGTGGCTGGAAAAGTGACACAGTTGCTGAAGGATATATAGAGAACTCTTGCGAAAACAAGAAAAGAATTTCAGCAGCCATTCTCGGGAAGAAATCATCATCGAGTGTTTCATCGACTGTCGTTCCCTCAGAAGAGACAGAAACCATAGAAATTAAAAATCACAACAATGCAATAATTTCAACTCCTATGTCCAACATCAATTTAACGAATTGTAATAATGTTACTTTTAATTTTAATCATTAAATTTTGTTCCATTTTGTTTTAAATAAATTTTTTCATTTTTGCGTCTATTTTTCATTATAGTACTCAGTCCTATAATGAAATCATTATAGTACTCAGTCCTATAATAAAATCATTATAGTACTCAGTCCTATAAAGTATGTCATTTTGACACTGAAATTGAAATCCATAATAATGTCATTATGACACGTCGGAATATAAAACAATTTAAACAATGAGGGAAATAAGTGAGGGAAATGGAAGAGGGAAGTACACGTAGGTAATGTGACGCTTTCAAGCCTTTAATAAGGTTAGTAATGTCAACATTACATGTATGGTTGTAAATAAATGTGTTTATTTTCTTGGATAACTCAATTCTCCGTCAATTACTCCGTAATATGACATATAAATAAATATGTCATATGTATATGTCACATTATGATTACCACTTGCCAAGTAGTATTCTTTTGCTATTAATTACTACGTAAGTAGACAGAGAATTTTTACATATACTACTTTTTACTTTGACATAGTAGGAATCTGATTCAAAGATACTCTTTGAGTTTGATCGCGTTTTGTACTCAGTGCAAAATGGAAATAGTCATGTTATTAATCTTGGGAGAATGTAGAAGGAACTACCGATAAGCTGCGTAAATGTGGGCTATTAGGTTTCTCACCATTCAAAATTATCATATGGCATTTAAACGATTAGATGATCAAGGACGCAGTATCACACTCAAATATTATCTTCGATTCAGATTACTACTTCGTCAAAGTCAAAAGTAGTATCATAGGATACCATGATAATTAAATATTTTAATAAACAATAAGCAGTGGAAGTAGGTATCCTAGTTTAAAACGTGTAGTTGCGTTCTAGTTTTGTTAATTCAAAAAATAGTTTCGCTCACGATGCCAGACTTATGTCATCTTTTTCTTTGGATGCTCGAACATCGATTGCCAATGCTAATCTCCATACGTAGCTGGAAGTCTTATATCTGAACACAAACACTTGAAACAAATGATGTCTTGAGGTGACACTGGAATAACCAGAAAATATAATCATGGCGGTACACTCGATTACCTTGGATTCATCAAAATATTTCCAACCATTCTCGGATTTTGCATTGTAACACTTCATTAGTGTGTTGAAGATATGATTGGAACACAGAGATGCACGCCACTGATATTTTAATTAAGAATATCCTCATTTAAAACCTAACAAATAGTACAATTGCTTTCATTTAGAGCTTATTTTTGGATAATATGCTAGTAATTCTAAAAACAAATTATGTAATCTTGCAATAAACTTTTATATAATATTTTAGATTACTTGGGAAGCACCCTGTATAATAATAATAATTATATCAATTTCTTTCACATTAATGTAAAATTTGTTACACTTTTAGACTGTTAGAGAACCATCGTTTGTGTCGTAATGCATTCCTTACAAAGTAAACATACCAACCTAGTAACAAAAAATTATTAATAATGAAATACGATATGGATCGAAAACTTTTGATCCTGATAAAACACAATTGCTTCAAAAATTACTTCGTAAATCTAATTAAATCACATAACCTTATTACGCGGTCGCCTTTGGTAATATAATAATTAATCTTTTAACTGAATTAACCTGGAAATATTCCAAGGTACTTTTAAGCAAAGAAATGGGTTATGTTTCAGAAAATAATTGTTAATTTAATCCAAACTATTAATAAAATGTCTTACCTTAGTGGTGTTAAAAAGTTCCCATTATTTTTAACTGTGAACAAGATCTCAACCCACAAAGCCATCGAACAGTGGCATACCCACAGGGGGAGATTTACGATTTTCTGTACTTGCCTACCACCATGATAGTATTTCCTCTTCACTTGAAATTCCGTTTTAGCAACGCATTAAAAAGAAACAGAATTATATTCAGACTTTTATGATAATGGTATACCGGGTAGTGCACCGTCAAACTGGTCTTAGGAAATCTCGTGCAAATTTTGCTACCTTCAAATATTGGCTCCACTGCTAATATTGCATCAAAATTGTAATAGACTCTGAAGGTTGTATTTTCCCCACGCTCCTACTTACACTTAGACCATTTGTCATTTTTCTAGTAAAAGTACCTGGATGTTCCTCTAAAATATTGTCTGTACTATGGCTATGGCGGGCTTTATATGAGAAAGAGCTTTAATCAATTTTCGTTAATATGCAACCAAACAGACTGGGATGGTGCTTTAGACACTAATGATCCATTGGAGCTCCTTCATTGCATTCTAGTTAATATATTATTTAAAGTGGCCTTTACCTTTGTCACCCTAAAGAGAAAGAAAAATCCTAGGTGTACCGAGACATTTAAAGTTTCTGGAAAAAATATGCGCTGGCTTCACCATATGAGGAAATTTGCAAAACAATAATGTTAATTTTGTAATAGATATTTACGTTATAAGTCCGGTAAATCAACTTTTACAGTATGAGTGAAATGTTTCGAGACGAGGCGACGAAGGAGCCGAGTCTGGAATTTTGAAACGAACACTGTAAAGGATTTGCCGGACGAATGACGTACATCGTACAATATTTTATTTCATACCGTTCTGTTGAAAATTATAATTATATTTTGAAATTATAATGAAGTTTTATTCTGCGTCGTATATTTGAAAAGTGCTTATATTTACTGGTGGAAGCATTGTGTGTTTGACATTGATTAAACTAAAACTTACAAATTTCAGTCCGGTAAAGAAATTTTACAGGACTAGTCCCGTAAAAAATTTTACCGGACTTATTGCTGTAAAACCTTATTTTCTGGACTAAATTCAAATATGTAAAAGTGTGTTTTACAATACAGTATGAAATAAATTATTTTATTTCGTCCGGCAAATCCTTTACAGTATTCGTTTCAAAATTCCAGACTCGGCTCCTTCGTCGCCTCGTCTCGAAACATTTCACTCATACTGTAAAAGTTGATTTACCGGACTCATAACGTAAATATCTATTAACAGATATGGCAGTATCTATAGAAGCACTAACAGAGCTGCTAAAAGGGTATTTATTAGGAATATGATGGATAGATCTCATAGCAAATTAGGGAAATCTTGGAGGATTGTAAATTATTTGAGAGTGGGAAATAAGAGGGCGACTGCTTTAGGTAATGTTAACTCTGACAATCTGAACCATTTTAATTGTAGTATTGATAGCGCGTTGACAAAAGAAATATTTTTTTAGGGATTACATGGGTCAAGTGGCTATGCTAATTACATTTGTCTCTGGATGGACCTCTGCTATGGAAATTAGGGCGATGTTGGGTCAAAACAAAGTTGATGATGGCAGCTCAAAGACGAAACGTCGGTTTGAAAGTCTTATAACACCATCTTGTAGAACAGAAAATGTAGCAATGAGAATGTGAAATTTATTTTGTTATATCTATTCAAATAGAGTCATAAACAAATAGAAATGAAATCAAGAATATTCGTTTTTTTCCAAAAATCTTCGGAAGCACTCGGAATTTTTAAACCTTTAAGGTGGCATTTTGATCAGCATCAAATCGCGCAGCTTTGCCTCTATTTAACCGACCTCGTATCTCTTCTAGTTTCCGAGATCCCAATGATGAGGCTCGAATTTGGGACACCCTCTACATATGACTAACAGCTTGGGTATACCTTGTCCTATAAGTATTATTATGATTATGATATTATGTTTTTGATACAGTTTTATTTAATGACATTTGTTTAGGACCTTCAGATTTTGTCTGTGTTTATTGTATTAGTGAATAATGATTTTACTTTGTCAACAAGAATATTGATCTTTAGACAATAAAGTGCCTTTGAGTTTGAGTTATGTTAAATATTTATTGCTCTGCCGTTATTAGTGTCATTGGCCCTCCTGTTCCGCAATTTCGTTTAAATGTGCCTGTTTTACAAATATACGTTATTGACTATTTTGGAAGGTTTTTCTGTCCGCAACATTACGGACGAGGAACTGTTCATTGTGAAAAAACCTAGCTTATAGACAGATTTCACCACGGGTGCATTTTTGTTGAAACTGTGATAAACGCTAAGAGCGGAGATATTAGCATCAATTCATGTAACAAAGAGTGTGAAACTCACCGCACTATATAACAAAAAATTCAGACAGACAACAAAAGTCAATCAAACTGGTTCAGCTTACTGATAACCGCATTTATAGAAATTGTGGCTTAGTAACCTCTTTTCCAACACCTTAAAATTTACCATGACAGTCACGTAATGCCACTTTGTTTTCGAATAATAACCGTTCACTGTACTTTCACCTAATTCCCGAAAAAATTAAAAAGCACGTCCAGTCGTGTCATATGCGTGTTTATCGCCTTAATCGGATTTTCAGGAAAATGTACCCCGTTTCGCGTATAATGGGTAAGTTTACCCAACAGCTGATATCCTTCATCGAGCCTGTAGAGTTTATTTAATCAAACGTTTCGCAGCGTTTGTAAATATTTTATTTATATCCGTCACGAAAGGAAACAGGTATATACAATTTGTTTAATGAGGCGTTTTATAATACTTATCGCAAGTTATGCGCTTAAGGGCTTTTGTTGACAGTGGCGTAACTCGATAGCAAGATATTAAAATAGAATTAAAAATAGTTTTTTTTTCGGAAACTCTAATAAATGAATTGCAAAGTGGGCGTTTAATTTAAAATACGCAATGTATAAGTAGTCTAAATAATTTTCTTATTTCCATAAGTTTAACTATCCGCTGGATGCGTAGTCGTGCGACCTTATGGTTTTACGTAGTTGTTCATATTACAGTATGTCCACGGATGGACTTTATAATGGCTGTAATGGACCAAAATTTCACATTTCAAAAAATTTGTTTTTTTCCAAACGCTTGCTGTAATTGTGACAGTTCAATATTGTCACTAATAAGTCATTACAACTAATCATAGTTACTTACTTATATCACATATCTGATTTGAGTTTTAGCTTTAAAACCGGTAAAAATTGCAATGTTTTGTTTTCTGTATAAAACTACATACCGACTTTATTTTGGTTTCCTACTCAAGGTTAATGACCTTCCTTTCAGTGTCTTGGGCCAAGCGGGATTTTGTTTTACCCATATCTTCAATCACCTTATTTGCCTTGCATCAACTACCCCATCATTTCATATTCAACAGTATTTTTGTGGAAATTTCCCTAGTGTCAATTTAACTGGAAATTTTACACGGAAATTTTAAAAAATTGATAAGTGGAAATTGCATCCGTTTTGAAAATTACATCTGGAAATATCCCAGGGATAATTGTCATTTTTGACATTTATAGTTTCAAAACATCAAAACAGTCGACCTGCCAAAATTTTAAATCAACTTTAACTTTAAGTGGGATTTATAAACTTGTCGCAACGCTCAGTTCAGTTCCGCGCAGTCCAGTTCAGTGTCGCTGATTGTCGTTCGACTTTAAACAAACGAAAACATACCAAACCATTTATAAACCCTCAATTCATTCGCAGCGGTATGCCCAGTCGCGCAGCGAGACGCTCGGCTACGCTCGAGATGGCCAAGTTTTATCTTTTGTCGCTGCAGTTCGTTGTCGCAGGACTTTTAACCAATGAAATGCGAAAGTTGAATCACGTGGTGGTTGACGGGCCAAATGAACCAATGAAATGCAATACGACATGCGAACAGCAGCTAAGTTTATAAATTACAAATTTGTTTACGACGAACTCGGGCGAACTCTGGCGTACTGCGCTGCGGAACTGAACTGCGCGTAACTGAACTGAATAGTTTATAAATCCACCTTTTAACTTTTATCAACTCGGGAAATTTCCGATCAAAACATAACACGTGCCTAAAATATTTCCTAATGGAAATTTTTCAAAATTTGGTCTTCAGCCAATTTAAAAAAAAAATCATTCGTGCATTGCACCAAAGAAAAAATCCCTCACCCTGCGGGTTCGGGATTTTTTCAGGTGCAATGCACTCATGCTTTTGTTAAAAAATTGGTTTCAGACAAAATTTTCAAAAATTTCCGGAAATATTTCATGCACTAGTTATATTTCTACTGGAAATTTCTTTGTTTTGGTTTTCAATTTTATCTGTCAGTTTTAGTTCCATACTTTCTAGGTTAACTTCTTCTTTTTTTACAAGAATGTTAATGCCTGTATATTAAGCAACCGAATTCGAACGTGACCGCTTGTCGAATGTCGAAGGCGTTGGGGCTATTGTTTATTTGAGGACAATTTATAGTGATGTTATATTGATTATACAACAATAACTAAATTTAGGTGCCTCTGTTTGATTTCACTTAGCTGACATACCGGCAACCGAGTAGTCAGGATCCACTAGATTTATTTCAATATGAACCACTAGTATGTAAGCCGGTCTATTTCGGTTCAGGCAGTAGTTCTGTCCGAGAACCCATGAGAGTGGTTCGCTGAAATTTCTCTTTTGTGACATTGTTGACGGGTGACACTTATCTTACTTTCTCACTTGATTTCCAACAGCCGAGTAAGCAAGGAGCGTTTTTAAATCCAGGACTTTAGATCGGATTTGAAGGCCCTATTTTCTGTCGCCCTTAAGTTTACTTTGCTTTAAGTCTTTCGGATTTTTGGTTGCATATATTCGCTGTTGAAGTCAAGTCCGGTCACCAAGACCTAGAGGGGCAGTGAGGAGCACCCCAACATCGTTTTTGAATCCCCAAATTTACATTAGGGCCCTAGAAGCGCCTACTAGGGCCTATCACCGTCTTACTTGCGTCTTTCTTTCTTTCGTCAAGATCTTCTTTCTTTCATCACGATCTACCTTTACTGTTGTTCTTCAGAACGAAGAATTTATCTGCTGTACCATCAACAGCTAAGTTTATATTTAAGTACTAACACACATTTGGACATCTTTTTTTAAATAAAGCCAGCAATATTTTTTTAATACTTTGTTTTATTTATGCAGCTCTGCCCTTAGGTTTCTTTGTTTTTTTTTCAGTTTGCTTGGTGTCAGGTCGCACGGGCAGAGCTAGCTCCACGACCATCTTGAAGGTTTCCATCTTTTCCTGTGGTAAAGCTGGTGGCGCTTGTTAAACCCCCTCCCGCGAGCTAGGGCAATTGGCACGCGGGCTCCACGGCTGGTTCTGTGCGTGTTTCCTGACAACTACTTATATTTGTTATATTTTTCTTAAATTTAATTAATCTGATTCTTTCCCCTATCAGTTCCTCTTTACGGTTTTGCATATTCAGCGGTACTCACCAACTCACCACATCATCGCTGAAGAGTACCATCCTTTTTTTTTTAGTAAAATAAATAATTTTTTTCTATTAGTTATTTTATTTTTCTCAGTCAACAACATAAAAAAAACAACTGAACTGCGCGTCGCAGAATTGTAAACTCAAAAATTTCGCAAAGCTGAAGTTCAGTTGGCGTTGGAAATAAAAGTTTATTTTAAACTGAAGGGAATACTTAGTTCCATTTATAAACATAATTTATACACACTTCAATAGTTTCGAAAGGTTCCCGGGTAGTTTAAGATAACCAGTTTTTAAGTTCGGAGTTCGGAAAGTTCGTTCCGACCAATGAAGCCGCTATTTTAAAGTCATGTGGTTCATTGTTCACGTCGCCATTCCGCCATTTGTATTTTCATTTTGTGTAAGGTTAGTTCGTGTTTTGTGTCGGAAAATGGGAAAAGAAAAAATGGAGAGTGATGATCAAAGGGCGGAATATATGCAAAGTTCATATATATGCATTTTTGCATATTTTGTCAATTTTATAATAAAATGCATATTTTTCTCAAATTATTGTTTTATAAGCATATTTTTATGTTTTCGGCATTGTCAAAAAATTAGAAACGCCCGGTCACGAAAATTCGTAAACTCATAGGTTTAATGTCCAGTCCGGCACTTGTTTCAGGGATTTTCCAATCTGAAGATTATTATGTAATAATAAAATTAATATTTACATTTTGGTTATACACAAGGCATTTATTGGGGGTTTCCGGGGTTTGCAGGGGTTATTTATTGTCATTTAATAATGCCCAATTATTACCTGCTTAGCAAGCTGTATTTATATCGGGTTGAAATACGTACTTCTGTTTAAGCTTGTCGAAAGATTTAAGTATTTTAGTGTGAAACTAGTGATTTCAAATTTATGTTCAAAATGTCTAAAGTAGCGAAAACGTCTTCGTGGATTAAAAATTTCCCAGAGTTAAAGTTTAGTGGAGAAAAAGTATTCTGTAAAGCTTGTTCAAAAATTATTGTTTGTGAAAAGAAGTTCCAAATCGATCAACATTTGAGAACATCGCTGCATAAATCCAAGCTACGAAAAATGAAATCTGAGCCAGTTCAAGTGAGTGTAAAAAACGCATTTCAATATGGTGAATCGAAATCTGAAAAGGAAATTTTTCAAGAAGACTTATGCAAGGCTTTGGTCGCACCAAACATACCCTTAAAAAAATTGCAAAATCCGCAATAGAGGATTTTTGCAAAAATATTGTCAACAAACCATTTCTGATGAATCCACGCTTAGAAAGAAGAATGTCCATTCAGTATACGAAATCGTTTTAGAAGAAATTAGGGTTTCACTGGGTAATAAAAATGTTTACATTATTGTTGATGAAAGTACAGATGCTTGTGGCAGATATATCGCACATCTTATGATTGGAACACTTCAAGAAGATATAGCAACAAACCCATATTTAATAGCTTCTAAGCTAAAAACTAATACTGTGATCGTAACCCGATTTATTAAGCAGCCCTTATCGAGCTTTCTTTTACCAAATCCAGTCCCAGATGAAAAGTGTTTAGTGCTTTTATCTGATGCAGCGCTGTATATGGTAAAAGTAGGCCAACACTTAAGAATATTTTACTCCAATATGGTACATGTGACTTGTCTTTTACATGGATTAAACCGAGTCGCAAAAACCGTCAGAATTGAATCCTTTAGTAAATAAATAAATTTCCAATGTAAAAAGAAAAAAAACTTCATCTTCCTAATTTTATTTTAATGGTTAACATGCTTACCATTACTATTACTTATATATTAACTTTGTAACTATAGTCACGCTTCGACAGCCGTAGAGAGAGGTTGTCTGACAGTGACATTGTTTTGCTCCCGTTAAAACATCAAAAAAATTCAAATAAGTTTTGTTTTGTCAAAGTCATAAACAAATATTTTAATTAATTTTTTTCAACTACATGGAAGTCCAAAGCAGGGGGGATGCCTCCCGCCCTAATGAAGTTCAGCTGCCAGCATCAGAAGATGAGTCAATGTCCCCACAAGTCGTGCAGACTATGGAGGAAAGAATAAGAGAAATCGAGGAACGTATGGAGGCCAGATGGCGCAAGTTATTGAGCGAGAAGGAGACCGAGTGGTTAAGTAAAATGCGACAAGTCAAGGAGGAAGGCTTTATAAGAATAATGGAAATCGAAGATTTAAATAAGACCATCGGAGAGTTAAAGGCCCAACTAGGTAAATACAATGAAATTATTGCTTTAAATAATGACAATACATCCAATCTAAATTCAAATAAATCTGTAAAAATTCCTACAATCAATGACATCACCTCTGACAGCACGAACAAAAAAACAGCAAATAATTTAAATAGCTTACAAGTTAACGTAAACGCTATTGAAATAGACAAGCCCGGCTCTGATATGAAGTATGACTCCATATCTGAGTCTGGTGAGGACGAACAGTGGTCCACGCAGCGAAATGCAAGAAAAAATCGCAAACGTCAGATGACAGATTCGACTAATAAGGACAATATCAAAAAAGTTGCTGGGGATTCTGCTTGGCCCAATCTCCCTAAGACTAACAACAAGGTATTGGAAAGTTATCTGGCTCAAAAAGTCTCCCAAGACAAACAAGCTGTTATAAGCCAGGCAGAACCTCCAACACAAGAGCGCGTAGCACTTAATAATGCTAAAACCCTTACTGTTGTGAACTCGGAACCACCTAAAATTAGAGTCCCCCCAATCGTCATACGTGATAAACACAAGTTTAATGATATCACCGGGCATTTGCGGTCTGTCAAGGTAGACTACGGTCGTGCAGTCACCATTTCGGAGGGAGTTAAAATCCATCCGCCAACTCCGGTAGACTACAATAAAATTATTAAGTTTTTAACAACAAACAAATTGTACCATCATTCGTTCAGGTTTCAGGACGAGAAAGAACTACACGTGGTTCTAAGGGGCGTCCTCGAAACCTGGACGGAGGAAAAAATCAAAAAAGATCTTGTTGATTTAGGTTTTAATCCCTCTAGAGTAATCCGCTGGCATAGCCGCAGCGGGTCTCCATTGCCCCTCGTACTAGTGTTTTTACCACGTACGGAAAAAACTATTTACGACCTTAGGGTCTTAGATAGTATGTCTATCCGAGTGGAGGCGCAACGGGCACGTGCTACAATCTCGCAGTGCCACCGCTGTCAATTATATGGCCACTCCCAATTCAAGTGTACAGCTCCAGTAAAATGCTTAAAATGCGCAAATGAGCATTATTCGTACGAATGCCCTAAACCCAGGGAGGAAAAAGCGAAATGCGCAAATTGTGGGGGTGACCACCCTGCTAATTACATGGGGTGTGAGCGTCACCCCAACAATTTGCGCAAAAAAGTTGCAAATGTAGTAAATAACAACAGAAACTACATTCCTAGAAACAATTTCCGCTGGGGTGAGCAGGACGACAGCAAATTGGCCAGCGGTGGCACTGAGAAGAATACTATTAACAAGAACTCGACACAGGGTCTAAGTACAACTGCGCCCAATGCAATGGAGGCCGCGATGCAAACAACTATGCAGAGCTTCCTGAATCAATTCACAAAGATCATGGAGACCCAGATGAGAACCATCATGAATACTTTTGGAAAACCAATTGGTTAAATGGTAGTGCAAACGGAGACGGCTTTTTTCAAATTAGCTACTATTAATATTAATAGTATAAAGCATCGGAGAATCGAGCTTATTGATTTTGTTGAAAGAAATGAGTTGGATGTGCTTCTTGTCCAAGAAACATGGCTTAAGGGAGAGAGGTTCTCCTTCCCGAATTACATGGTGTTCAGGAACGATCGCCTAGGCAGACGAGGGGGGGGCACCATGATCATGGTCAAGAAGCACATCTCGGCTCAAGTTGTGCCAGGTCCTGATAATTGTCCCCACATCGAGGGGACATTCATTTCAATAAATTTTAAAGATAATAAACGCGTTTACCTGGGATCAGTTTACTGTAGTCCGTCGGTAGGTTTCTCAGGCAACTGCCTTAGAAAAATTTTCGGTAATGTTAATAGTACAATTATAGGGGGCGATCTTAACGCGAAGAACACAGTCTGGGGTTGCAGAGCTACAAATCCCCGAGGTCGCACTTTATATGAGTATTCGGAGGCTTTAAACTATCATATTCTGCCGCCGGAGGAACACACTCACATGTTTGGGCATGGTCTTCCGGATATTTTGGACATTTTTGTGATTAAGAACTCTGTTCGAATTTCACAGCCAATTGTCATATGTGATCTTAGCTCTGATCATGTGCCGGTTGTGATCGAAGTGGGCAATCCACTTGAAAGAGGCCGAGGTTTTATAACTAGGACTAGCACCAACTGGCCTAGATATAATAATATCCTCAAAACCGTTGAGCCTTTACACCTACTTCGCAATTCGGTTGACATTGAGAACGCGGTGAGCAAGATCACAGATGACATAAATGAGGCTCTTGCTCAATCATCGATTACAAAGGTGTCCCAATATTCAAAATACGGGGCTTTGACCGATGAGATTAGACAGCGTATTAAAATCAAAAACAGGCTCAAAAACAGAGCGTATCGTACTGGAGACCCTCAAATCAAAGCGGAGGCAAACAGAGAAGCCGAAGCGATTAGGCTTCTTCTCATCGAGAGGCAGTCTAATCCTTGGGACGACAAAGTCCAAAGTCTGTCGATTGAGGACAACTCAATTTTCCACATGTCCAGAACTCTGACAAGAGGTGCTAAAGCCCCTATGTCATACCTGAAAGACCAGGGCACAGGTGAAACTTTCACAAACGCTAAAGATAAAGCCGAATTGCTCGCAGACAAGCTTTGCGAGCAATTCAGCGAAAATCCCACCACTGACCTGCTACGTGATGAGAGGGTCTCCAGAACGATACATATATACAAAACCATGGTTCACCCGCAGCAAAACTTTGCTGAGGTCACGCTGGACGAGGTAAAAACGCTGGTTAGCAATCTCAATATCAGGAAAGCCCCGGGTTTTGACGGTCTGAGAAATGCGGCGTTGCGAAATCTACCTGACAGAACTTTGGGGAATATAGTGAATCTATCTCAGGCAATTATCAAAGAAGGCCATTTCCCGAGCGTCTGGAAAAGGGCAAAGGTGATTCTAATTCACAAAAAGGGCGAAGACCCTACTGTACCCTCAAGCTACAGGCCTATCAGTCTGTTATCAAGCCTTGGAAAAATTACAGAAAAATTGATTTTAGCTCGAATAAATAGTTTTGTGTTCGAGCACAACGTTCTGCCTAACGAACAGTTCGGCTTTAGAAGCGAACATTGCACAGTTAGGCAGACAACGAGGCTCACGGCCAACATAATGATGGGTTTCAATAAAAGGGAACACACGGGGGCGGTCTTTCTTGACGTTAGCAAAGCATTTGACAAGGTCTGGCATAATGGTCTCTTGCTGAAATTAATAAGACTCGGAGCTCCGAACTACCTCATCAAGGTAGTAGGCTCTTTTCTAGAGAATAGAAGTTTTGCAGTCTCGTCGGAGAACGCACTCTCTTTGAATAAACACATCAGGGCGGGAGTGCCGCAAGGCTCACCTCTCTCCCCGATGCTGTATAACATTTATACGCATGACATTCCGCGAGATAGGCAAACGCAGCTTTATCTATTCGCTGACGACACTGCAATAACTTCCACTTCTAAAGAACCGCGGCTAGTCGTCACACGTATGCAGCGCCATGTAAACCAATTGGAAAAATGGCTTTCTAATTGGAAGATTCGTTTGAATCCTTCCAAGACAAAAGTCATATTTTTCACCAAAAGTCGCGTTAGACGGCCCGAAACGAGGCTCAGAGTCGGTGGGGTTCAAGTGAATTGGTGCCAGGAAGTGAAGTACCTGGGACTTATCTTCGATCAAAGACTGAATTGGAGGTTAAATTCTATTAATAGAATCAAGGCAGCATTGCGTCAATTAAGCTCAATCTACCCCCTGCTTCACAGGCGGAGTAGACTTAGTAATCGAACCAAAGTTAACCTCTATAAGGTGTTGGTCAGGCCGGTACTTACTTATGGAGCAGCATCTTGGTGCAATATAAGTAAGTCCGAGCTGAATAAGTTCCAGGTGATTCAAAACAAGGCGCTGAAACTCATCGCAAATGCTCCAAGATATACCATGAACCGTGTTTTGCATCAGGACTTTCGAATACCGACAATCAACGAATTCTTTTTAAAAATAATCACAGACTATTACAGACGTACGGACGTATCGACCAATATACTAATAACGGACTCACATACGACGGCCAGACCAAACTCTACATACAAACTGCCGAAAGATTGGCTCCCCGTTGGCATAAATCTCTAACAGTAGAGAAGCACTATGATTATACAGTAGAGAAGCACTACCATGATCGTCTAACAGGCATGCAGCAGGCGCTAAGAACTATGCAGCTTTCCAGCATTCATCCAATAAAGCAGCAGTAGCCGAATCAAAATTCAAAATTAAGCCACAAGACCCAAAAAGTTTTCGATGAGACAACAGATGTCAAAGGATATTCCTGACGTAAAACCCCAATCAAGACCCCGTATACTTTGTAACTACACGTAGAATTTAATATTGTCTTGTACTCCTTTGATAATTATCCGCAAGGGTCGAAGCACGTGTCAGGCAACTGAATTATAATTGTGAAATATAATCATTTTCTCTACCATATATAAGTTTCTAAAAGCACCTGTAAGAGTGCAGATATATAAGGAGAGATTACCAGGAGTTAGCTTACCTCCAGAATCTATAATTACCCGGGGAACATGGATTAAGCCGCAATATTCTACGCAGAACATTTCGAAGCCATTAAAGAACTAATTTTGGATTTAGATGATAATTCGCAGTGTGTTGTGTAAAGTAAAGAGTTGATAAAAAAGTGCAAGTGTAGTAAAAGATCTTGTTTTTATTAAGGTTAATTTCAGTTTTATACCGGACATAATATCCTGGTTAGAGACTAGAAATTTAAGTTTGAGAGACTCAATTAGTATTGTTGAAACTTTTTCCGCTAAATGTAACAGCATTCCCGGTAAAGTAGGAGGTCAAGTAAGGAACAAATTGGATGTAACTGTAAAAAAGTATGAAGGATTTAAATACCTAACTGCAGTAAAAAGCATTTATGAAGGTAAATCATCCAACGAAGTTGTATATTGGCCTTATACTTTACTACCTAAGTTGCAGTATTGTCCGATTACATCAGTGGATGTTGAAAGAAGCTTCTCTTTGTATAAACATATTTTTACTGATAGAACACAATCCTTTTTAGTTGGAAATTTTGAAAAAATATTTAGTAATAAATGCCTTTTATACAATTTCAGGTTAAAAAATTAGTTACTTTTATTTTTCTTTGCTTCTATCTGCATTTTTTTTTAATAAACATCCTATTTAGAACGCAGTGTGTTTCTTTACCCTACTTTACTATAATTAATTAAGAAATATTGCATACGTATGCATATTTGGTCAATAAAATGCATATAACTGTATATTTTTAAAGCAAACAAGGCATATTTATGCGTATAGGTATATTGGCTGAATTTAAGTGCATATATTCCGCCCTTTAGTTATATTATGACATATAAAAACTAAAATAAGCATTTATCGTTGCAGTTATAGTTTGTAATACCTTCTCGCAGATCCAACCTTAATTTTTAATAAGAAGAAAGAAAGAAATGCTGTAGCCTCTGTACGCGATAATGGAATAGCTGCATGGGCTGCAGCAAAATTATTTAATATTAAAGGAAGTACGTTACAGTTACATTTAAAACAATCAGACCTTGAAATACTTTTTGAATACAAAAACCACTGTATTAGTTGGAATTGCATATCCTCGAGCATTTAATCCAGTTAACATTCAGTCAGGCTTTAGAGCTGCTGGGATTTGGCCATGTAATCAGAACATTTTTGGGAAGCATAGAAACTCATCTAATGTTGTTTAGGCCCATCAATATAAAATTTTATATATTTTTTATGAGCTCTGAAAATCTATTCATCTTAAGGATTTTTTATAATAGCTACGGCGTCATTTAAAATTTACTGTAAATCTAAAACTCGACACGAACTCTCTGCCTTTAATATTGAAGACAGATGGTAAACGCTTGAGATAGTGGACTATAGTCAGATTTATGATATAGCAATAAAAATACCCATCGGGGTGAGATATTGGCAGGCTAACAGTAAGTTTTAAATAATCGCTCATTCAATACGTACAGTAAAAATGCTCTAAAATTAATAACGACGCTGTTTTAACTGTAAATAGATGTGTATATCAATTAAATTTAATGATTTATTAAATTATGATTTTAAAACACGCGTGTTTAATTTCTTAATAAATATGAAACAAAACTACATCTAAAGTAAAACCAAACAAACAAGTAATTAATCTAGTGTGGTTAAATACGACCGCCTTTAAAACGTTAAACTAAGGAATTAAATTAATTCCTTAAACAAATCACGAACAAATGTCACAGACAGATTAGATTATATGTGACCGCAGATACAAACAACAATAAATTACCAAATGTCAGATCGTCAACGTCATCTGATTCGTCCTTCCAGAGCAAATTCGTCTCTTTTCAAAGGCTGCACAGAGATCTGCAAGTACTAGAGGTAGAAGAAAGCCTGACAGATGCCTAGTGTTAACAGATACACCAGAAAAAACTGATATCGAAAAAGAATATTCCAAGGAATTAGCAAAGAAAAGAAAGGAGCAAAAACCATCAAGAAGAAGTTTTTTGAGGCATCCTCTTCTTCTGACGATGTCATAGAAAACCTATGATATTGATTGGGTGCCAACTGAAAATAAAGAGAATATAGAAACGATGGAAATCCAAAAAGGAGACTTCGGGTTAACGAAACTTGCAGTAAAGAAAAGTTCATTATTACATGAGAGGTGAACAAAAAGTGCCTTGTTTTTAATAATCCTTGAAAGTTTGATTAAAAGAAAACACTCTGTTTTTAGGATAATTTTCAAAAAAAAAATTAAAATTTTATTTTAGGAAGTAAACATCTTTAGACCTATATCAATATAATATTTTCTCATAAAGCCCTCAGGAATAGCTACTTACATTATTTTAGATTACTTAGAAAACACCCTGTATCTTAGAGATGTAGTGTTGCCTTAACCATACTGTTATTATTACCTTTTGTTATCCTCTGTATACTAATTGATTTTTAAGGTTCTTTTATGCCAGGAAAAATATATATTTTTACTCCTAATATATGTCAATATTCTGGACAACCCTGTATATATTGCGAATATCAGAAGTCAGAATAAAGAAATATCCTTTATGAAGATTCAGAAGAAAAATTGTTACTTGTATATCAGGTTTGTACGTGAACAAAAATTATTATTTCCTGAGGCATTGCAGCATTTGTCATGGCTATTCAATTTAAGAACTCAATGCATACGAAGTAGGATCAAATTTCTCAATGTCCTGACCTCCTATATCTACGATTAAATTGAAAAAAAGTTAAATACAGTAAAACTTCTCATTTCGGCCACCCGTTAAAAACGGCCACCCCTCTGAACGGTCAGTTTTGGCTTCTTAAAATAAATCTTATAGCATTTTTAATAATAAAAGACCCCTCGAATACCAAAACACTTCTAAAACGGCCACGGTCACATGAATCCGTAACTTTTAAGAAAATTACCTTGAATTTTTACCCTTAATTGCGGTCGTCTCGACCCTTCTGGGAATGTTTGCACCCAGCCGGTACTTTATTACTGGTACTATTGGAAATACCGGAGAATGATAAAACCTAATTATGTAAATGGGTTTTTAAGTACGTACAACTATAATTTGTTAAATCTTAAGATGTTTTCATAAAAGGTAAAATTTTATTCAGTTGCATTTTAACAGCACAATAGTCGATCATGTCTCTGAAACGTAAACGTTTATCTTTTAAACAAAAGTTCGAAATCATCGCGGATAGTGAAAAATATGGTATCAGTGCTCGAAAGATAGCGGAAAAGTTTGGTGTTGGGAGAACGCAAGTAAATGATATTCTAAAAAGTAAAATTGAACTGAAAAAACTTTATGAAGAAGGAGGAGTTAATGCAGATCAAAAACGGAAGTTTCCAAAAACAGACAAAAGGTTTATGAATGGTTTTGCAAAGCAAGAAACAAAAACATTCCAATATCCGGACCACTACTAAAGGAAAAAGCTCTGGAAGTGTCAGAAAATTTGAAAAATTGTGATTTTAAGGCATCAAATGGCTGGTTAGATAGATTCTGCAAAAGACATGACATCAATTTTAAAACAATTTCTGGTGAGTCTGCTGATGTGGATGAAGTGAGTGTTCAAGATTGGTTCACTAAGTTAAAATTAATTATCAAGGATTATGATGATAAAGATATTTTTAATGCAGACGAAACAGGCCTTTATTATCTCGCAATGCCAAACAAAACTTTTGCCTTAAAGAGTGACAAATGTGCTGGAAGAAAATCAGCTAAGCAACGAGTGACAATTCTTTTTTGCAGTAGCATGGATGGTGAGAAGGAGACCCCATTAGTTATAGGAAAAAGCAAAAATCCGCGATGTTTCAAAGGAGTACATGTAGACAAATTACCATTAGAATGGGTCTCCAATAAAAAAGCTTGGATGACAACACAGATAATGATTTCCTGGCTAAAAAAATTTGACACCAAAATGAAAAAACAAAGAAGAAAAGTACTTTTATTTTTGGATAACGCAAGTTCTCACCCGAAAATACAACTGGAAAATGTTCGAATTGTTTTTCTGCCTCCAAACACTACATCTTACTGCCAGCCATTAGATCAAGGCATCATACAAAATTTTAAAATGATATACAGAAAATATTTGATAAAAATACTTTTAACTTTTACTAACACCGCTACCGAGGATGCGTTTGAAAAAGCAGAAAAGACCATAAATTTGTCTAGTGCTATGGTATGGATTGTTGCAGCATGGAAAAATGTTTCATCTAAAACGATTAAAAAATGTTTCCAAAAAGCTGGATTTATGGAAACTCTCCAAGAGAATGAGATTTTTGAAGAAGAAGACGATATTCCACTATCTAAGTCAGTTGTTTTCCAGTATCCCAGGAAATCCAAACCTGGAAAATTATCTTCAAATCGACTCAAACATTTCAACGGAAAATCTCAGTATGGAGATGTAGGAAATAATTCAGGAGTTTACCAGCCAATCTGAAACTACCGAAAATGAAGACTGTGAAAGTAAAGAAAACCAGGAGGTTTTTAGTTCGTCTTTAAAAAGCATGAGTGAAGTTTGTGAAAAAATAAGAGACGTACAAAATTTTTTATTAGGCAAAGAAAATGGCAATTTGGCCATTGATATTTCAAATATCCTAATGAAATGTGAAAATGAAGCAGCAAAAATTAAAATTAAAAATATGAAACAGACTTCCATTGAATCTTTTTTTCACAAAGCATAATTTTTTTTCGTATGTAGTGCACATTTTTAAACATTATTATGTATACATATTATGTAGGAGTTATGAAATAAATAGTTATGTCTATATATTTACAGTTCATATTACATAATAACGTATGTGTTTGTAATTAGCCTTTTATTAATTAATGAAGTTGAATTGTATTCACATGACACATATGTTATATGTAGATATGTAATTTATTTTTTTCCTTCCCCTCAAAAACGGTCACCCCCTCAAACGGTCAATTTGTAATGAAATTTTTAGTGGCCGCTATTGAGAAGTTTTACTGTATTTACATATTACTTACTTTCTTTGCATTCCTATTGATGCCGTTATAAATTAATAATAACACTGCAGAACAAAATGTATTTGTTGTTTGTCCCATGAGGTAAAATAGGTGAACCTTGTAGCATTTTTTACACTGATTAATAATTTTTTGTTGGCAATTTTGTTATCAGGCAGAGTTTAGAAGGGACAAACTATTTCAATTTTGAGAAAGTATATATTATTTATCAATCCGATCGATCGATTATCGGCTGTAATTTACATCAGGAACATCTCTCTACAACATCCAGCAATAGTCTGTCAACATTGCTTGACTTTATTTAGCTGGATTTATAAACTCGAAAAGTTGGCGAGGTTGAGGTTCAGTTGCCGTTGGAAATAAGAGTTTCAATTTAAATTAAAGGGAACACTCAGTTCAATTTATAAACTCAGTTCGTGCAAAGTTCGTAAGTTTCGAAAAGTTCGATATAACCAATTTTTATGTTCGGAGTTCCAGAGGTTCATTTTGACCAATGAAGATGCTATTTTAAAGTCATGTGGTTACAGCGAAATGTCAAATATCTTTTATTTGTCGCGTTTGGGTTAGTTCAGTGTTTACGTCGCCCTTGCGTCATTTGTTTTTGGATTTTCTGTTTATTATAAGCTTATTATCGTGTTTTACACCAGAAAGTGGTAAACCAGAAATGGATAGTATAGAGAATGATGATGATGACACTAATTTATTGTTACTCGAGTTAATCCAAAATTATGAAATTATCTACAACTTAGGCCATAGAGATTATAAAAGTAATACATGTATAATATAATATAACAATATCATTTATTAAAAACTGGAACAGCCATTCTTGTATATTTAAAAAACTGCGGTGTATCCCAAGACCTCATCTTTTTAAAATAATCATATCCACCTGCCCCTATTCTCCTCACATTTATTGGTCGCGTTTTAAAGCGGCGATTGCTAAGCCTTCTCCTATAAGCCGCGTAAAACAAAAATGTCGCCGCAAACAGGGTGTAATAACATAACATTTTGATCACAACACGGAACTCAAAAACGAATTAATTTTTATTTGGAATCGAACAAAATTATAAACAAAAACCTTTATATTGGCTTGAATGATGGTGGTGTGGCTGCGGCGGTTTTCTGTGACTTCTCGAAAGCGTTCGATTGCGTGAGTCATGGGATATTGCTTCAGAAACTTTACCATTACGGCTTTAGGGGTGTGGCCCTGGATTGGTTCGCTTCTTATCTTTCCGAAAGAAAACAGGTTGTTAAATCTAATGAACGAATCTCAAGAGTATTAAATATTGACCGCGGGGTGCCTCAGGGATCTGTTCTTGGCCCATTGCTGTTTTTGATTTATTTGAACGATCTGGCAACAATCAACATTAGTGGCAAGTTTACGTTATTCGCGGATGACACCACTATTTTATGGCTTGACAAGGATCTGTGCGCATTGGAAGACGTGATTGCTGCTGACTTGCAGAGAGTGAAAGAATGGTGTGACGCTAATATGCTATGCTTTAATGCAAATAAAACCAGCGTCCTTACATTCAAGTTTTCTCTGGATCATGTTAATCTGGGTAATGATATTATAGATAGAAAAAGTAGCACCAAGTTCCTGGGTCTCTACATCGACGAAAGGCTGAAGTATTATGATCATATTCTTATACTTAGCAAACGACTGGCGTCGGGATGCTATGCGGTTAGAGTAGTTTCGAACGAACTGGGGTCATCCATGGCTAAATCAACTTATTATGCCCTTATAGAGTCTCACCTGAGGTACGGGGTTGCATTTTGGGGTTTTTGTACCCAACAACTTTTTAACTCGATATTTATTCTACAAAAAAGGGCAATTAGATATATCTGCAAGGCGAAAGTAAAAGATCATTGCAAACCTTTATTTATTCGAGAAAAAATTCTAACTTTAACATGCTTATTTATTTTGGAGACAGTTACTCTCGTCCATAAGAAATTTAGGCATTTTACTCACGCTCACATTCACAATACACGTAGAACCAATGACTTACAATTACCATTACCTATTCCAAAAACATCCCTGACCAAGAATTCCCTCATTTACGAGAGTATTAAGATTTATAATTGCTTGCCTATAAATATAAGAAACATTGGTGAGGTTGGAATGTTTAGAAGATTGGTGAGAAAATT
Source organism: Polydrusus tereticollis (assembly GCA_963920685.1). NCBI lineage: Eukaryota > Metazoa > Arthropoda > Insecta > Coleoptera > Curculionidae > Polydrusus > Polydrusus tereticollis. The sequence continues at coordinate 40,574,758 of OY987333.1, forward strand.
GCTGATACCTAGGGCTTATTATAATTTGGAAGAATTTTAGAGGGACGTTTTATGAACGTTATTTTTGACTGTTGTCAAAAATTTTTTTTTTTTTTTTGTTTTTTTTTATATATCTGTTTTTCTTGTATGGACACAAGTATTGAGAGTGAGTGGGTGTTTGCTGAATTTGCTGAATTTATGGTTTTCTGTACTTTTAAACTGTAATTGTCTATTTTATATTTGTCAACTTATTGCTCATAATAATTGCTTTGATTTGAGCATGGTTTGTTATTGTTTTAATTTTGTTTATAAGCTTGTTTTATACATATTACACATGGTTTTAAACTGTTATTGTTATTATTATTATTATGTTACTCTGAAGCTTTGTAAATAAGAATTTTTATTCTTCTACAATAAAGCACTTTTTGATTTGATTTGATTGAAGGAAATAATAATTTACAATCTGTCAAAAATTCAAAGTCAAATTTAATTCAGTATTCTGTATCATTCTATTGGACAAGAATTTCAACCAATCAAACAACAACTTTTCGAACTTTGCTACTGACTTTATAAATGCCATTTTCTGGACTGTCGAATATCGAACCTCACCAACTTGAACATAACTTCAACCTTAACCTTCAACTTTTCGAGTTTATAAATCCAGCTTTTCCGGATGACATCTTTCGCCATGCTCATCACTGGCAGCTTGAAGATTTTCTAAGAAAAAATAGTATATTAAAGTACATGTTTTATAAAGCATCATCTTATAGCACGCGTCCATGTTAAAAAACGAGCCGCTTGCGGCGAGTTTTTTAACGGGACAAGTGCTCTAACTGCTTTATAAAACACGTACTTTATACTATTTTTTCTATTTTGTATTTTTTTCAATAAGAAAATACATATTTAAAAAGAAAATCAACCCTTCAAATTTTGTAAATTTGTGTGTCTAAATTCTATGTTGGTAATACTCTAAATTTCTTTTTATCATAGTAGCCTTGACAATAAATAATATTTTCTTTGTGTCATTGTCACGAAATTTGTGATTTAATATTTCATAGAGTTGTTCATAATTATAATTAAAAAAATATGGAGCATGATAATCTAAAACGATAAATCACCTTTTACCAGAGAAATCCCGAAAACTTTCTTTTCTCATGGATAACAATAACAGGAAACGTCAGACGTCAACAGAATAAAACATTTAAATATAACCAATGCCAACTTTTAAAAAATAAAATTCGGAGTTCGAAATGGATATATTTCGAACTCGCTAGCGCGTTCGAAATATCTATTTTTCGAGACAAAATTAGAAAAACAAATTTTTGGAACGGGCCCGTTTTAATTGGCTCCCCATAAACTTCTAATGTTTCATGCTGGTATACTGCTTTTTCTTTTGAAAAAAATGTAGTGACCGTTTAAATTGATAAACCAAACAGGTTCCGCAAATACAAGAAAAAATAAAAACCAAGTAATCTAAAAACTTCGGCAGTATAATGAAATCTTATTTCTGTTTTTTTTTTTAACGGGAGTTGCGAAGTCTCAAGTTTAAAATGAAAAACTTTCCAGTAAATGGTATTTGTTACATAAACTTTCTAAAATAGGGTTGATTATCATTGGTGGCGACGAATTTTTTCAATTATAGATAATAATCATGAAAAATATTTGAGTTTAGAGTTGCCATGACGCAGTACGATTTATTTGGTTATGACACCCTATTCAATTTCGGTTTGGTTAATTTCACCTCAATGAATGAAGATACATTTTCATCTATACCTGGGTTCTTCAAATTCAAATTTAAAAAAAGTTAATTTAGAAGGCGTCTATGTAAGGGAATAAAACTTCTGATTAGGTTAACTTGTGTGTTTAAACACAAACATTTTGAATATCTTCCAACCTTAACAGTTTTTAAATAGTCCGCTCTCTATTCTCAACAACGTCAACAATGTAATTTTAATATCAGGATAGATTTAATCTTTTTTAATTTAAATAACCATCAAATTTCGACTCGAAACCACGTTCTCACGTGGAACGGAAAAATGAAAAAGAAAAAGAAAAAATTATGGTTACTGATTGAAATTTAAAAGTGGTTCATCCCAGTTGTTCGTCATTTACAATTTTACGTGTTAATTGTTTTATGTAATCAGTTTTTACATTGTGGTGTTGATGACCCACTTAATAAAGAAAAATAATTTATCAATGAAGTGTTCCTGGTTCCTGACTAAGTGAGTAAAAACCAAAATACATTTTTATATTATTTCTCAGAACAATTTTTCAACAAAAAATAGGCAACATTTAACTGTTTTCACACAACTTCACAATTAATTTTCGAAAAACGACATTTTTCAATAAATATTTCTAAAAATTGGATTTTCCTCGCTTTTTAGGAAGCACTGAAGAAGGCCTATGGCCAAAAGCGCTCTGCAAATTATTAAATTTTGAAGATTATACACTTAATACGCAAAACGATTGTTGTTTCCCTCTTAATTAATTTTGGCTGAGGTTAGTTTTAAAAGTTTTTGTCTGCAAGATGCCTCTCTACTATCGATTTGGATTTGGATCTGCAGTGAGCTGTCTTTTGGTAGTGTGTATGTCTTGTTTTGTTTAGATCTCGTATGCATGATTAGTGGGATTCCCGATACAAAGCTCGTGTATCGTTTGCATTTAAGAGTCACGGTGAAGTACTCTATTCAGTGTATATCTAGGTAAGTCCGCGACAGTTTTTAAAAACCTGTTTTGAATTACCTGGAACTTATTAAGCTCCGTTTTGCTTATGTTGCACTACAAAGTTGCATCATAAGTGAGAACCGGCCTGACCAATACCTTGTAGAGGTTGACCTTAGTCATATTTGAAAGTCTACTCAACCTGTGAATCAGGGGGTAGATAAAGCCTAATTGACGCAATGCTTTACTTTATTAATTGAATTGAGCCTCCATTTCAGCCTTGAGTCTAATATAAGTCCGAGATATTTTACCTCCAGGCAGCAGCAGTTCACTTGGACTCCATTAACTCAACGCCTTGTTTCAGGCCTGCGCACGATACGTTTTAAAAAAAAAGTGGCCTTCGTCTTGACGGGATTCAGGCGAATATTCCAAGCCGAAAGTCATGTTTCCAGTTTAATTACGTGACGCTGCATCCGGCTGACGACAATACAGGGTGATATTGAAGTAATAGTAATTGCTGTATCGTCAGCGAAAAGATAGGCGAATAATGTCCCAAGAGCATTGATAACTACGGGATAATCTTGTTACAGATTTTGAGATCGCGTCACTTGACAACAGCCCGATACCTTAGGCAGGGGAATGTTGTCAAGAAGTTACGTCCTTGAAGAACTAGTAATAGAATTTTTCAATTTATCAATGCTAGAGGGATATTCGGTGAGCGAATTTAATTACATTTTAAATCGTAACGATTACAGAAGTTTTAAACCATTCTTGTTCCATGGCAATATATCATAACAACATAAGTGATAACTGTCCATGGGCTGTTCACTATTCAACAGAAGAATCCTCTTGATGAAACAAATGAATAGGTATTTTGTAAAATTTGGACAAATTGGTATACAATTGACCTGCAAATTGTTAAATTACCCGCAAATTTCATGAAAAGGCTTTATAGGCCACTTTACAGGCAACAAACTGGTGACGCATTTATTACCTGCACACAGCTGGGACAATTTATTTAATATCCCCTAAATATTGGCATAGTTGTTACTATGTCGTCGTCTCGTGATCATCTATTTGTAGGTATCTTCCGCATTTTGTGTATAATATATTTGATCTAACAAGTAAAAGCAGTTAAGGTATCCAAATACAGGAACAGACAAGCAACATTAACATTATTTTTTGGAAACGAAAAATGAATTGGTGTATTGTCACGATATACCTGGTTCAACGACAGACCTTAGCTTGCCATATACATCAAATCAATGAAGCCTTTTTATAGATTCGTCTCAAACAAGTTTAAGCTGTTTTACTTTTTAATGGCAACAAATATCCATCAAATCTTGTAGGTCACTCAGCAAGTATGGAAGAGACATATGACAATCCTGAGACATTACTGAGGAGTATAAAGTAGGAAGACCACAAAATACATGTGCAAAATACTTAAAACCCCGCCAAAAATATTCCAGGGAGGAAGAAAAAGTTTTGAAAAGTTGAACAGTGGTAGTAAAGCTGGATTTATAAACTCGAGAAGTTGGCGAGGTTGAGGTTCAGTTGGTGTTGGAAATAGGAGTTCAATTTAAACTAAAGGGAACACTCAATTCCATTTATATACTCGTTCATGTTGTTCATGTAAAGCTCATGTAAGGTTCGAAAACTTCCCGGGTAGTTCGAGATAACCAATTTTTATGCTCGGAATTCGGAATATCTAACCTCACAAACTTGATCATAACTTCAACCTCACCAACATTTTGAGTTTATAAATCCAGCATTGTATAATATTGTTGTCATTGGTTACTTTTGCACCCGTGATTACAAATAAACGGAATTAATGCGACTATTGTTACGTAAAAAATAATTCATTATAATAAAACCTTTAAAAAATTTGATGTTGGGTCCCTATTATTATTATCTGCCAATTTGCGACAGTTCAGATACCGGATGATGCATGGCTCAGTTGAAGCCAATCCTAACTTATTCAATTAAATGTGATGGCAAGGTTACAAAATTTTCATAGTATAGATAATATAAAAAAACACCAGCAAATAATTTTTTTATCCGATTGTGTCAAAAAATGACGTTTCATAGATCAGATATTTGGACGAAAAGGTAACCTTTTCAATAAGGTATTGATTATTGCGCTGGTAGCTAGGCAACCTTTGTCGTCCTAGTCCGAAAAACATTTTGTCGGACGCTAAAATATTTTCAACAGTTTATTTTATTCAATTATTTACAATATTTATATTAAATGTACAATTAGAACAATTTTGAACAAGAACGGGGTGATGTAAATTTGATTTTGAGGATGTGTTATTATTTTTGGTCTCCGTTATGATATTATTCTCCAATGTTGAACTCGATTGGGAGACGGATTGCGACACCTGAGTCGAGACTGACTGCAGGTCAGATTGTGGAATGTTGAATATTTTCTTGGTCAGCTCTAACTTATTACTTAAGGAATCATCTATGTAGCCCTCGGCTACTCCCGAAGACTTCCAGCCTCCATGCCGTTTTAGAGATGTTATGTCTGCTCCCGCATCTACAAGTAATGTGGCCGATGTTCTTCTGAAACAATGTCCCGTGAATTCCTTGGCATTCGGCAGTTTTAAGTAAGATGCTATTTCCTGAGGTATAGAGCCAAATTTGTGTATACCGACAACTTGCTTATGGCATTTTCCATTGCGATAAGACACAAAAAATCGCCCATCACTCATATTTGTTGGACGTAAAGCCAGATAATTTCTATAATACTTTAGATATTCTCCAGTCACCGTAAATGATCTCGGTTTGTTTGTTTTATTATAGGGAATTTTTATTAACAAAGCCGTTCCCAAATCTTGTATGTCATCAATTTTCATATGAGCCAGTTCTTCTCGACGACATGCGCCCGCGATTCCAAAAATAAAAGCAACCTGTAATTAAGAAAATTGTTAGTCAGAAATTTAAAATACTATTATATAGTTACATTTACCTTCAACATTAAGTATTTGTCATCTGGAGCATGGCAAAGGAATTTGTGAACCTCTTCTCTAGTTAGGATCCTTGATTTCTTTGGACAATATCCAACACTTTTTTGTTTCAACAATGCTCGTAATCTCATGTATTTAGATATATCAATATTCTGTTTTACATTTACCACTGCACGTAGCATAGAATACTGCGACCACAGAGTAGATGACTTCATAGTTTTCGATAATTCCGCCATATAGACCAAGAAGACGTTTTCGGAGAACGACTGTATATTTTTTTCTTGCCGGTAATCCATAAATTTTTTATAAGCTCTTTCATATATTTCCTTAGATTTTTGTGGCAACAAATGTAACATTACTTCCTTGACAGTTTCTTGAATGTCAGGTGGTGTACCTTCTATAAGATCATCGTCTATTTCCATTTTTAATTGTGTTTTTCAGGTTTTAAAACTAGCAGAACACGAAAGATTAGTTAAAACTATCGCCTGATTGATAAAACGTCAGTTGATAATATTAATTTAATTATTTGTTAGATCCATGGATACGCATATTACAGGTTTCATTGTTCAAACATTCAAGGGACAAAAAATTACAATGCAAGATGATATACACTGCGTCCATTAATTATGGAATAGGTAAAAAAGTACTCAAAATTTAAACATCCATATCTCCATCAAAATTATATCAATCCACTCTATTTTCGATTTATTAGGTAGGCCGTCCCTTGGACTACTTAGCACAAAGTATTTCACCTTACTTTATGTCTTTTTTATACAGGATGATGGCTAAGATACCAAGCCATGTAAAATGTGCTGATTTTAAAATTAATGTTTGGAAAATACGAAGCAATGGAAATTGAATTTTATTAGTGTACTGGTTACAGCTTTATGTTAGGTACTTACTGTACAAATTACAGCGCAGTGCCGTTTGTCTCAATTAAAAAAAATAAAAAATGGAATAGGTAAAAAAGTACTCGAATTTTAAAATCAATATCTTCATCAATCCATTCAATTTTCAGTTTATTAGGTAGGCTGTCCCTTGAACTACTTAGAACAATGTGTTTGACCTCACTTTATGTCTTTTTTATACAGGATCATGGATAAGATACCAAGCCGTGTAAAAGTGCTGATTTTAAAATTAATGTTTGGAAAATACGAAGCAATGAAAATGGAATTTTATTAGTGTACTGGTTATAACTTTATGTTAGGTACTTACTGTACAAATTACAGTGCAGTGCCGTTCGTGTAAATTAAAAAATCTGTATATTGCAAATTATGTTGACTGAAAACGTTTTACTTCAATTTGGATTTACGTTGCTAGTCAACCAATTGCCCTTGTCAATTTATCAAGATTATAAATTTGTTGGCAATTCTTGACAAGGCCTTTTGTTTAGTTTCTTTTTTTAAATTAATGCCAATATCCGATTCATATCTCCAGGAGAATGTTCCTATGCAAGAGGACTGTTTGAGCAGGGCCGGTCTCAGTCTGATATTGCCAGAATCATGAATAAAACGAAACGGGCTATATCAAAAAATTTAAAACGGTATCGAGAATATGGATCGAATCAAAGAAGAGCCGGGCAAGGCCGACCAAGGAAAACAACTGCTAATCAGGATCGGTTTTTAACAATGCAATGTGTTCGGGAGCGATTTACAACAAGTACCAAGCTACAAGCACGGTTGTCAAACGTTCACAATGTTCGACTATGTAAGCAAACAACACTTAATCGCTTAAAAGAGGTCCAACTGAAACCGTACGAAGCAGCGATAGGACCAAAGCTGGAACCGCACCATAGGCGTGAACGATTGCAGTTTGCTCAAGAGCATTTGCCATGGGGTGAAGATGAATGGGCTAATGTTTTATTTAGTGACGAATCCCGTTTTTGTCTATACGGCAATGATAGACGTTTAAAAGTGTTTCGAAGACCTGGTGATCGCTATGCTCAGTGTAATTTTAAAGAGCGGGTTAGTTATGGCGGTGGATCAATTATGGTTTGGGGAAGTATATCTCTAGAGGCAAAAACGGGATTGGTATTTGTAGAGCGATTAACTAGTGACAGGTACATTACGGAAATTCTTCAGGAGCATGTTGTGCCTTTTGCTCCCTTTATTGGAGAAAACTTCATTTTTATGCAAGATAACGCACGTCCACATACGGCGAGAATAGTAACGGAATATCTAGCAGAAGCGGGAATTACCGTAATGAATTGGAAAGCTCGAAGCCCAGATCAGGCGCGGATACAGGGGGGGGGGGCAATGGGGGCAATTGCCCCCCCCTGAGACCGACCAAAGCACATAGGTAACACGATGTATACAAGCAATAACCAATAACAAGCTCTAACCTGTTACAGAATAGATCTACCTTTTAACCTTTTTGCAATAAATCCACCTTTTGACTTTTTCCTTTTTTTGTATAAACTTTAAGAAACAAACAAAAAATTCCCTTCACCAGCTTTGCACCTGGGTTCACGACTTGAAAGTCTACTTTTAAACCTTCTGTACTCTGTACTTTAAACTCTTGAAAGTCTACGCGCTAACCACTAGCACTAGAATATTGGTATCCTTCCGCAGTTCCGCAAGTTAATTTTAATTACTTATTGATGCGGTCCCAGACCAGAGCTACGCAAACTGTCGCAAACGCAAATTCCCAAGAGGGTATAGGGTATCTGATCTGGCAGCGTGCAGAAAATATAGCCGATCAACTGGGTGTCGAGCTGAATATTCCTCGGATCCCTCGCCATGGTGGACGCCAAATTTATCGTGCCAACCATCAAATGAATTCAGCGGAGGAATACTACAGAGTATCAATCTATGCACCATTGCTAGACTTTGTTCTCACAGATCTACGAGAAAGATTCTCAGCCGAAACCTTGGACATCTTTCAGCTATCAGTTTTCATTCCAGAAAATATTGTCAAAAATTCTGCTGGTGAAAATGACATAAGTATAAAGTCCCTCCTCGACCGCTTTGGATTGCTTCTTGAAGTTGACAAGGGCGCTGCTTCTTTTCTGCTAAAAGATGAATTGTTGTTGTGGAGAGAGAAATGGATTCAAGAACAGAGCTTCAGAAAAGAGCTTCCCATAAGAGCTCTGGATATATTGGCTTGTTGCGATAAGGATGTATTTCCTATAATACATGAATTTGTACTAATCCTTGCAACCCTTCCGGTGACAAATGCATCTGCTGAGAGGTCATTCTCGTGGTTGCGGCGCCTTAAAACATATTTAAGAGCAACCATGACTGAAAACCGCCTCCTCGGTCTTGCCCTAATGCACATCCATAGGCATGTTCCCATTGATGTTGAGAAAGTAATTTCAAGATTTGCAAAAGCTGGCCCTAGGACAAGATTGGAATTCTGTATTTAAGTGCATACTTAATTACTTCAAATTAAATTGTTTGTATTTCTTTTTTTTTTTTAGACAGCATTATTTAAATTATTATATTATTAATTATTATTATTACATAAATAACAAATTAAAATTTTATGAAATTGTTTGTTTACAACGAATTCTCTAGAAGATAGGTAAAATCGCAAAAATTAACTCCCCCACTCCTAAACGCACGGGGTTGCTTTTGTGATTTTCTTGAGGATTTTGTGTTGCATTTTTTATTTTCCCACTTGAGAACCAAGCACCATGATTCAAAAAAGGGCGTGGCACCCAAAAAATTTTCGCCTGCGGCGCTATTTTTTTACCGCCTTTGGCGCTTTTCCATTTTGCCCCCCCCCTGGACAAAATCCTAGATCCGCGCCTGGCCCAGATCTTAACTCTATAGAGCATTTATGGGATCGAATGGGTAGAGAGATTCGTGCAGAAGCTAACCCACCAGAAACTTTGGCTCAGCTGAGATTGACGCTACAAAGAATATGGGAAAATATGATTTTTACAAGAAATCTGATTCTCAGTATGACAAATCGTTGTCAAGCTGTCATTAATGCCCGTGGAGGAAATACGCGTTATTAATTTTTATTCTTATAATTAAGTTGTTTCTTTAAATTGTTATTACTATTGTTAAGTTAGTGTTATATCACGATTTTTTAATTTTTTTTCAATTAACACGAACGGCACTGCGCTGTAATTTGTACAGTAAGTACCTAACATAAAGCTGTAACCAGTACACTAATAAAATTCCATTTTCATTGCTTCGTATTTTCCAAACATTAATTTTAAAATCAGCACATTTTACATGGCTTGGTATCTTAGCCATCATCCTGTATAAAAAAGGCATAAAGTAAGGTGAAATACTTTGTGCTAAGTAGTCCAAGGGACGGCCTACCTAATAAATCGAAAATTGAGTGGATTGATATAATTCTGATGGAGATATGGATGTTTAAAATTTGAGTACTTTTTTACCTATTCCATAATTAATGGACGCAGTGTATATTGGTTTTCTTAATTTTTACATTATTTTATAATCCGAGCAAAAACACAATCGGATAAAAAATAACGTATGTTATACGGACGAAAAATGTATTTCGGACTATGCGGGTTACTGGCCTCGGCTTTGCCTCGTCCAGTAATCTCCCGCAATACGTCCGAAATACTGCATTTTTCGTCCTTGTAACATAATATACTATTATGACGCTATTGTCGAAAATTGACGTACAGCTTGACATAACTAATAAATATTATTTCACATTAGAAACACATTTTCGTTTCACCAATCCGACAATCACACATCCAAAATAAAAGACACCATTATGCTTTTCTTACTAAGCCTTTAATTTAACATACCATACCTAAGACTACAGATTTTCACAAAAACATTAATTAATTAAATGTTCTAACAACCCTCCATTAACACCTCAACAATATCCTAACAACGATCATAAAATTAATTTCTAACATTACAGAGTTGATATTGAAAAATTCTGTCACATTCTAACGAAATTCAGTTTTTTAGCTGATCTAAATTTTCAAATTTTACATATTTATAAATAAAATTGTGTAAGTAAAAAAGTGACCCCACAGAAAGAAGTCGTTCGGCGAAGGGTCAGGAAACCTGGCTGGCCAAAGGATTAGATGCCGTGTTCCAATAATATTTCCGTTAAAAATATTTTGCAAGTACTCCCTAACCATGAGAGAATTATGGGCAGGACAACCATCCATTTGATACCAGATCTCCTGATTTTCGCGTACAACTACTTCCAGTGCGGGTTCAATTCGATTTTGTAGTAAGTTCAAATAGGTTATTGAGGCAAGGTTGCCTTCCATAAAAAATGGTCCAATAATGTCATGTCCTACAATTCCCGTGCAACCATTAATTTTTTGTGGATATTGCGTCCGAGTATGAACAAGACGATGTTCATTTTCTTGGCTCCAATACCGGCAATTCTGAACATTTAGTTTGTTGTTAAGGGTGAATGTATATTCATCGGTAAAACAAATATGTCTCAAAAAATCCCTATTATTATTTGCTCTTTCCATTACCTTAAAGCAGAATATCATCCTCCGTTCATTACCTTGCCGTAGCTCTTGATGTTTTCATACTTATAAGGAAAATGTTTATGTTTCTTTAAAGTGCGCAACACTATGGTTCGATGTTCTCCTACGGCTTGCCTAAAGCCCGCTACTCACTATTCGTTACTTCGTCAATTCGTCGCAGTAATTCACGAAGTACTGCTTAGGCCTATTCTATACGAGCCACAAAAACGCGACCGTTCGCCTGCGAGCGACACGCGTGTGTCACAGAACCACAGAGTGTTAATTGGGCATACTATACGGGCAACTTTGCGGTCGCGTGTGGACGAGTCGTTGGCGTGCCGGCGTGTTGAACGCAAGAGGTTGCGTAAAAGTCGCGCGCCGGAGACCGGCGTTTCATTCTACATGTAGCAACTTGCAAGCGTCTGGCCGGCCGAGCCGATTTGTCCTTCAGCAGTCCACGACTAGTAGTGCAGATCATTGTTGTTAAATTTTTGAGTTCTGTGATTGTTGTGCTTGGTATCTTTGCAAACAAGATGTTTGAAACTGAACGATTTATTTGTGAAATCGAGGGTCAACCTCCTCTCTATGATGTTAAAAGTAAGGAATATTCTAATCCGGTAGTACTGAAAAAACTTCTCAGGAGATATCTCCGATGTTCTGCAAAGCTAAGATGAAACACCCCTAAGGTCAGGCGATTAGCACCAACCGGGTGTACCCACCTACGTCTTTTTTTACGTTTTTTGGCCAAAAAACTTAATAACGTTAATTGGTGAACAGCGATACACCGAACTTGTACGGGATCCATAGCAAATATGAGGCGTTTTGTCGCTAGTCTAGAATGGGTCGCGTTTCACTCGCCGGTTAGACGCGCTACAAAGGCGCGGCGTCAACACGCTCGTATAGAATGGGCAAAATTTTCAAGCGACTGAGCGTCTAACCGGTCGCGTTTTTGTGGCTTGTTTAGAATAGGCCTTAGTGAGTATGACGCGCTGCGCCGATGCGATTCGTTGTGCGGCACTCCGGCAGACTTCGCCCAGATGTCGGTATTCGGGCGAACAATCAAAGGAAAAATAAACGATGCGACGAAGTCGACGAAGCGACGAAGTTGAACGAGTTCGGTCTCAGATCTCTCATTCGCGAATCATTCGTTGAAGAAAGCAGTCGTCGTGTGTGTGTTTACTTCGAAATGGAATGGAATGACGATATTGTTTTTAAATTTATACAAAACATACAATTGTATCCATGTTTATGGAATCCAGGAGACAAAACAAAAAAAATCGGAATAAAGTGCATGATGCTTTCAAAACCATTGCTGGAGAAATGGGAACTTACTACACTTACTAACGACAATAAAAAAAAATACAAAATGTTTGTTTTAAACAGTAGATAACCGTAGTAAACTTGACCAATATATTTTTATTCTGACATTGAAGTTTTTTGATCGCACTTCGCACAATGGACGAATTTCCATGCATCATCGAAGCGAAGTGAATCAACGCATAATGAGTAGGATGTAATGCGTCGAATGGTCGAAGCGCGAATTGACGAAATGAACCGACGAATCGCATTAACGAAACGAATCAACGAATAGTGAGTAGCCGGCTTTAGAATCCCCGTGCTAATAATTTTATTTTCCTCCACGTGAAGTAAAATATCAAGATCTCTTTTATCCCTTTCTTCAGCTCTATTAACATTTTGAGTTGAGCATTTACAGTTATTTATTACAATGCCTTTAGACTCAAATTTACTAATAAGTTTAATTAGTAGAATGGAAGGGATATGCTTATCAGTGAATTGAACTAGACACATTTCAGACACTGCTCTTAAACTGCTTCCTGTAGAATACCACTTAATCATAGTTACTTTTTTCTTAATAGAATAGCTCGTATGAAGCTATAATTAAATCGCCTTTAATGAAAATGTTGTCACTGACGCTACTTCTCGTTTTATCAATGCGAAATAATAATTTGCTGCTGTTTGCTGTATTACCTAAACTATGAAAATTTCGTATTTTTGCCATCACATTTGATTGAATAAGTTAGGATGATTGACTTATTAAAATTTACTCAAACTTGACACATGGGTTTATTATTTCGGCTTCTTCAAAAATTTGTAATACAATTTTTCTCTGAAATGTACAGCAGAGGAGCCAATATTTAGCCACCTCAAAATTTACATGGGAATTCCTGTGTTCAACTAAGTCTTGCATCACCCGGTATAATGTTTAATAAGTCACTAATTTAAGTTTATCCACATGCTGATTAAATTACTAAAATTATGAAATAATATGAAAAATAATTTCATTTTTTTTTTAATACAACACAAATTTATTTGTTTCCGATCAAATAATAATATTAGGAGCATCAGCAAATATAATTTATTAAAAACTTTTCCGACAAACTTGCCACTCCGTAAAGTTTTCGGGAAGAGGACAATCAGATTTCATTATGATGCCGAAGTTTTAAAATTCTGTAGCCATTATATTCCCCCATATTTCGTGAGATTGATGGGTATTGTTTATGAGTTTAAAAGAAAGGGTTTAGGTGTTTGTAATTAATTAAATGAGGCGAGTTCGCGGAAACTTATTTTTAATCGGGCAGAAATTCGGTCCTTATTATGCTTTAACTTTCCTTGGGAATAGTTCTTGATTTGAAGGAAAAATATAAAATTTTGTTGTCATTCAAGATGTTATAGCGTGTGTTTGTAAATACAGGGAGCAAAAGAAAATATGAAAACAAGTTCATATTAGCATAGGTGCGCAAATACATATACAGGGTGTTCCTTAATGATATGCGAATACTTAAGGGTGTGAATCTACATGAAAATTAATGAGAGCTTTATAAACTATGGTCCGAAAATGCTGCGTTACGAAAATACGGGGTCTTAAAGTTTGAGGAAAAAAAATGGAAATTAATTATTATTTATGAAACTACTTAAGATACTTTAGTGATATTTAGCGACAATTAATAACGATGCATATTTGTCAATACAAAAATAATTTTTAGCTGTAACAGTGGATTGCCTACAGAAATATCTTCGACAACTTTGAGAAAAAAAAATGGTACGCTAATGGTTTTTCCCAAATAAAAATTATTTTTGAATTTACTGCTCATTTTGAAACATAAATCCTCTTTTTTGGGTTGTTTTTCTGTCATTGCTTATGATGAACTCGACTAATATGCTGAACAATTAAATGGAACAGATTCTTAAAAGATAATTCAGATGACGATCTGAACTATGAAATGCCAAACTAGCAGAGTTCAACAACAAGGAAAGATAATCAGAATCGAACTCCAGCCACTCGCCAAACCAAATTTGGACGACCAGTGGGTTGACATTGAAGATGGACAATCAAATTTTGAATTATGATAAATGATCTTGGACTAAAGGAATCCTTCAAAGGTAGGTCATTTATGTAGATTAGAAAGAGGATCGGTCCTAAAACCGATTCTTGGGGCACTCCAATAGTTACTTTGCTCTCTGCAGAAGACACCCCGGCAATCTTCACCGTCTGAGATCTATCTGAAAGATACGAATTCAATAGCTCTATACTGTCCTCGCCATAGTGATAAGCTTGAAGTTTTCGGAGGACGATGACACTGAGTGTCGAAACAATTGTTATAGTGTGGAATAAATAATATAAGTGAAGATTTATACATTTTGTATTTTTTATATCAAGTCTATATGACCTCTGTATTTGCATGAAGATACCAGCTCCCACTCCAACGTCCATTTTTGAACCGTCTGTGAAATTCGAGTGATCTGTCTTTATTGTTAACTGGTTGTCCTTCCACTCTTTCCTACTAGGAATAAGCACAATAAAGGCTATGCTCTCTAATCTGACAACTTTTATAATTCAATGAGCCTATCTAATAATATGACAGCCACAATAACGTATATTTGCGGCACCTTAAACAGTAATCGAAAAGGAAATCTAGACTATGTGGTTTCAAAAAAACTAAAAAGGGGTGAGTGTATATGACAAAGACCAAAGTTAGTTAGTAGTTATATATATGCAAGTGATATGATAAGCGAGATGTGTTAACATTTTCAAACAGGCACAACGTAGAAATGGTCAAAATGCGCAACAATATGGAAAAGTTTCTATGAAACCGAATATAATCTAAATATATATAATATAATTTACAATGCTGGAATGTCAGGTATCGATCAGTCTAACTCTAAGAGAAATACTTAGATGGCCGAAAAAAATTGCATTACACATTGTCGAAGTATGCTTACTTACTTTTTCGTAAGTCAAGAGGCAGTAAATTAAAATCTTTAAAATTTCAAGAGATGTTTCCTTTCTCTTGGTGACAAAATGCCTACATTCTGCGAAGTCAGCAAAAAATTTTTGCTACTTGGAAGATTGGTACAGAAGAAAATAAAGACCAACAAGAATAGAATGGCCAGAAGCCTTCTAACGTCGTCATCGTTCAGTACTATTGTTTCCATTCCCTCCACAAGCATACAAAATGACAACAAAACTCTGGTCAGTGGAACTGCAGAAGGAATTAATATTTCTAGTTACTGAAATAATTTAAAAATCTTTAAGGTTTTTAAATCAGATGGCTAGGAAATATTTTCCTAATTAGTATATTATATTTACTGAAATAATTGTTCAATAAATGTTGATGTTAATAATAAAAGTTAAAAAGATCCTTGCATTTATTCTTGACACTAGTGTACTACTTTAAAATCAAGTAAAATACACTTCTTGAATGAAAAAAGTGTATATTCAGTCTTAACTGGATAATTCTAACACTTTCTTAAGTTTTCTTCCAGGACAATAGTTTCTTAAATGAAACAACGACGAGTTATTGAAGAATTTTGAAATTAAAATATTCTTGACTGACGTTTTAAAACAGAAAGTTTTCATTTATGAATACGAATATTCCACTCACGTAAAAAAAATCCCATAAAGACAGTGGTATTTTCGAAAACTTACAGCGGATATACAAAATCGAAAACACCAAAACGAAAATACCACTTGTCAGTGTCACTTTGTTGATAAATTTCTATTTATTATTTTAAAGTTGACAAAATGAATGTTTTTGGATTCGTGAAATATTCCTTTAAATACCATGCGTGCTTTAAAACTAACCGGATAATTTTTCACTTATACGTGTTTTCTTTACAAATTTCACTCGTCCTTCGGACTCGTGAAATTAAAGAAAACACGCATTCGTAAATAGTAAAAAATTATCGGTAATTTTAAAGCACTCGTGGTATTACACCCGAATATTCCACTCACGTATAAAAAATCCCATAAGGACAGTGGTATTTTCGAAAACTTACAGCGGATATACAAAATCGAAAACACCAAAACGAAAATACCACTTGTCAGTGTCACTTTGTTGCGAAAATACCACTTGTCAGTGTCACTTTGTTGACAAATTTCTATTTATTATTTCAAAGTTGACAAAATGAATGTTTTTGGATTCGTGAAATATTCCTTTAAATACCATGCGTGCTTTAAAACTAACCGGATAATTTTTCACTTATACGTGTTTTCTTTACAATGTAATGGGTAATTTTAAAGCACTCGTGGTATTACACCAGAAAATATCTTGGATGAAACCTGTTGATTTCTTCCGGTGAATCAAGATAAACAGGAATATAATATGCTGTAGTAAAGAATATATTTTTTCTCCAAATGACATCAAAAGCGGATTTTTAATGACACATGACATGCTTTAAAGGTGTATTTTTACTGCCTAGTCAGAAAAAGTGGACTTTTTCTGCTTAGGCAAAAAAGGTTCGTTGCTATACAACGTTCCAGGTAATAATTTAAATCCAACTGATAATTAAAATTGGTAAAAGATTCAATTCCACATCTCGCGCCTGGTCTCTTGTCTCAGGTGGTGTTATTGGTAATAACTCAACCTCACTTTCAATTAGATCCATTTCGAACAGTTACTTGACAATTTTTTAAAATTGACAATGACATTAAAGTAAACACAAACAATTCAACAAACGTCATCAGTGGTAAACATAGTAACGAAGAGCCAGTTACCTTTCTTAAAATAATTTAATTATTTGGATATTGATAATGAAAAGCAAGTAAGTAATAAATATTAAAAAGACGATTTTGGGTGAAATTGGAACAAATTTGAAGAAAAAATTATATGTTTCTCACGACAGAAAAGCAGATTTAGTGCCGCGGCGTCAAATCTTGTGCTTTTCTGCCTGGTAAAACAAATAACTATTCTTCGTTCCGTCGTATGGTTAGTTTGTTGAGTTAGACAAATTAAGACTTTTACTCCTATTATTTAATTGTATTTTTCCTTTGCGATTACATATTGGAAGGTTTTTGGATTTTGCTTATACATATTTTTTTTTTCTCTATTTAATTTTTATTAATTCATTTTTGATTTTTGTTGTGCAGACTGCCGTTACTGCTCTTTATCTATTTCTGTACAGTTAAGGTGGGAGCCAGTCTTTTGGGTATTTGTGTCTTTGGTTTCAGTGGAGTGAACGTGTCAATTTATTACTAGCGGGTTCAGTGAAACATCCGTTCTTTGAAAATACTTTATTATTAATTTTGTGAAATAGTCGTCTATTTTGTCCATGTGCATATCTGAATGTAGTACGTCCATAGGCATAAATCTTGGTGCATTTGTAATTATCCTGAGTACTCTATTTTGAATTTTCGGAACTTTAAGACGTCTCGTATTGTTTACGGTGCACCAGGTCGGTACACCGTAAGTCAGAACTGGTCTTATGATAGTTTTGTAAATTGCTGTCTTGGTTTTCAAATTTATTTTACTTCTGGCACAAAGCAGTGGGTACACAGTACGCAGCAAAGGTGAGGCCAAGGTATTTAATTTTATTGCTCCATGAAATTACCTTATTATTTACTTTAACTCGCGTTCTTGGTAATTTCACTCTGGCCTTGGAGAAAAAAATGGCTTGCGTTTTGCCTTCATTTATTTTTAGTTTTTACTTATCTCCTCCTGTAGGATAACCATATGACGTTGCAGACGTGAGACTACGCTATTCTTCGTTATATACAAATCACTAAATATCTTAGATGAATGCAAATTAATTTGACTGAAGCACAATTATTTTCCGTGTAGTGTCATAAAATGATATTTTATACAGAAAAAGCGTTAAAGAGTCTACTTTTAATATTGTTTGTAGATAACGTGATTTTGGATACTTTCGACCCCCAATTTACAAATGATTGTATAAAAAAGGCATTGCATCATCTACCGTGAAGCGAAAAGACACAGATCACGGTAAAATGATTTTGTCATCATTTTATAAAATGTTTATATTTGTCTTGCTGGCGTTGCTCTCCGGAACAACGTAACGCAATATTATGACTTCATGAAAAAAATATAAACTCCCAAAACAAAAATGGGCACCTTAGCCAAGCGTCGCCTTCTAAAAGTGTATAAATTCGTGGCAGGGTTGTTTAGACCCGGGTATAAAAAAGTATTTAAATTATTCGGTGGTTTTATGAGGATAAATTATGGAAAAGCTTTTTCTTGCCGTTTTCTCTTTGTAGTAGGTGTGGTAATCGTTCCAAGCAGTATAAATGTTTGAAAGCAATTCTAAATTAATGGCTTTGCAAACATCTTTTTATTTTCTTTGCGAAAAAATGAATGAGTCTTCTTAATCTAATCCAGAATATCGCCCTTAAACAAAATTGAAAAACGTTCAATATATCCTTAAGGGTTTTAATGTAGTTTATTGCTATAATATAAGTCCTCTGAATCGATCAATCTCTCTCAAAAGAGACACAATACTCGTATTTAAAATAGGGGAAGTCTGCTTAAGATAAGATGACACACCTTTTAAAACTTTTCAAATATGTATGTTAGAACCTGATCGGCATGTTGCTTGAGTGGTGCAAGTTTCATCTATTTTACCGACTAAAAAATAATTTGAAATTGAAGTTCTTGATTAAAAAATTTCGAACATAAAGGCCGCTTTCCATCTATGCAGCAACGACGCGGCGCAGTAATTATTTTCATCACTACTGGTCTCAAAGCAGGGAGCTACAGCAATGGTAATTACACTTACCGACATAAAATTCGGGACAACCAAAACTTAAATCAAATTTAATGCATGATAACTTTTTCTTCCATAGTCTGATTTCAATCTTTTTTTTTTCTAAAATGTAGATAATTGTTTCGGTTTCAATTAATTTCATTCAATTTTCAAAAATACAGTTTAAATGTTGAGATATACAGGGTGTTTCAATAAAAACTCCCAGGCCAATTATTTCGAAAACTATAAGTGACATGTAAATTCTGTAAACGCCAGTTTTTAGCCTCTATGATTGGCTTCACCACTGTGTAAAAAATGTGTTTGAATAATACAAAATGTAGGTGACGCCATGGTGCAAAGAATTTTTTCGATGACAGGAACTTTTAAATGTTATGGCTCTTAAAGATAATTAATTTTTGATCAAATTATGTCTCATAAAAATTTTCGATAATTCTAACATGAACGGAGATATTTGGGGTTAAGTTTTTTATTAAAATAATTTTATCGAGTATTTTAATTATAAATATTTCTAATATCTTTTAGCAGATTTAAATTTAATTTTGGTAATGATAATTTTAGTGATAAAACGCTCGTGTAGCGCTAAATTATTACGTCCAGTGACGTCTCAGGGCTCAGGGGATGCCTTAACAAATAATATTGGCAAAAAAATAAGACGCCACTGAGTTTCTGGTAATTTTTATATTTTTTTCGGATTAAGCAACTAAAAATATCCTTTTATTGTTTGTTAAATTGTTTTCATATCTTGCTTCGTTTTCGAGAAATAAAAATGCATATCTCTGGAAAACAAAAATCATTAAATAATTAACATTATTAACACTCAGTGTCAGTGTCAGAATTTGCAATTTCTTCATTTTTAAAATAAAAATGGTTCACCATACAAATCAAGACAAATTGAACATGGTTTTAGTTTATGGAGAATGCCATCAAAATGCTTCAGAAGCTGTGCGCTGCTATCGAGCTCGTTTTCCAGATAGACCAACGCCCGATCGCAAATCTTTTGTAGCTTTGTGTACCAACTTAGCTACATATGGTAGCTTTCTCAATCTCAATCTGAATCTCAATCTCAATATTTATTTCATGTCATTTACATAGAGATATTTACATACGTCAAGTGGAAATAGACTTAATACTATTTTAAAAAATGGCACTAATCAGTTAAAGTAACAACTAAACTTATATACTTAATACACACAGACAAGACTACTTTACATTTCACATAGTTAAAGTTTAAAAAGGGAAAGGTTCCAAGAAGGAAGAGGGTTACGAATGACGAAAATGTTTTAACTTTGCTTTTAAACAACAAAAAAATACAACGTATTGATAATTTATGGTTTTGTTTCTTAATGCATATGCAATAAAATTGTTTTTATTTTTATTTCTCGAAAACGAAGCAAGATATGAAAACAATTTAACAGACAATAAAAGGATATTTTTAGTTGCTTAATCCGAAAATATATAAAAATTACCAAAAACTCAGTGGCGTCTTATTTTTTGCCAATATTTTTTGTTAAGGCCTCCCCTGAGACGTCACCGGACGTAATAATTTAGCGCTACACGAACGTTTTATCAGTAAAATTATCATTACCAAAATTAAATTAAAATCTGCTAAAGAATATTAAAAATATTTATAATTAAAATACCCGTTAAAATTATTTTAATAAAAAACTTAACCCCAAATATCTCCGTTCATGTTGGATTTATCAAAAATTTTTATGAGACATAATTTGATCAAAAATTAATTATCTTTAAGGACCATATTGTTTAAAAGTTCCTGTCATCGAAAAAATTCTTTGCACCATGGCGCCACCTACATCTTGTATTATTTAAAAACATTTTTTACAGTTGTGAAGCCAATCATAGGGGCTAAAAACTGGCGTTTACAAAATTTACATGTCACTTATAGTTTTCGAAATAATTGGCCTGGGAGTTTTTATTGAAACACCCTGTATAGGAAAATAAAAAAAGCATATTTTTTCTCTTAAGTTTGTAACACTCTGTAGAGTAATTTTGCAATGTAAACTACACTGGATATGCTTTTCTGCGGAGATTGATTCATTTTTAACATGTTGCTGTTTTATTGTTCTCGGTATCGTTATCGGTTTATGAGATATGAATTTTTGAAATAAACATAACTTTTTGTGATTAAGTCTGTTTTTAATTGAAACATAAAAGTAGGGGTTCTAAAAGTTAGTGCCACGTGTTACCTCCTTTAGCTCTTATAACAGCTACTAAACGTCGATTCATTCCTCTAATTAGGTTTTGGATATCCTCTTGTGGAATAGCACCCCATTCTTCTTCCAGAGCATTTCGGAGAGTGAATAACTGTCCTCGGCGTTTCCTGATTCGTCTACCTAACATGTCCCATACATGTTCTATCGTATTAATGTCAGGACTACGAGCGGGCTAGCGCATAACGTTTATTCCCACCTCTTATAAATATTCGCTACCGATAAATTGTGCAAAAACAACAACATATTCTTCTAGAATTTCTTCAATGTACCTTCGGGAAGTTACAGTTCCTGTGTCAAAAAAAAAACAAGTTCTGTTCGAGCGTCAAATGAAATACCATAATGGATCCACTACCAAAGCTAACCCTTTCGCTAAAATTACATTGGGCGAATCTCTCCCCTTGTCGTCTTCATACTCTTTCTCGTCCGTCGGGAGACCTCAGGCAAAATTTGCACACGTCTGAAAATAGAACTTGCCTCCACCCTTGAAGATTCCAGTTAATGTGTTCTTGCAAAAAAAGAAGTCTATTGGACTCGATGCTGTCTGAGGAGCTCTGGTCCAGTTGTCGGTCTTTTGGTCCGTAAATTGACTTCATTATGTCTTCTTCCTTACTATTATTTCATTGACAACAACTTGACGAACCCTTTGGAGTTCATTCCTTATTACTACTGCACTCGTATGCCGATCTCTTAAAACTGAGAATCTAATGAAGCGATCATCAAGGGCGGAAGTAGCCCGATTTCTTCCAGATCCAGGTCTGCTACCATAACTTTTAGTCTCACGATACCTTGCAACGGCTCTTACCACGCTAGATTTTGTAAAACCTAGCATATCCGCCACTTCTCTGTAGGAATAACCAACATCATGAAGAGCAACGGCTCTAGCGGAATATCGATGACATAGGAGAACATCCACTAGAGATCCATTGTATATCTATGTGTTGAGGGGATGTTAAAAATTTAAAAAAGTCCTTTAAAGAAAAGTATAGAAACCACGAAAATACGTATATCAAAATGTGTATAAATGTTATTACTACCTATTACTTTTTATAGATAATTTGAAAATAAAAAAATTATACATTTTCCCCAATTTTTTAAATTAAAATTTTGCATATTTTAAATAAAATAATGAATAATAATAATTATTATAAATTTACTATTTATAAACTGGAATATTGTACTATGAAAAATTCGCTTAATAAATTGTTTTTATAGTTTGTATACTTGGAGAATATTTTGCTGTTATAATTCTGATATAAATTGTGTCCACCATCCTGTTCATTATATTTGGAAAAACATTTTATATTATCATTTTTTGAGAAAGTTTTAGTCTATAAAAGTTTTTGCTTGATAAAATATCTGTTTCACAGTTACTAAATTCGGGGTCAAATATTATAGACTGTCTATAATTTAAGAAAATGTGACGTCGCAAAACAAAAAATTAAGTATTAAATTTGTGAGACAGCCAAATTAAAGAATACCAGGATATTTTGCTTGTAGCAAAATATCCTTATATAAAGCATTCCTGTAGGTTCAAGAGATTTTGAGAAATAGATAGTTGAGAATCGTATTTTACGATTATTTTCTTTTCTGGCTTTTTCTGTTAGTTTCGTAAAACCTATTCGACCCACAAAACAGTTCGTAAAGATGTTTTGCTTGTGTTTTGGTACTTACTCTTCAAATTGGCTGTCTCAGAAATTTAATATTCGTTTCTTTTATTTTGTGACATAATAACATTTTCCTTAATTCTAGACACCCTCTATGTTTGAGCTTACGTTTATTAACTTTATACCTATTTTTTTAACAAGCAATAACTTTTATTAAGAATAAAATTTTCTGACAAATTAAAGAAAAGACTATATTATGTAGCGAACGTTATTATTTTAATGAATACCTATTAGATATCCTTTGGAAGATACATGTTAATCATGTTATATCTAATAGATCTAACGGATGTAGGCAAGACGTCCATTAGATTTTTTTAGGGCATCCATTAGATATCTTTATTATACAGCGTGTGCGTGGATTTGCTTGCCAAATGGAAAACTTCTTTATTATCAATTTTTCGAAAAAAAGTTATTCTTTAGAAAAAGTTTTGCTTTTAAAATTATTAAGATTGGCATAAGAATTTCTTTTAAATGTTGTGCAGGGTGTCTTAAAAAACGAAATACTTTAATTCTAAATGTGAAAAAACTTTATACCAATATTTATTAACCGGAAAATTGGAAAGAGCGAAAGCGCATTAAATCGTCAACTAATTTGTAGTATACAGGGCAATGATAAAGTTTTTTTTGAATAGTTACTTAACATTTTTGATAAACAATATGGATAAATAAGCCCCCCACGTTGTTCATCATACACCATACAGAACAACAACAAATTATTGTTTTATTAAGTAAAGTTTTAAATAAAGCCTGATAATTATAAATTAAAATTTTACCTGTAAATAATTAAATGTTAAGGTAAAAACCTGTAAAGACACATTTCACGAATTGACATATGTCAATAAAGCTTTTCTAGTTTATATTTTTTCCTCTAACAATGAGTTTAACTGATCAAGGAAAAGTCCAGATTGTTTTAATAGTTGGAAATAGTTATCGCACAAATAGAGAAGCAGCCGAAGAATTTAACAATAATCACCCGGAAAGACCAACACCAATAACCCATCAAACAATAAGTAATGTTATGAGTAAATTTAAACGGTGCTCTCCAAACTTTTTTCGGAGAAGGGAAAACCAAGGTCAAAATAATCTTCCTCGCTTATACGATGAAAATGATGAAATAGGTGGATAGGAAGAGGTACAGATCAAGATTTGCGTTTTTGTCATCGGTCAGCGAGGTCCCCGGATCTCACCCCACTGGATTATTTTTTGTGGGGTGTCCTCAAAGAAAGGGTATATAAAAGGCGGCCCCGAGACAGAGAACACCTCAAGAGACGAATAATTCAGGAATGTGCCGGGCTACGGGGATATCAACTAGGTATCGAATGCCGTCAGAAGTTTTAGAAAAAAAATTATTAGGTGTATGATGAACAACGGGGGGCTTATTGAAATTTAATCTTCTATGTATATTTGTTCGTGTTTACTGTGTAATTACTAGTAATTGAAAAACTTGTTATGTGTAAATATGTGTATATGATTGTTTAATAAATTTTCAATAAGGTTGTAAATTATCTAAATATTTTAATCACTCTGTATACTAAATTAACCTGCAAACAGTAATAATAAATATTGTGATGGTATTTATCCATATTGTTTATCAAAAATGTTAAGTAACTATTCAAAAAAAACTTTATCATTACCCTGTATACTACAAATTAGTTGACGATTTAATGCGCTTTTCGCTCTTTTTAATTTGCCGGTTAATAAATATTGGTATAAAGTTTTTTCACATTTAGAATTAAAGTTTTTTATTTTTTGAGACACCCTGTACAACATTAAAAAGAAATTCTTATGTTAATCTTAATCCATTTAAAAGCAAAACTTTTTATGAAGTATAACTTTTTTTCGAAAAATTGATAATAAAGAAGTTTTCCATTTGGCAAGCAAATCCACGCACACGCTTTATAGTGTATATCCAATGGATATTCCCTATATCCTGGTTATAGGCGGACATTTGGATATCCACGGGTAGTCTATAGGACATCTACATATATCCTGTAGATATACTAGGTATCCATGACAGATATCTTTAGACATCTAATAGATATGTGTGTGTCCTCTGGGTTTGAATTAGAACGTTTCTTTTAAGGTGATTCTAATAATTTATTTTCCTTAACTGTTGTTGAAATTGCGCTTACAGTGGAGATAATCAAATTTAGGGCAGCTCTTTGCACCGACTATTTAAATGCTTCGACATTTTTCACAAATAGTAAACAACGTAATCGACAGATCAACAGATATGGATGTGCACTTTTGTTCCTCTTAATAGAACAGTTTCTTATTGCTATTTATGAAAAGATCTGGAGTTTTTGTTTCAAAATAGACGTTCAACACGAGACCACAGAACAATAATTAAGGTTAGTTCTGCATGAAACGTCAAACTAAGCCAACGAACGAGCTGGCGCCACCGCACCGTTTAAAGTCAATCAATCGATCAATAAAATTCAAATTATATTAATTTTTACCATCTTAACTAAACAAAATATTTGCTATAAGTGGGTTCGTATCAAAGAAGAATACCTGTCGCATTTGTTTTCTACAAGGCGTTTAAAAGAAATTGCAGTCATCTGTCTTATTGTTTATTACGCCCTATATATTACAATACAAATACAAAAGTAAAGTACTTAGTATATAAAAAGTCAATATAAAAACTTGTAGACTAATAGATAAAAAATATATATGATAATAATAAATGACTCTTAATTACAACATGATTTAATAAATAATTGTAACATCACTGAAGGAATGACAATAATGTCAAGTATGTCTACAGAACGTATTAAAGAAAGTCAGCGAACAATTTATTTTAGCATTAAAAAGCAAAAGAAAGTTGGATCAAAGCCGCTACCATGTTTCACTATTACCGCAGGTCGACCAAAAAGGACTATCAAAAACTCCAAATTTAAATATTTATTAAAATATTCATGAATTTCCAACGCGAGTATATTAACAAGCGCCAAAAATATATTTACGCAGGTGGTGCATATATATAATGTTTTATTTATTTAGATTTTTAGCTTTAATAAGGTTAATAAAACCAAAATAAAAAAATATAATTATATGCAGGATATTCGTTAAATATATGGCATACCCTCGGGAACGTATAGGAGTGGTTAAATTAACCCTAATTTGTCATAGAAAAAAAATGCCACTTGAATGAAACTAACCTGAACTAACCTAAAGTGACCCTTAACCGGAAATAGAGAACCGCATATAGGACCTATTTATTTTAAGTTTGTTGTTTTTTCATATTTAGCTTTCGGTTGCTAAACCGACACATTGGCTTCCAACGCCTCCCAACGTAGTTTGCCCGCGATGGGCCGCCTTGCCAGCGTTTGAACATATTTGGATTCTCGCTATCCCGGTTGAGTTGATGCGTGTGATTACCACGAGATGTAGCCACGTACTGCAACTCTCGTCTGTTTAATTACATTTCTGTTTTAAAAACACTTTGAGGTCCCTTACCTTTTCGTCAGACCCGGAGCCTTACCGATGCGCCGTAGACGGCGAAACGCGTCCAAGGATTGGGTCTGACGGAAGGATAAGGGACAACTCTGTACACGAACTTATTTTTAGTTTGTTGTTTTTTAATAAATCAGAATACTAAAATAAAATACCAGTCGTTTTTATTTCGTTAGCTTTTCTAAATTGATTGAGCAGATAAGACTGAAATAATAGAGAATAATTCCTGTAGTGAACATGCTGACAAACACTTAATTTATAAACAAGCACTCGGCAGTTGTGTGGAGGCGAGAAGAATTTATTCTGATACATTTTAAAATTACCGGTTACCGCACCGAAGAACTTTTGAAAGGGTTGATCGTAGCTTAGGAGAAATAGATAAACAGTCAAATGAAATTTAAAAAAAAAAATGCTAAAAGTAGTTAGTCTTTTGCTAATCCATTTTAGGAATTATTTTGCCGCATTGTGGTGGAAAAAGACCTCCAAGAAGAGCTAGGAAGTGGAGGAAATTCTGGATAAGATTGCTAAAAATCCCTCTAATAGTATAAGGAAACAAGTTCATGCAACAAAGTGGATTGTTCATGAGAGCCTTTGAGAACAACCACACATTGTATCGAATAACTTTTATCAAAACTAACACTAAGTATTACTTTTAATCGTCTTTAGCATGGTTTAAATGTACATAAAAGCCTTTAAAGTTTCCTGGGATGTAAATCATTTGATCCATATAGTAGCGGTTCCCAACCAGTGGTTCGCGAACCCCTAGGGGTTCGTGACAGATAAAATGGTAATGGCGGAAATGTACTTATTTACTAGTACGTAAACCCAGTCATCCCACGCGACGGCTATTGACGCTTTTAGTTCTGCCATTTTCAAGTTGAAAGACTTACAAGTTGTGACAAGTCTTTATAAAATTTATCTTACAAACCTTTAAAAACATTAATTATGGATAGATGGTTAAAAACGCGAAGTGTGGGTGAAGCAACCCAAGCAGAAACTGACGATGTTGCAAGCAGTAGTAATTCCCGTGAAAGTGAGAAAAAAGGGAAGAAAAGAAAATACGACGACGAATATTTACAGTTAGGTTTTCATTTTTTTGGTGACAAATAGTATCGCTTCCTTTGTGTCCAAGTTAAATGAAGATAGCGAAAATGCTCTGAAAGAAACTTGCTCATTGCTAAATGTGGGAAGGCCCACACAGTGGTAGAAAAATTAATAATGCCGTGTGCAAAAGACCTTACAAGGAGCATGCTTGGTAAACAAGCTGCGAAAAAAATAGAGTTGGTCCCTTTGTCAAATAATACGGTGTCGCGATGAATTACTGAAATGGCAAACCATGTTGAAGATAAAATTCCAAATACAATTAAAAATACTTCTTTTGCTATTCAGCTTGATGAGACCACCGACGTTGCCAATCTTGCAGTATTACTGGTGTACATAGGATATGTTTTTAATAACGAGATCCAAGAGGAGATGCTATTTGCCCGACCGCTAAAGACATATACAACAGGAGAAGCTATAGTTAATGTACTGAATGGCTACTTCAAAGTTCTTCCGGTAAGCAAGCACAAATATCTCATTAAGATTTGTTTTTATACCTTTTATTTCTTGTTATAAGTTACAGTTTATAATATGTATAATTTCATTTGGAATAAGAAGTACATACAGTTTTTAAATGGTTTCATTTTTATATATTAGGAATACCTATATAAAAAAAATTGGGTGGTTGACAACAAAGTTTATTTTTTCTAAGGGGTTTGTTGAGTGAGACGAGAATAATTTCAGCATTATTATCTGCTTCACTAAACACCAAGTGTGCCGTGTTTGTGGAATAACTATTTAATTAATAATACTTCCCGCCAAAATATTGTCTGCCTAATTTTTAGGTTAAAAGTATCACTATCACGAAAAGTATTACGTATAAAAATGTACACTAATCTGCATTTCCTTACAAGATACCAGCCAAAAATCACTTAGTTTCATAGTTTTCCACGATGTACACAGATGATTCTTCTTCAAGTGCCATATCAGGTCCCCCTGACGTTGGCAATTACTTGGGCGAGTCTTTCTCGATTCTGCGCCAATCGGAACAGTTCCTCTGCGCTGCGTATACCGGTCCATTCACGGATGTTCCTCAGCCAGGAAGCTTGTCTTCTTCCCACTCCTCTACGTCCTTCCACCTTTCCCATCATGATCAGTTGCAGGATTCTGTATCGCTCTCCTCTGAATACATGTCCGAGATATGAAATTTTCCTGCATTTAACTGTATTCAGTAGCAAACGTGTTGTGTCGGCCCTGTTTAGCACCATTTCGTTGGTCTGCATAGCTGTCCAGGGTATCCTCAGCATTCGCCGGTGTAACCACATCTCGAACGCTTCCAGCCGATTAATTGTAGCGGCCTTAATTGTCCAGATCTCTGCCCCGTACAGCAACACTGACCATATGTAGGTTCTTACCATTCTCTGACGTAATTTTAGGTTCAGATTATCATTGCAGAATAGTGGTTTCATTTTTTGGAACATTGTTCGGGCTGTCTCTATTCTACACCTTATTTCTCTGTCTGGATCTAGATGTTCGGTGATATAACATCCAAGGTACTTAAACTGGGTTACTCTGTCTATATTTTCCGTAACAATCTGTAGCGCAGCATCAAGGTGTGGTTGTCGACTGAAGACCATAAATTTTGTCTTGTTGATATTTATGTTGAGCCCCATTTCTTGTCCTTCTGCGTTTACATAGTTTAGTAGATGTTGCAGGTCCTCTAGTTTGTCACTTAGAATGACAGTGTCGTCGGCATATCGTATCGTATTTATATATTCTCCGTTGATTTGTACTCCCATTTCTTGTTCTTGGGTAGCCCGTTTAAAGATTTTATCTGAATATATGTTAAAAAGCAGTGGTGACAGTATGCAGCCCTGTCTGACGCCTCGTAGAATTTGGCTTTCTTCTGTGAGTTTTCCGTTTAGTCGTACTGCTGCTTTTTGTCTCCAGTACAAATTTTCGATGATTCTGACGTCCCTGCTGTCCACCTCCATGTTCTTTAAGATGTCTATAAGCTTTCTGTGTTGTACTCTGTCGAAGGCCTTCTCGTAATCAACGAAACACACAAAAACGTCCTTGCGCTGGTCACGACATTTTTGTAGGAGTATGTTCAGAGCAAACAGTGCCTCTCTAGTTCCTAAAGCGTTTCTAAATCCGAATTGAGTTTCATCCAAATCTGCTTTACATTTGGATCTTATCCTACCGTGAATAATTTTGAGAAAGACCTTCAAGGTGTGGCTCATAAGGCTTATTAGTCTATATTCGCTGCATCGTTTTGCTCGTTGTTTTTTTGGAATTGGAATGAATACGGACTTCAGCCAGTCTTCCGGTATGTCTCCAGTCGTGTACACCGCATTAAACAGTTTGACCAAGATTCCAATGTTTTCCTCTTTGATCATTTGCAACAGCTCCGTTGGGATGTCATCAGGTCCGGTGGCTTTTTTGGTTTTTGCAGATTTTATTGCAAATAGAACCTCACACTTGAGAATTTCTGGTCCTCCGTCTATATCAGCGTGGTCGTCGAAGTTGGGTTCATTCGGCCTATCATCATCAAACAGCTCGTTTATGTACTTGAACCACGTTCCAAGGATTTCTTTTTCATCCAAGATACTTTTGCCTTCAGTGTCTGCCAGCATATTAGTGGTATTTTTATTGTATAAACCTGCTACTTCTCTGACCTTTTTATACATGTTGAAAGTGTCATGCTTTTTCTCCAGGTCTTCCATTTCCTTACATTTTTCCTTCATCCATCTTTCCTTGGCAATACGCGTCTTTTGTTTTATTTCCTTTTGTCTCTTTTTATATTCTTCTGGATCTGTTTTATGTTGCCGCCTTTGCTCCATGAGGTGCAATATTTCTGATGTCATCCATTTCTGTTTCTTCGGTTTATCTTTTCTTACCGTATGTTCAGTTGTTAGCTTATTTATTAGTTCCTTGAATGACTTCCAAATTGCATCCACGCTGTCGTCGGTTCTTATTTCCCTTATACAATTGTTCAGGTCTTTCGCGATTACTTCCCTATTGCTTTCCGCCAGTTTGAATTCATTGTGCTGGGTGCTATTCTTTAGTTTTTTAAGCTTGACCTTAGTGTCGGCAATAAGCGGGTTATGGTCAGATCCAACGTCTGCCCCAGGATAGGTTGCAACTCTGTTTACACAGTTCCTAAATCTTTTGTTAATTAATATATAATCAATCTGGTTTCTTACAATGTGTGCTGGGTTGTCGCCTGGACCCCTCCAAGTATATAGTCTTCGTTTATGCAGTCTGTACCATGTGTTTGTTACCACCATGTTGTGATCCTGGCAAAATTGGAAGAGTCTGTCACCCCGCCCATTACTCTCACCCAAGCCATACTCCCCCACCAAATCTGATCTGCTACCCTGGCCTATCTTCGAGTTAAAGTCTCCCATGATATATGTAATTTCACTGTTCTTAAGTGTTTTCATTATTGTGTCTAATTGACTATACAGAGATTCAACCTCGTCGTCGTACCTACCTCCTCTCTGCAGTCGGGGCATATATTTGGAGTATATTAATGTTAAACGGGCTTGCCCCCAATTGTAGTAGTAGTATTCTATCGCTTATGGGGACAAAGTTTAGTACGTATTTCGTTAGTTCTGTCGTCACAAAAATTCCTACTCCACTCCTGTGATTTGGCTCGTCATCAACACCTCCAGAGTAATATAAGGTGCCCTTTTCATGTTTGCATGTTCCTGAGCCAGGCCATCTCAATTCACTTACACCCGTTATTTGCAGTCTCATCCGGTTAATCTCCTGAACGAGGTTCTCAAACTTTCCAGCTGCGTAGAGTGAACGGACATTCCACGTTCCGATTCTTAGTTTGGACTTTGCTATTTTGAGCCGGGAGATTCTTCGCACCCCTTGCCCATCTAAGGGCTGCCCGGGACTGGGGGCCGTTGTGTCTGGTTTTCTCGCCATAGCAATTTCCTGGGGAAAAAATTGAGCAATGTGGTTTCCCGTCGAGGTGGGCCTATTTTATGACCACCGAGATTACCCCACATGACTCCATTGGATTTTGTTTATTTATTATTTTTACATCTGCTAGAAAGAATAACACACCATTTCAACGAGATGTGCCCATTTCGAGAATCTGCTGAAGTAAACAAGAGAAACAAATCTTTCACATTTTAATTGTTCTTGCGCTTAAGTAGTTTCCGAAATGTCAACCCTTTGAATGGCTCCTTTATGCGGCACACTTCGAATTGGAAATGTATCAGAATAAATTATTTTTGTTTCCACACAATTGCCGAGTGCTTGTCCATAAGTTAGATTCATGTGAGCATTAATGAGATATAATGACAAATTTTATTACTAAGAGTGTGCCATAAACTTACCGAACACCTTATAAAATCATTGGCCTATTGTTAGTATCTGAAAAAATTTACTTAAATTTGGAACTATTTGTATTTTCATTACAACCAATCATTAAGTATAAATTACTAATAAATCTTAAGCTCTATACGTGTCAACTTTAAAATTGCCGTTATTTTATTAAGTATTCCTTTCTTTGTTGCTCCATCATATTTTCCAAATAAATGCACTTTTCTTGCAATGCTTTATGTTCTATTTGTAATTCGTTTAAAATTTCGTCTTTTCTTGCCACCGATACTTTAATCCTGAAAATTAAGAAAATTAAAAATATTTGTTATAAAAATAATGCTTAGTTTACTACGAAACAAACCTTGAATATAATTGCTGAATTTCTTTATCTCTATTGTTTTTCAATTGCGCCACTTCTCGTTCTAAATGTTGTACTTCATCGCTCATTTCTTTTCTAACTACCTCTTTAAGATCTTTTCTTTCTTTAGTTAAATTTTCAGACAACTGAAAACATACAACTTATTGAACTTGTAATATTTGCAAATTAATTAATTTGTAAATACGACGCCGACGCGGTAATTTAATGGAAAACCGGATGTAACTCGAGAGCCACAAATATAGTACCTCCGGTTTAACCAAAAGTTGATATGTTTGGGGAAATAATGAAAAAGTAAAATACTGACAAGTAAAAGCCGTGTTGTACCGTTAGAAAGCTGGAAGATGTCATAGTTCAAAAATGTAATTTCAAAAGTCTATATCTCGGAAGTTATTAGACCTATAAAGCACTTATTAAAAAATAATTGTAATTCTATGTAAAATCCAAAAATATTGTAAGATATAGGGTGTGGAATTTAAAAAAATGTAATCTTGAATTGGATCTTTGTTTTTTGACATTCAGTATATTTCAAAATAATTTTAAATTGTGCCCACAAACACAATTGTTTTGAAGGATTTAAGTAGGTAGTCCTTATTAAATATAATTTTTGAGAATATTTTTTGTAATACTTCTAATTTTTTAAATAAACTTCTATATATTCCTTCCTAACCTAAAATTCCTTAATTTAAATGAGTTTTAACTAATGCATAATATAATACGTCTAGATTTTTTATATCCGCCAATTTTTTAATGTTTTTAAAAATCGGTAGTAATCTTCATAATTTTTTAAACAAATATTCTACTTTAAGATTTCAATTTAATTTACTGTCAAAAATTGTTCCTAAATATGTCATCGCTTATATTGATACTATTCATATTTTGTGGTACAATATTTAGGTTTAAAGTAAAAGGAAGATAAATTGTTTAATAAAATTAATTGTTAATAAATTATCATCAAACCAATTTTTATAATTTTAAAAATTTTTAATTTTCTTATTTAAATTGTCCCAATTTGTATTGCTAAAAAAAATAGTAGATTCATCTGCAAACCTATGAATTTTCCCATAGCAAGTTATATAAAATAGATTATTAATATAAATATTAAAAAATAATTGTCCTAAAACTGTTACTTGAGGAACACCATATTTAAATACTTTTGGATAGCTTTCTTATTTATCTATTTTAATATAAGTTGTTCTGTTTTCAATACAGTTTTTGATTAATTCTAAATCCTTTCCTCTAAAACCAATATTTTCAATTTTTTTTTTTTTTATCATGGAGTATTATTTTTGAAAATTATATTTAATAAGGACTATCTCTATCCTTCAAAAGACTTATATTTAGAAGTTACAACAAGATGAACGTTAGACAAAATTTTACATTTATGTTTTAATATACTCTCAACGCAGGATTCCATACCATCTCAACTACTCAACGTTTTAATATTTTTCAAAAACAGAGTCATCAGAAGGCATTGGGCCTACAATTTGAAATTATTTTCAATTGTACAGGGTCTCCCAAATAGTTAGGGCATATCAAACATACTTTTTCTTATACGGAACACCCTATATCTTACACTATTTTTGAATTCAACATATTATTGCAATTATTTTTTAATAAGTGCATTATAAGTCTAAACATAATAGTTTCCGAGATATCGACTATTGAAATATGACAATTTTGAACTTTGACAGCTTCTATAGTCGGATTCACGGCTCGTCTCGTCGTTCGACATTTGACAATAGACAAATGACAGTAACTAGCTGGACCAGTAACTTTGAAATATCCCCAACCCATCATAGAGCCGTAATTAGCCCAAAGCCCACTGACACTGACGTCAGTGACATCGCCACGTGCTTTTTTTTCTCGTTAAGTGTTTTGCTGTGTTTTTAATTGTTCTCGTGTGTTTTGTATTTAAATAAGTTTATTAAAGACTTCTATTTTGGACGTACCTACCACCTACGTGTTTTGGTGTTTATTTGTTATGGAACGGTAAGTTAAATACATTAACCGCAAACTACTTTTATACGGTATTTATCTTTTTTAGGCGTAAAATGATAATGGATCATAATTATTGTCTTCCAAGTACCTCAATGGATTATAGTCCTAAAGAAAACAGGGTAACGTTTATGCCCTGCAACTTTTTGACTCTTCCAAGGGCGTTTCTATAAAAAAGCCCCTGTTTTTATGCTGAAGGATATTCGCTTGGTGTATTGGGCGATAAGTTAAGCATAAATTGGTGTATCTATTTCTACCAGTGTGTCATGCGTCTGGATGAAACACGTGTATTTTTCTGTAATTTTAATATTTAATATAACGCCATATTGTTCGTAGGAAAACCAGTTACAATAAAGAAACTGCAAGACCAACTCCATCGCAAGGAAATGTATCTTGGAAGCATAAGCAGTCTCCTAAGGTTGGTAAAAAGCTTAGGCTTTTTCTATAAGAAGGAAGACAATCGCCGTGCGCTTATGGAAAAGCCCTGTACCTATGCCGACAAAAAGTATAAATCGATTTTGTGTTCCAAGAAAAACAATATAGAATGAACTAATAGTATTTCCTTATATAAATGGATAGTAATATACTGCACTGAAAATATATATCAGCTCTTAAAATATAACAATTTCTATGCCATTGCAGCCTATATTAATTTAATTTATAAAATTACAAAATAGCCTTGGTAGTACTAGTATTTTTTACTTGTAGATTGTAGATTTTTTATAATTAGAAACAAAAAAATACTACATACACCTTTTTTCTTTCCCTTTGCTCCTACGCTGATTTCACCAAACTATATATTCCAATCCTCCAAAAAAAATTGCACATTTACATGTGGTTTACGTGCTTAACAAATTTAGCTTAGTCCAATCCTGATAAATCTAAAATTTAGTACAAGTAACCTACCAACCTACAAAAACAAAATAGACTAGAAGTCGACAGGGTGCCATTAGTGACACGTGACTCGTCCACCATCTTGCGAGACGGTTCAAGAATCCGACTATAACTGCATAACGGTGCGTCTATCTTACTTTTTTATTACCATCCTAAAAGTGTCAACTTTCGGTCAAACCGGAAGTACTGTATTGTCGGATTTTGAGTTACATCCGGTTTGACCAGAAGTTGGCACTTTTAGGATGGTAATAAAAAAGTAAGACAGGGGCACGTAAGCCGCCTTGCTCTAAGACGTACCGTTATGCAATTAGAAGCTGTCAAAGTTTAAAAATGTCATTTTTCTAAAGTCAAAATCTCGGAAACTATTATGTTTACACTTATAATGCACCTATTAAAAAATAATTGCTTTTTAATGTAGAATTTAAAAATTGTGTAGGATATAGGGTGTTTCTTTTTAAAAAAAAAAAGCACGTTCGATATGCCCTGACTATTTGGGAGACCCTGTATAATTAAAAATAATTGTAAATTGTAGGCCTCATGCCTTACTATGACTCTGTTTTTGAAAAATATTAAAAAGTTTAGTAGTTTAGATGCTATGGGGTCCTGCGTTGAGAGTGAGCCACCCGGTATATATTCAAAAATAAAAGTCTTATATAATTTAAAGACCATAACCATAATACATGTTATAAAACGAAATATTCATAAAACCTAAAATAAATAAGTCCGTAGGACAAAATACTTTTTTGTACAACTGCCATTAAAAGTGACACTTTTAATGACAGTCAACAGTGTTAAAAGTGATTGTTTACGTGGAAGCGTGTTAAAAATATTTTTAACGCTACATAGACAAAAATTGGACAATAACGCAATTATTTAAATGACAGATGCATTTTGAAGTTTATCGTCATTCCAAATTCCCCTATTTTATTATCAAAATAGGGCAGTTATACAAAAAACATTGTATGATATTTGTGTCAAAAGTAATTTTATTTTGTTCGTGAAATTGTTCAATTCGCTCCGCTCATTTCACAAACTTTTTTACTCACAAAATAAAACATTACTTTTAACACTCACATCATAAATAACTATTAAATATTTATGTTTTTATTTAAATAATTGTTTAGCAACAAATATTAAAATAATTATTTTATTAAAAAAATATAGAATTGAAATAAAAATATTTATATTGGAAATAAACGCTTAAAAAATATTTTTGGAAATGATTTAACTAATTAATTATTGTGAAGCAATTATAAAATTAATCTTTTTCGGAATTTTAATAATCTAACATCAAGAAAGTAGCGTTTATTGAATCCTTGCAACTTTTTATAGAAATATTCTTAAATATTTATAATTTTAAATACTTTTAAATTAATAAGATTTGCCCCGCACATCTTCGGGGAATTTATGAATAAGTTTATTGGAGAATAACATATTAATATATTTATTATATTATAGCCATTCGAAATAAACTTACTATTGTTAATAAATTATGGCTAATCATATCAAAGGCTTTTGCTAAATCCAAAAAATACAAATACAAGGTGTTTTATTATCTAATTCATATATATTTGTTCTGTTAGATTGAAAATAGCATCTTGCGTCGATTTATTTTTTTGATTCCCATATTGTCTTTTAGAAATAAATTGCATTTTTTCTAAATAATTATCAATTAGTATTTTTAAATTTTTCAAAAATTTTAGTAATGAAGATATAAATGTTATAGGTTTACAATTATTCATTTTTACTTCCTCCATTTTTAAAAATAGGTTTTATTACACCAATTTTGAAAATTAAATTAATTATATAACATCTACTTACCACTTTGTATTCGGAAACCTGAGTTTCCAATTGTTTGACTGTAGCTCTGAGACCTAGAATAGCTTCTTCGCTTTCCAAGAGTTTCGATTTCGTTTCTATGAATTTATTTTTCGACTCTTTTTCAGAATTCTCCAGGTCCTTTATTTCTTTTTCATATTTTTCTCTAATACGCCTAAAACACATTTACTTGGATCACTGTTAAAAATAAATTAATAATACAACATTTTATTTAATTACTTTTGGTTGATACATTTCACAATAATGAAATTAATGCAGAATAACAGAAAATACCCCAACAACAATAGGTCTAAAATAAAATTATAAGTGTTGTGTATGCACTAAATAACAGATAGGTACATCTAATTTTACTTTATTATATTTAACGAAACAGAGCAATAATTTATTTAATGCCCTCGTTTTGTTTCATTATGTCGGTGCATCTGATTTATAAATATGGTTAAATTCTATTAATTTAGTATAATAATTTATTCGCGGATGGAAAATTGAAATAGGTTGGTATGTTTCAAATTAATAAGCCTGGGTAATATTTTAATTAGAAACGCATAATAGAAGCATTTTTGAGTTATTTTGACCATGTCCAGACAAAATATAGAGAAGCACAACTTCGAAAGGATTGTTGAAAAAAGTTTGGTCTCATGCATTATTTCTTGTGAAAGAACACCCGGTATTAAAAAAAATTTTTATAAAGATTTTTTAAAAAACTAAATCATGTTCCCTTTCTCAAAACAATATCAGCTTACCTAATTCGATTTTCAGTACTCTGCTCCATTTGAGCTTTATTCTCACTGGCTTCGCCTTCCAGTCTTTCAATTACAAGTTCAATCTCCTTATCTCTCTCCTTCCTACATTGATCTCTAATAGACGTTTCCTTTTCTAGTAATATTGCAGCTTGTTGTTTCTTGAAGTTAGCTTGCCA
Source organism: Polydrusus tereticollis (assembly GCA_963920685.1). Classification (NCBI taxonomy): domain Eukaryota; kingdom Metazoa; phylum Arthropoda; class Insecta; order Coleoptera; family Curculionidae; genus Polydrusus; species Polydrusus tereticollis. Next base: position 40,612,567 of record OY987333.1, read on the forward strand.
AGTTTCAAACTCTATTTGAGTTGCCTCTTTTAAAAGTTTTAGTTCGTTTGAATGTCTGCGAATTATTACCTGGAAAGAGGAGATTGTTCGCTTAAAGTTCGGTTTAATTATGTTAGAATTTGTTTAGTAAAACTTTAAACTCTTTCACGTGTCAATTAGTAAGAAGTGTTTCTCGCAGATGGGAACAACACCCGACAATGCCAAATAAAACTAAAAATCCGAAGACAATGCACACAATAACTAAAATTTAGTTGATAACCACGAGAAACTTTCAGACCATAGACCAAGAACGCTTCCATATTAATTGACATTTTTGTTTTTAATTAAAATGTATTCAGTTTTTACCTGCAATCTATCATCAAATTCCTCCTGGGCAAGCCTAATAGCCTTTTCTTTCTCTGCTTGAGCTTGTGCTTCTCTGTCTTCACATTCTTTTATTCTGGTTGCATGATCAGCTTGTAGTCGTCGCCTTTGTTCTTGATATCCCTTTTCTTCTGATTCTACCAATTTCTCATATCTTCAGAACAATATGTACTTAGTTTAATTAAAAAATTCTTGGCACTTTACAACTATACCTTTGTCTGATAACCTCTCTCTCGTGTGCCATAGCTTTCTCTCTTTCTTCTACCAGTTGTTCTCTTAATGCTTCACATTGCTGTTGTAACTTTCTGGCTGCTTTTAATTCCAAGTCTTCTATCTCTCTCTTGTGTAAAGCTCTAATATCGGTTAGTTGTTGTTGCTGTCTTTTTTCCATGCTTTCTATCTCAGGCTCAATACTTTTTACTGTAAGCTCCTTAACCACAAAAGATACGATTTATTATATTAAAAAGATAGCTTCTAATCACTGGTAATTTAATTACTTTTGTGGGTACAATGATGCGTGAGTTCTTACCTTTATCTTCTGCGTCTTGCCCTCTATCCATCTTTCTCTTCTAAATTTTTCCCCAGCAGAATGCATTTCCTTTAGCTTTTTTATTTCAACTTGATGCTTATGCTCTATTGCTTTTGTATTTGTATTGTATCTATCTTCCAGGATCTGTGTAAACAATTAAATAGTTATTTTCCTAACAAGTGCTCAAAGTGATACTTTTCCGCACGCAAGTATAGTTGGACGAACGGCGCGTAGCGGAGTTCGGATAAATTCTTGCGTGCGGAAAAGCACTTTGCTCACGTGTTAGGAACAACATTTTTCCTACAAGCTTATATTGTTATTATTAAATGATACACTAGATATAGGTAGACTTTGTCAATGAGAATTTTGTATTCTTTGGACAATAAAGTATATTTGATTGATTGATTGATTGATATATCAGATAACAACAAAAATAAAAATATGATAATTTATTCAATAATTTTTAATTTAACTTTAAAAAAAGAACTAGGTATAGTACAACTAAAAATTACATAACCAAAAAAAAATAATAATAGAAAATTCAAAAATTACATAACAATAAAAAATAATGATAGGAAACTAAATTATTTGTTTATAACATTTATAACAAAAGAGCTATTGCTGGCATTATGCAAATTGATAGCCGCTGCAGTAAGTTCATTCAGTGGGTGGTTTATGATATGGCTTGATGAGCACTGACTTGGCGTGGAAGGACAGTTGTTCAAATAGATCGATGAAGGTGTTAACTCAGAAGGATTTATGTAGCTTGATGAAGAAGGGCAGTTGTTCGTGGCCAATATTTTATTCGACATGTCCTCGATTTCCAGCCTTCGAGTCGCTTGACATTAGTGATTCCTGCTCCAGAATCGGCCAACATGGTAGCCGATGAACGACGGAAACTATTATAATGCTTTGAATTTTTCAATTGTAGATATGCAGCTATTTCCGAAGGCATCTTACCGAATGAATTTATTCCAATACATTGAGTACCGCATGTTCCTTGTCGATACTTCACAAAAAAGCGCTTGTGCGGAGTGGATGGTTTTCGCAAATTTGCAAATTTATGATGGAGTTGTAAATAATATCCCTTATTTGTTTCATTAGATACTACAAAGATTTTTGAAGTATTGTTTTTACTGTCAGGAATTTTCACGACTATCAAATTTCCTTTATCCTCCATGTGATCAACCATTATCTTGCAAAGCTCATCGCGCCTGCAAGCACCGGCCAACCCAAAAATGGTGGCGACTTTTATTAGAAGGTAAATATGATCGGGTGCTTCTTCCATAAATCTGGAAACTTCAATTTTGTCAAAAAAATCCAAGTTTATTTTGATTTTAAGAACACTTTTTAACATAGAGTACTTACTCCATAAAGTATTTGGCTGAACTGATTTTCGTAAATCTGCAAAATACGCTAAGAAGACCTCCTCCTTAAAATGATTTGCCCCTTTGTTGCGGCACCAGTATTCAAATTGTTTATATTGCTTCTCGTATTTTTCTTGGAAATTAGCGGGCAATAAATTTAAATTTGCAGAGTTTGCGGCCTCTAGAATGGAATCTGGTAGCTCCTCGTCAGAGCTGCTCATTTTAACAGCGTTTATACTTTTTGAGGATTTGATGGAAAGAAAAGTGTCGGTGTTTGTAGATTCTTGTTGACATAGAAACGGAGGAAAAATCTGACATCATGTGCCAAAATCAACATGTACATTTATTGTTGCTTGGCAATATTATAATCATTTATCACTATACGAGATACTTAAAAAATATAATTTTTTTTTCGTTTTACGCTAAAATACGAATATCGTGAATTACGACTAAAAGGTAAAAGAGAATACACTTGCAACGGCTTCGCACATTGCATAAAATTGTCTACAGCTACTAAAATAAATATAAATATTCCCTGCCAAGGAGATTTTTGAATAGTGCTACTTTTCCGCACCCGGTGCGGATAAAAACTTATCCGCACTAGTGCGGAAAAGTGTAACTTTGCACACGGAAATGCTCGTAGAAAAAAGATATTTCAGTAGGAAGGTAAAATACGTATCTAGATTTTAAACAATTTTCATACCTTCATCTCTTGAATTAATCCTTCACACTGTTGATTTAAGGCTCTCTTATCAGCAATCAACTGGTCAATAAACTTTTGATGCCTTTTCACAACACCTTCATACTCTTCTTTCTGTTGCTTTAGCTTTTGCTTGACCAATGTCTCAGTTTGCTTGTTCTGCTTCATGACTTGATCCCGTAAATTTGATAATTCGTTTTGTAAAAGTGATATGGATGACCTTTTATCTTTTAGTCGAAGACTAAGATCTATAAGTTGATGAGATAATTCTTGCTTTGTGTGAGACTCTAAATCTTCTACCCTGAAAATTTTAATGTTTATAAGCATACATTTCTCACAACGTCAATGTGTTAGTTTACCGTGGCACTGTATCCAAGTTAATTGAGGACTGCACCATTTGAGTGGCTAAAATAGCATTTTCTTTTGCTTGGTTTAACGACTTGGAACAATTTCTATCCATTTCATCCAAAAATGAGAGAAGTTCACTAAAAAAAATTAAAGTTACTTGATAAACATCACATAAAATAAAAAACAACTTACTTAAAGTTATGGTCGTTTCTGCTTGAGCTCCTACATGAATCGCGATCAAAGCCTAAGTTATAATCATGTCTAATGTTCTCATTAAACATCGCTATATTCCCTGCGTTTGTTTCTGGGGATTCGTTGTTGCCGTGGGACTCAAAGTTAAGCTGTGACACTACTGGGGAGAAAGTGACGCTTCTTTCACCAACTTCTTTTTTATGTATACCTTCAACACTGTTGCTTCGCGCTTGCTCTTGTCTCAGATTAAGATTGGTTTGGTCATCAATTGTGTTGCTTTCTTTAAAGTGTTTATTCGAACTATTGTCATCATCTGGAGCAGCATATTGGTTTAAAGTGTTATCAACTAAACTTTTAACCGAAGCAATTTTCATATCTACAATAAGAAAATAAAGCGATATATAGTTAAATTTCCATTCCTAATACTCGGTACTTGATCAACGATTAACTTGAATCAATCTGGTGTCCTGAATTAAACTGTAACCTCAGTAGGTAAATCAAATAAAAAAAGTAAACCGAATATTATCTTGTATTGTATAGGTATACGTAAAGTATCTACTTACGTGATTTCTTATCTTCATTTTCCAAAGCTTCCAAAATTGAAACTAAATCATCGAAACTTCCAGCGTTGCTAATTTTATCGTCCATCTCAATTTTAGATGAAGCATTTTTATTATTATCATATTTGCTAAACTCCTCAATTTCACTTACTTTGTTCAAATAGTCTAAATAATTTGGTTTTTTAGTGCTTCTGGGATTTTGGGAACTGTTGGTTATCCAGGAATCAATGTCTGGTGATTTTCTGGAGGATTCTGTGTAATCTATACCGCCTTTTACCTGTGTAGCCACGAATTTAGGCTTTCCATCAACTCTTTTATGTAAATTTGATTTGATGCTTTGTTCAGATTTATTCAAGAGTTTCTGATTGGCTACCTTCTTGACAGCGGGGGTTATCATAGTAGTCTTGGTTTTGTTACGATTTTCTTTAACTTTAGTTAATTTTACCTCGCTACATTTAGGACTGACGTCAAGTTTATCATCAATTTTGTGTAACTCTAGTTCAAAAAACTTGTCAAACTTTTTGTCAGATTCATCCTTAAACAGTTCGTCCAAGTCAATGTCAGATATATTAGGAAATTCATCTATTTTGGACCATTTTTCTACTATTTTTGTATTATCTGTAAAATTAGAGTTAGATAGTCCGTGTTCAGACTTAAGTTTGGCTAAATATTTATCTGTTTTCGATTCTCTTTCGTGTACGTCATTATCTATCCATTTCTGATACATAGCGTCATTTGAATTGGCTTTTAAATCGATACCCTCTTTAAACTTTGAAGTTTCCATTGCCCTAGAAGCCCCATCATCTCCTTCTTTATATTCAAACTCTGAAAATCTGTTTTCTTTAGATGACACGGAATTTTTAAAGTCATCTTTGTCGTTAGATTTCGAATCAGCAGAATTTTTGAGCTTTTCGTTTCGCAAAACGGTATCATACTTGAGATCAAAATATTCCTGAATGGCGTTGCTTTGCATGGAGTTATCAAGTGAACCAACAGATGGTTTCTTAGGCAAAGGAGGTTTTGAAGTTAGACCTGGCAAAAGCTCAGCATTTTCTTGAAGCGGCTTAGAACTATGTTTGCAATTACCTGGAATTCAAATAAATTAGTATTGATTTGCTAATTTAATACCATATGCACTTTACCACGAGGTTCTTGTAAAATTTCATCAGTCTGTTGTATATTTTCTTCGGAAGAAATGGAACTGCTTTCCTCACAAGTATTTTCTTTACTCTGATTCGGGAAGTCAGACGTATTTTCGCTGTTCCCTGTCGACTCTGGAAGTTTGTAAGATCTCCACGATTTAATTGGCTCAGACAAAAGACTTTTGTATAAGTTATTAGAAGGAAGTTTCTCGTCTATAATAAGCAGAGGAAATTTGCTTGCTTTAAAAAAGGCGTAAATTAAAGTCAATGAATAGTTACCCTCAATGCTTTCTAAACTACTTTCTAAATATCCCTTTGAAAGGTATTGTCTGCGATTTGGCATGTGTCCAGCAGAGTATGGCCTATGACTACATCTTATAAGCTCATCCTCCTAGAAATGATCAGATATTGAAGAAATATACGGAAATTATTTATTACTAGATAAAATTAAAGCAAAGGCATAGAAATCAATGTTACTATATTGTTGCTTTTCATAATTCATAATTGTTCATAAGCTGATGTGGTGAATGGAGTAAATGTTGGTCACTGAAATTAAGAAGTAAGTAAGAAGTAAATCACCTCAACAAAATTTAATGCTGGCAGAGCAGAGGCTGGTCTTGAAAACCCTTTTGATAGAAATAAGGTATTTCTTGCTGTAGCTGTTGTGAGCTTATTCTTGGGCCTTTGTTCTAAGTTAATCTGTAAAAAATAGCACTGTGGTAGAGGAGTGGGGAAAACAAAAACGTTAGAGAATCATTTATAGGATATATGACCTAATTTTTAAAACTGTGAATTACGTTTTGTAAAGATTCATACACGTATATTTTTGAAGTTAACATAATTCAACTACATACATAAAAAACAATTTTTTCATAATAACCTAAATGGGTACTCTGGTATACCTAAAGACCTAAGCTTGCGCATTGTAGAATACGCAACTACAAGCATTTATATCCAAATTAATTTAGGGGCAACAAGCGCATTTTGGAGTGTTCGGAAGTAAGAGGGTAGTGTTCTGAGCATATATTTTAATATTGTGTTACACTGTTTTATGTGGCGGCCAATTCCAATAACCACCCTGACTAAAAACCGCGTAAGAATCACTTTTTCAAATAAATGCTAATAACAACAAACATATGTTTGTCCCTTATCCTTTCCATCAGACCCAATCTCTGGACGCGTTTCGCTGTATAACAGCTCATCAGCAGAACTATAGGGTCTGACGGAAAGAAAGGGACTGTCTGTGACTTTCATCACTATATATAGAAAACAATATAGGAATGAAGCACAACGGCGACATCCCATGTAATGTAGTATTAATGAGTACAACTCATAGTAAGTTTAACGGTTGAAGACTTGGTGTGTGAGATGTTTAATCATCTTTAGATATGAATGAAGTTCTGGTTAAATTCGGATTTTCGGATCAAAGAAAAAACATTTTAAGTAAGACAATGGAATAGTTTAAACCATATGAAGAAGAATTTATTTTTTTTTTCATTTTTTTAATTGTTAGTTTTAAATTAAGTCTGATGTAAAAAATTAAATAAAAACATTGTTTTATTTCAACCAAACTATGCCCAGTTAGCTGATGTGGTAATATAGGGCTATGACCCATACTTTAGAAAATTTATAGAGGGTAATCATTATTTAACAGTGTTAAAAAAAATTATGTTATATTAATTTTTTTTTTTTTTTAATTGAAAGAGTAGAACTTGTTCTCAGCCACTATCGCAACGTGAAGGCTGAAATAAGGTTACTTCGAGAAGAGAAATAGCCAATAACAAAAAGAAAGAAAGATGACTTAAACGACATACACCAAGTTCAAATATTAGAAATATTAAAATTCAAAAATTAATTATTGAAATGAAAGTATAGGATTTTAACCAACTCGATATTAAGTTTAAAAAATCTATACCGGATAGATTAATCAATGGTATTTCTCATCACTGGGCGTATACAGTACTTAAGAATTGGCAGAAAATAGACATATGTCAAAAAATTATCAAATTATTTGGTTATGTTATGGTAAAAGGGGGTTGTAAATGTCTGTCGAAGGGTGATGTAGCACTGCACCAAACTAAAAATACACTTTTCAGGGCTGGTGATAACACTAAACCTAACTGGCACAGTATCTATGGGAAATATAGATTTTTAAATTAATATAAAAGAACATTTGAGAATGATAAAGAACTTTCAAACTTAAAAATAATAATTTAAAGAAATAGTCCATTCTCGAAGTGGAGTTAAAATATAGGGAAAATGGGAAAGAAAGGAGGAGAAAGACTTTTTGACTTTCTTTCCCCTTTTCCCTTAAAAATAATAGGTGGATACAATCAAATTTGCAAAGGGGAGCTAAAAAGTATTTTATAGAGAGAGTAAGAAGTATGTATTATGTAAGAGGGACTATATTGTGCTTATAATCTGTCAAGGTTCAAAGCATTGGAAAAATTAGTACTGCTATAAATGATTTGGTCATTTACACAGTCTATGTTTGGGTTCTTTATTATTTTGTTTATTTTCATTATTTCGAGCAGGTCTAATTTATTACTTTTGTTACAAAAGTGAAGAAATTTAGTGTTTGTATCTGGATTAAAGTTATGTTTATTTGTAGATACATGCCTAGAAAAGTTGGACTTGATTTTAGAAGGGGATAAGTTATGATTAGAAAATCTTACTATCCCTTTAGAGTGTTCATTTATGCGGATTTTAAATTTCCTTCCTGTTTGTCCCACGTAAGAAATAGAACAACCCTCGTAAGAAGTAGAACAACCCTCATTTAATTTACAACTAACAATTTAAAAAAATTTAGAAAATGTTTCTCCTTCATATGGTTTAAACTATTCCATTGTCTTACTTAAAATATTTCTTCTTTGATCAGAAAATCCGAATTTAACCAGAACTTCATTCATATCTAAAGATGATTAAACATCTCACATACCAAGTCTTCAACCTTTAAAGTTACTATGAGTTGTACTCATTAATTTAAGGCAACGTTTTTTCTACTAAACTCGATGTTAGGTAAGTCCTTAAACTTTATTTTATATTTATTGGTCGTTCTAACTTTGTACTTTCCTTATAGTATCCCCTGATGATTAGTGCTTAAGCGCTCGAGACATGTAGGGAACCTTTTTATCTACCATTATCATTATTAAACTGTGGAGAAATACTGCATTATTTTATTTACTTTACATTAACTCCACTGAAAGCATGGACTATTTCTTCAACCTAGTTATTTATTTCAAATAACTTTAAAATATAAAATAAAACATTTAACAAAATACGATAAACATAAACCAATATATTAGATCAAAGTCAGATAGCATAAGAATAATTATTCAAAGACGGCTCCACCATGAAGGACGCATTTTTCCAGTTCCGGGGCTTTAAGATAGTCATAACTCCTTCGCACTTCTTCTAGCTGATATAACAAAATTCTTTGTTTTAAAATGTTCTCACCATTTAGAAATGGATTGGCATAAGTTAGTTGTTTTAGGCGTCCCCACAAATAACGAGTGATTATTAATTATTTTGCTCAAGGGCGGCTGTGACCCAGTATACATAGTGTAGCAGTAGCGCGTAGATTATATCATAGGGCGAATTTGCAAGAAAGCAGCGTTGTCACGTTGAAAACCTAAAATAATGTTTTTTGACGGTATGTAATATAAAATCCTGAGCTATCTTACTTTGAAAGCCTACTTTATATGGCCGCCTCCTACTTCTAGACACCTTCTGATGTTTCTTCTTACCCTCAGAGACACATTAACCAATACGTTTGGAGAATTATTAATTTCGGCAATTTTTTCTGAAATCCTTTGTTTAAGATCATTTATATCCTCAATTGGTGTTCGATAAATGGAGTTTTTTATAAAGGGCCACAAGAAGAAATCGCAGGGTGTTAAATCGCAGGAACGAGGTGGCCATATTTGTTGCGTATTTCGGCTTATAACTCTGTTTTCAAAAAATTCACTTAAAAAATTTAAATTATCTCTGGTTACATGAGGTGTAGCGCCATCTTGTTGGAAGTAACCTTCCCGCAATTCATCATCGTGAAGCTCATTAATAAATGTTGTCAGAATTTCGATCCGATATCTCTCAGCTGTAATTGTGCCATCAAAGTAAATTGGGCCTACTATTCTTCTAGAACTAATTGCTGCCCACACACCAACTTTTTGAGGATGAAGAGGTCTTTCTACAAAAACATGCGGATTTTGCGTATTCCACATTCGCATATTTTGTGAATTAACATAGCCTGATAAATAAAAATAAGCCTCATCGGTAAAAAATGTTTTTTCAAAAGCATCACTATTTTCTTCTTGAAAATTGTTTAAAAACAAACAAAAATTAAGTCTTTGGGGAACGTCATTGGGAAGGAGTTCATGAATAGCCGTAACACGATAAGGGTATAGATGCAGATCCTTTTTCAAAAGTGTTTGACATGTACTGTAGCATAAATCCGTTTGCTGAATTTGTTGAGATAAATGCCTAATAGAAGTTGAAGGATTATTTTCCATAATTTGTCGCGCTTCTTCAATAACCTCATTCGATCGTTTCGTTGGTCTTCCAGCCCCTTTTTTATGTTGAACAGAACCAGTCTGACGAAATTTATCAATTAGGTATTGTGACCCAGTACGAAAATTATGAAAGGTCACCGCAACATCAGGAAACTGGGTTCGAAATTCATCAAAGCAGTCATGCATAGAGTAATTCCACACACCGCCTATTTTGTTTCCATTTCTAAAAAAACTTTCAACAATAAAAATTTTTTGTGCTTCACTAAACATTTTTACTGTAGAACTTTCAATCCGGCAACAAAGCTTCACCAAAACTTGATACGCTGAAAAATAAAAAAAAATAAAAAATTAAATCATATCCTGCAAATAGCACTTTATAATAGTCAAAAGACGACTCCCCAGAGAAATATTAGTTAAAGCAATAGTAACCTACCTTCAAATAACTGCAAAAATTACAAAATTTCTCCAATTTTTAAACTTTACAAATACACAAATTCAAATAAGACGTAAATGTCATAAAACAATCATGTCATCTTATCTACGCAGTACGGCCATGATGCTTTTAAAATGCATGGCCTCCCTTGAGCAAAATAATTAAAAATCCCTCGTTACATATCTGTCAACGTAAGGTCGGGACTTCTTGGGGGCCATTTCGCCTGATCCATTTTTGTCCAAATTCCAAATCAAGTCATTCCTTTACTTCTCTAGCAAGATGGACCGAACATACATCTTGCTGGAAGTGCGTGTTACTTAGGTAATCTAATGTCAGTTCTATTACAAGCATTTTCAAAGAAATAGGGGTTTATTATATCATAATAAAGCATAATAATAAGATAATAGCATATAAAGCATTTATATCATGCAAACCAGTTCTGTGCAATAGAAACCTGCCCATGCATCTTCGCAAGAGAATCCTTAGGTGCTATATTTGGTCGACATTGCTCTACGCCTGCGAGATCTGGACTTTGAAGGCTACCACCATTAATAAACTGGAGGCTTTTGAATTGTGGTGCTATCGTAGAATCCTTAAAATACCCTGGATCACACACACTTCCAATAAGGATGTGCTTAAAATGATTGACACAAAACGGGAGCTCTTAAACACAATTAAACTAAGAAGGACTGAGTACTTTGGCCATATTATTAGAGGTCCAAAATATCACTTGATCCGACTCATAATACAGGGTAAGGTGGAGGGACGGAGATGGATTGGTCGAAAGAAGCTATCCTGGCTACGCAATATCAGACATTGGACAGGTCTACAAGTGGAAGATCTTTTCAGAATAGCGGCACACAGGGATAAATTTCACGGAATGGTCAGCATGATGATAGCCAACGCCTGAACCCAGGCACGGCACTTAAAGAAGATATCATAGTAGAAAACAGAGCACCAAACATTCACTTTATTTAAATATTGACGTCGGGTTGGGATTACGACCATTGGATTAATATCACTCCAATAGCGAACATGTTGCGATGCCACAGCTCTATTCATCGAAAACGTGAACTCATCCGAGAACATTATAAGTTTATGGAATCCCCTATTACCACCTAACATCTTCCTCCCTACCCATAAACTAAAATCCATTTGCCATCATCGCCCTTTTCTAATGTGTGGTATAATCAACGACTTTGTGTTAGGTCGATGGGTATAATAGGGTTTGTAGGGACGTATCTTATTTTGGACTAAAATTTCTTAAATAGTACTTTTTAGGACCACCTGTAGTTGCGTAGCTCGTTTCCTCAAGGACAGTGTGGGGTTTACTCTAACAGACTGAAGTACAAGTAGAGTCGCTGCATCATCTTCATTTTAGGATTTTTTTTACTTTTTTATAGTCTAATACGGATACCGTTTCACGAAATTTCTTGACCGGCTTGCAGACCACCCATTTGGTTACGGGTACATTGGGAAACCTTTTATGAAATCTTTTAATAAGTATCTGTATGTTATAAAATTAAATTAAATGTATTTCTTGCTCCATTGTTAACATTGCAAACTAATAAAATCTTGAAAAGTTGCTGACAATGACGTTTTGCTTGACACTGTAATACTTTATTTTTGAGGTACCTAATCCAAAGTGATACTTAAAGTAACACCTACCAAACTTTTCAGTGAAATACAAATTTAAAGCAAAATTGTTATTGCTATCCAAACTTAATGAAACCCAATATCTTAGAAGATGTGATGATTTGAAATAACTTTAGAAGAAGAGTACTTTGTGGTCTTTCGCCGTAGCGTAAAAAGCCTCAGCATAGGTACCTACTTCAGATGGTCATTATTTTGGGTGTCAAAATATAACTAACCAATTTTATTGATATATCTCTGTTAAAAGGTACTTGATTAAACGGTCGCCCCACAATACAACCAGTATTAAAGTGCTTTATTGTATCACTTAATTAAATTTATGTATCCACTTGTTTAAACTTTACATAAAACTTTGCGATAGTACGCTAAAGTCTAATTTACATTTGTCTAAACCTGATAAGTGAGGTCTTTTCTTGTCTTTGGACGATAGCTATTTGAGATTATTTGCTTTTCTGTCTTCATCTTCGTTTTGAATTTTTTGATAGCGCCAATATTTCTCCGGTATACATCGAAACCCTGTCTAATTTTTGTTTCGACGGCCAATTAAATACGTTATTTCTGGCTTCAACATCACAAGAATAATAAACATTAGCAATAGTTTCACGAGATTGGGATGCAACGTTTTCTTTACAAAAAAAAAATCAACAAAAACGGAAACGCCAAGAAAAATTCGCTGAATTGCCAAAAATGTATCATCTGTTTGTAAAAATTATATAATAATATATTTTATTGGTTCGGGCCCACTCGAATTCCTCTGCGACCTTTACTTACTTACTCCGTGGCTTACAACCCTGGGTGGGTTATTGCCGACAAGACTACATGCCTCCATTGTGTCCGATCTAACATCAGACCCACTCCATTTATATCCATTGTTCTCAGATCTTTGGCAATATTGTCCTTCCACCGCAGGCATGGGCGGCCTAGCGGTCGTTTTCCTACAGGAGCCTTCTCAAAAGCCAATTTGACCCCACGATCATCAGGAAGACGCCTTACGTGCCCTGTCCGCTGTAGTCTCCTTGCTTTGACTTCTCTAACGATATTGGCCTCTCCATATTGTTCTTCTAGTTCTCTATTGCTATGCAATCGGTACCGTCCCGATGTTCCATCCCAGATGGCTCCATATACTTTCCTTAGTGCTCGGCGTTCAAAGATGCGTAGTTTCTCCTCGTTTGCCACGGTCAGTGTCCATGTTTCACAGCCATACATCACCACTGGTCTTATTATGGTCTTGTAGATTGAGATCCTAGTTGTCTGTGTCAGTTGTTTTGATTTGAGGAGCGCATTCATTGCAAACAGACGTCTGTTCCCTGCTTGTATTCTGCAATTTATTTCTTCTGTTCCGTCTGCATTTTCTGATAGTGTTGCCCCCAAGTACTTAAACTTCTTGACCCGTTCGAAGTTATAGTCTGCCATTGTGATGTTTTGTCCTATTCTATCTCTGTTCCTGCTGTCTCTGGTTGTATGCATATACTAAGTTTTTTCCTCGTTAATTTTTAACCCAATGGTGTGTGCTTTATTTTCAAATCCGATAAAGGTCTCCTTGATGGTTAATCTGCTGTTGCCAACCATGTCCACATCGTCTGCAACCGCCAGTAGTAATTTTGGTTCATTGTTTCCAAGAAGGTTTGCGTGGTTACGTATCTCGGCTTTTCTGATAACATATTCTAGTGCGATGTCAAACAGCAGTGGTGAAAGGACGTCGCCCTGTTTTAGCGCATTATTAATTTCAATTTCTGCGACCTTTGCAGGTACCAAAAGGTTGTCACCAACTTCCTGGTAAACACCCCATAAGGGATTAGGCAATAATATTAAAATGAGGAGTTAATGATAATCTGATTATTTCTATGTATTGATAGTATTCAAATTTTATACCATCTGTCTTAGTATTTCGGTGAAGAATGGATGTTGAAATATGTGAAATGCTTAGTGAGCGCGGAAAGAGAATTTTGGTTGTTTTAAATTATAAATATTACTTTGGGCGAAGTGTAAAGTCAACAGGTGAGAAATGCTGGCGATGTATTAAAAAGGATTGTGGTGCAAAACTGTGCGTCCTCAATGGAGTGTTTTCCGGAGAGCACGATCACGAGTGCGACAGTATTACAGTGTTAAACCGACAAACAATAAGCAAGAGCGTCAAACGAAACGTCGTTGATGATCGATCTTCATAACCAAGAAAACTAATTTACCAGGAGATTGCAGGACGAGCTGAAACACTACAGAATTTGACATCAAAATATATGCAGTTTACCATCAACAACTATAGTAGAGCAAAGCTGCAAACTATGGCAAAGCTGCCCAAAAGTATTGCTGAGATCCATGAGTTTTTTAAGGTCTGTAAATTTTAAAACTACTTTAGAAGAAAGCTTTATTTTACATAATGATGAAATGTCCCGAATCATTATTTTTTCATGTGTTACCATTTTAACTGTGATGTGTGAAAATGAAACTAATGTTTCCATGGATGGTACATTTGAATACTGCCCAAAATATTTTTATCAACTGTTTACATTGCATGTTTATAAAGATTCTATTTATGTACCTGTTGTCTTCTGTTTATTAAAAAATAAGGACAAATCACATATAAGAATTTGTTAATCAGTCTAAAACAGATTTGTAGAAATTACGACCTTGTTTTTAACCCCTAAGTATTGTAATTGATTGTAAAATCGAGATCCATGTCAGTTGTAGAGAATTTTCTCCCGAAAACGAAATTATTGGATACCGGTTTCATCTATCCCAGTCATGGTGGAGAACGATTCAGCAAGTGGGTCTTGCAAGAGAATATAAAGAATATAAAAGGGAACAGTCAGAAAGTGGCTAAATTATCTCTTTGGCTTGATGATTTTGCCACCTCACCAGGTTGGCGAATGTTTAGAAGAAGATTTCATGTCTTGCATCCCTAAAGACAAAAAACATATATTGATACCGATTCTCTTTTTCCACCATATATCTGGGCAATACAATCCGCAAGTATTTTAAGAACTACAAATAAATGCGAATCTTTCCATTCGAAGGTCAAACAGTATTGTGAGACACCTCACTCGAACATGATGTATTACTCAGGGTATACAAAATATATGTTGATAAAAGCTTTGTTCAAGATGTATTAAAAATTAGAAAGATAACATGGGTAGCAGCATGATTTAAAATTTTGCGGGGGAATTCGTTACGTTACTCAGGTACATAAAATATTTTCGGCGGAATTCGTGATTTAAAATGGTTCTGCGGAGGAATTCGTGTGGACCGATTGGTTCGATCAAACCTTAGACAAAGTGCAAGATAGCATTGTGTTTGTGTTAATTATTTCTAATAGAAAAATGTTATACTCACTGTATTTTTTTATCTTTTAAACCTTTATTATTGAACTTTGCTATTCAGAGCCTGACTTTGCCACTAATAACTTCTGCCTCAGAAACTTAAGTTGCAATATATGGTTCTTATTACAAAACTTACAAGGCATCTCACTTTTATATAGACAGAAATGAACAAACTAACCTAGATCAATAAAATCCTTATTACCTTATCACCGGTCAATCGCAGATCGATTTCATTGTCCTCTTCCTTTACTTTGGACATATTATCACGAACTTATGTCTTTTTACTAAGAGAGGTGATGACAGCGATAAAATTACGGTGTAAACACCTTCACAAAACATCAAAAATACCATACCCGTTTACAAATTGGCCATCTAAACTGTTTGTTGTGATTGTTATGCACTTTCGTTGCGCTTAGGGTGTTGCTATGGTAGCGACAAGGAAGTCGTTAAGGTTTAATAAACATGGTAAAAAGCTCATCATGGGTGGTGAAATGCCTTCAACAACGAATAATTAAATTGGGAGACTTGGGTACACTTCGGAAATATTTTTAGAATATAGGTATTTCTCTTTTTTATGACCCCTGCAAATAGATTTCTGTATTTTTTAATAAATAGAAAAAGGAAAATAGGCCCATATGATAGATCTAGATTCCGTTAATCATTTTCAAAATTTAAGGATGATATGTACGATAATTTCATACTTATACTTCTCTTAATATCATTGCTAAGTAGGTACCTACCTACTGCGTAAGTCCACAAAACTAATTGCGCCATAAAAATATCTGTATAAAGCAGTTTCATATCACAAACCCTAAATATCCTTAGCTGTCAAGGTTGTTTATCAAAAGTACTCACATCTGAAGAAGGTACAGTGTACCGAAACAGCTGTTATGTGTTTATTTATTAAAATATAGTGAAAATCGAAAATTATTGTTTTCCTTAAGTGTGTTGTTTATCAAGTTGCTTCTCTTTGAGATACATGAAACAAAAATATTGTCTGCTTTGACCTGTATATCAAAAACGAGGCAACTTCGGCCACATGTTCATATGAATTGTTTCTCTCAGAATATCATAGGGAATCATCCCCTTACGTACCGTACTTCTAAAACACCCTGTATACTGATAACAATGAAATGACCTGAACATAATAAATTCCTGTTTTCAATAAGTAAAAACACATTTCTAAATACTAAAATTTGACAATAAATATTTGGTATTTCTAACAACAAATCCGACACAAAAAAGTAATTATTGAAACTGCTCGAATGGTCGACCTTCTATTTCAATATGCTTTTGACAGGATTAGGATTATTTAAGGCGTTAATTAAAAGCTGCGCCCTAGTATGATTTGGGTTATTTACCCTGGTTTTCTTGTTAAAGTCCATTCGAACATATTTCGTTTGACCTAATAACTGCAATAATAGTTTTGTCAAAGAGTAGCACAACCAATTGTGCTACTCTTTGGTTTTGTTATGTTGTAAACACCCAAAGAAACCCCATTACATGTTCGATTGCCAAACTTACGTCTTTAAAGAATTTCTTGGTAAAATTACTCATATAAAGCTGTCGACGAGCGTGCCAACCAGCGAAATCTACCTGGCCCCAGCTGGTATCCACTGCTTATTTGTTTATATTACTGAAATTAAATGAAATAAGGGGTACTGCTTTGCACAGGAACGGATTTTGTTGTTAAATGAAAAGCCGTAGTAATACCTTATAGTAGCAATGTTTATTATGTTTATTTTTACCATTATCATATATATAATAATTTATTATAAGTACAAAATAAGTGTGAAAAGTTTGCGTGCGGAAAAGGGCAACTTCTCGCACACATTTAGGTAAACGTAATAATAACAATTAAATAATAGGTGTGCTATTTTCAGTTCTCATTTTCGATTTAATTCCAATTTTTTCCATCCATTCTCTCAACCTGCATGAATTATTGCTATTCGTTTCCTTTATTTGAAGGGGCTTTATTTTGGTATTTTTCAGTTAAATTAACCCATCCCTTTTTGACAGTTTCATGAGTGTCAAACCACGTTTCATCCAGATAAACAACTATTGAATGTTTTCGGATCTAAACTTTTTTTATTTCCCTGAGGTACAGAAATCTCATTTTTCTTAATCTTTCGGACTCCATAATAATTTGTCTCTTATTTATTGTCTTATACTTAAATCCCATCTCTTGCAAACCGCGGTGAAGGCTTTTCCTGCTTCATGATATCGTTGTATCGTCAGTTGTTTTTAAAGAATCTAACGTGGGCACAACATTTTCTCGATACATTTGGTATATTTTCCTGCGAATAACATCTTTGTCACAATCATCTACGCACTTTATTTTTCCGGTATCTTTGCGAACTTTTCTTTAAAATGTCCCTTTAGCATAATATCTCGTACCGTCGATAATGGAACTTCCGTCATTTCACTGGTACTTTTAATGGCAATTACTTTAGGGTGGCCGCTCTTTAATAACATACATTTTTCACGATCACTTTGGCATCAGAAGATAAATGCTACCTAGAATGTTTAGGGTAGCTAGATATCGCATTAGCTGAAGATTCCCAAGGTCTCCACATACTTTTAATATTAACTTGTTGCACACTGTTATAGGTAGATAGATATAGATAACAATAAATAGGTACTAAACTATTTCGAATATTATGTTTACTATTTATATAAGCTATATAAGCAGGTAAAAGTTTTGAGAAATATCCTGATAATTAAGTTGTTTCTAGGAAACCCTAATTAGCCAGTTTATTAATTTTGATAACAAATTAAGTAATGTACCTATCTAATATTTTTATAAACTGGCATTAAAAATAAATGTGGGTTAATAATACGTCTCTGCGAAAGCGAAAGCCGAGTTTATGAGGGGTTTTATTGCAGTCATTAAGCCAAACGAAATATGTTGGGAAGTACTTTACCAATCTAATTCATAGCTAGTAGATATACCTACGACAAAGATGTGCGTCATAACCGCGAATATTCTGCTACCTGCTGCATCCATACTCATAAAACAATGTTACGATTTGATCCGTCACTTATTGTTCTTTAGATTAGTTCAAATTTCTTTAAATATTTAAAAGTTGTGAAATATATGAAAAAATAAGTAATACCTTGTTCCCTGATGAATCGACGTGGTCAGACGTGCAGTTTGGTCAGAACTCTTATGAACTTTTTTTTATTAATAGAAAAGCCTGTACCTATATGTCTACTTTTTCCGTCAATAAAACCTTTCCGACTATCTGATGAATTTTTTGTAAAAAATGTATTAATACTTAATTTAGGGGATTTCAATTAAATATTGAAACTATCCACCATTTTCTTGCTGACAATATCCTAATCTACACCACCAAAACTGCGTAATTTTTAATTTACTAACTCGGAAGTTATTTAACCCAGTACAGGCTTTTGTCCATCTCTAGGATTTAAAAAACCATTTCAACTCTTTATCATTTCCTGTATAATTACAGAAAGTAAATGTACAAAAAACAATCATGGAACGTGAAGTCCTATATGAAAACCGCCACTTATTTTTTTGTATTTGTATAATACTTTCTATTCGTATTTAACTTTCTTGCAAATATGTCACTCGGAACACCGTGAACATCACCCGGTATAATGATATTATTTTCTGAAGAAAGCAGAAGGTACAACATTTAAACATAAAACCTTTTGCTTGATTTTAGACTCTTAAAATACGGATTTTTATGTACCTACCTAGAGTAAATAACTTTTGCGTTGAAACTGCTTTAAGATGGCATTATTATGTGTTGGACTTCCCAAATGTGGTTTTAAATTTAAATGGAGCCTTAGGGCTGTCAAAGCGAAATAAATTTAAAAGCAGTTTACTGCTTATTCGTAAATGGAAAGGATATATTTTCCAGAAAACGAACATTTTATTTGCAAGCTACATTTTTATCGCATTGGCTAGAATAAAATGCAATTATAGGGATTTTATGTGTGGGGGACCTCCTTTAGTGAATCGATAGAGATGAAACTTTAAACAATTAAAGAATCTTTAATTAGGTTAGCTTAATACACTATAATTACAATACAATTAACAACAGCTACCTGTTCCCTTTAATCGTACATGATGTTACCATATTTCCATGCCATTCCAATATTAACTTTAATAAGATTAGAACAAATTTTGAATAATGTTGAATTTACAGTAAAATATTCTTAGTTTCTTAATTACAGTGTCACCATTAAACTCCGCACCATATGGAACTTTTTATTATTAATGAGGTTAGTTCAGGTTAGTTCAGTTATTAAGTTATAGTTTTCACTGTTATCACCAATGTTGTCCATTCAAGAAAAAATAGAAATTTTCTTAATTTGTGGAGATAATATGCCTCACCGGCAATCTGACATTTTTAATGAGAGGCATCTACAAAGAAATTTGCAGCATAGCACCGTTTCAAGAATAATGTCAAAGTTTAGAGAAATTGGATCTGTTCAAAATAATTTTAAAAAAAACCTCACGCAGCAAGTAAATACGATGAAGAAGCACAATTTGATGTTTGTTTAAGTGTTGTTGACAACGGTCAAACTAGTATAACCAATATAAGTGATTCAACAGGGTACAAGAGCGAAAGTGTTAGAAGAATTCTTCAGAAAAATCGATTTCGGCCATATAAACCCAAGTTTATAAACACATTGAAAGAACGCGATTTTGATATCCGTCTAGATTTTTCGTTTTGGTATCAGGACCAATACGAGGAGAATATTCTTTTTCCATACAAGATCTGATGGACAGATGAAGCCACTTTCTCTTCGAATGGTACCGTGAGTTCACAAAATTACCGATGGTGGTTCCAAGAAAATCCCAACTTCACAATTGAATGTCGCAACCAGTATCATTTTAAAACCAATGAATGGTGTGGGATTCTGAAAGATCAGATTATTGGACCATACTTCTTTAGAGTAAACTTAACTGGTGTAAGGTACCTGACTTTTCTTGATAATGGGATTGCCGAAGTTTTGGATAACATGCCCTTACACAACAGACATAACTTATGATATCAGCTTGATGGTGCACCCATACATCAAACTGCAGCAGTGAAAGAACGAAGAAAAATCAAATATTTCAAAACAGAGTTATAGGGCGTGATAAAGAATGTTACTGGCCACCCAGATCGCCTGACATAACACCACTAGACTTTTTCCTGTGGGGGTTATCTTAAACAGAAAGTTTATAAGAATCGACCGTTTAGAAATATCGAGCATTTGGAACAACCGATCAGAGAGTGTTGTGCCTTGTGCCGATATAAAACCAAGTTTTTTATAAAATGATGTAAAAGACGTTTATAGACGGATGACTGTTTGTATAGAATGAGAAGGACGACACACTGAAATGGAACATCTGACGTCTATCTGTTAAAATTGTTAAATTATGATAACTTTGCACCACCCGTGTCAAATTCTTTTGCCTCTAAATTTATATTTAAAAAAAAAATGGCATTCTAGTAAAAAAATAAGCATACAAACTAAATAAAATATTGAGTATGGTATAAGCAAATAGTTTAATATCCATTAAGTTTAAGTTAACTTACATTATAAGAAAAACATGTTAATTCGAATAAATGGCAAAAAATTCAACTTTGCGCTAGACATCTGAAAGCTTGTGCATAGGCCTAAAATTATACTAGAAACCACTTTTTCCGAGACTTTTTCTAATAACATTTTTTGAAATTCGGTTAAACAATGCCATTCTTCAGCATTTTTTGACAAAAATGTCATTTTTGACAGATGCCGAATGGCAGATGGTGACAATAATCGAATATTTTATTTTAATATAATAAAAAGTTCAATATGGTGCGGAGTTTAATGGTTTAATGGTGACACTGTATATTACTATTTAATTATTAATTGCCACATTTAATACCAGGGTTTTATTTTTTATTGCTAGCACATATTAAAGTATAATTAATTAAAGATATGTGGCAACACCGTGACCGCCACGTGGACCGCTGAACATTATATCTTTCTCGCATTCTTTCGGTAGCTACAGATAAATTTGTCGAGTTTTACGTGGTTTAGCTTTAACAGTTTTCCTTCCTTTCTTCATCTGAATAGCATCATGACCCTGAAACAACCTTGCTGAGGTGATGTTCCCCAACCAATATAGCGTCCAAAGAGTCAAGACCAATGTGAATCGCTGCTATCGCACCCATACAGCTCTCAGCCGGGGCGGCGGAACGTTTTCAAAGCGGGTGTTGAGTTGTTCAAGCCAAGATTCATACTATTCGAGCCCCCTCCCCCTAATAAATCTTAGTCCCCCTTTGGAAATAGAAATATAGAAAAATAGTTGCAATGTTTCAGATATACAGTGTGTGTATAAAGTCTGGAAACCCCTTAATAACATCACAGTTTGTTGGCCGATTTAAACCAAATTTGGTTCAGTTGTGTAAGAGGATCTGACGCACCGAATGACAATATTGGCGTTATTGCCAGCATTTCAGTTTGTCTTGAATTCGAACGAATTTATTATTTTTAAATGTAACACCCTGTATATTTCTTCATTTTCGACAGCAATTCCTTCTTTAAGCCACAAGTAAAATATTCAAGATAGAAGACAGAAGTGTTAAATTAAATTTGCCGTTATTTTAACAAGAGACAAATACGGCCGCTACAATTTTCTAATTAAAAGTAATTTATCAAAGCGATTTGGAAATTTTCCTGGACCTACTCCAACTGAATAGATGTAAAGGGATTGAAGAGTTAACCGTTTAAAATAATTTAAAAGACAATTAATTCGACCTTCACTGGACCTATTGTATCTTTATATTAAGTCATACTAATGTATGCAAATACTTTTAGAAGTAATCTTGAAACAGGAGTTATTAAAATTAAGAAGGGGTATTGATCCCAGGCAAAGCGCAACCACCTTGTAAGTGCTAATACATTAAACTTTATCAATCCTTACCTTGAAACGGGCAACTTTCTGTTTCCGCTTATCACGATAATATACCGGGTGTTGCATCGTCGAGCGGGACATAGGAAATCCCATGTAATTTTAAATGGGGTCAATTATTGGCTTCCCTAATTATTTTAGAGAAAAATTCTATTTAGGTTTATTAAAGAGCACTTAAACCCACATTTAAAAGAATAACTTTAGATAATTTTGATGAGCCCGTTTACGGGTTATCGCCGATTTCTTTTTAACTATTTCTCCTTTTTATAACCCCGTATTTGCGGGCACCAGTCAAGGTAAAAGATGACTGTCAAATAAAGTTGTCATTTTGAAATGTGTGCTTTATTGTTATAAAAACTCGTATATCGAAAATATTAAAGGTGTATTTATGAGTACAAATTAATCTGAATAAAACTAAAATAAAGTATCCAATTACAAGGTAAATTATGACATTTTACATGTTTCAATATTTTACTAATTAATAGGTAGGTACTATTAAATTGTTAGAACTTTAGGATTTAAGAAGATGTTCAAATATTCCTCAAAATGACAACTTTATTTGACAGTCATCTTTTACCTTGACTGGTGCCCGCAAATACGGGGCCATAAAAAGGAGAAATAGTTAAAAAGAAATCGGCGATAACCCGTAAACGGGCTCATCAAAAATATCTAAAGTTATTCTTTTGAATGTGGGTTTTAGTGCTCTTTAATAAACCTAAATATAATTTTTCTCTAAAATAATTAGGGAAGCCAATAATTGACCCCGTTTAAAATTACATGGGATTTCCTATGTCCCGCTCGACGATGCAACACCCGGTAGAACAGAGTGGCACATCTTTATATGCGGAAAATAATTAATAATCATAGGGGTAAAACAAAGAAAATCAGCGATAACATCAGCATAACACCAGATCATTTTAATAACTACTTTTCAAATGTAGCCAGTAATATACAGGGTCCTGCAATAGTGCGTCAGGCTTCCATAGCTCCTATACGAATTTAGTTAGGAATTTCATTCATATGCTAACTTATACTGTATCATACGGGGTACTTCAGGAAAATATTTTTTTATATACAGGGTAGCCCAAAAAAGTGTGGACATAAAAAGTTTTGATTTTTTAAATGGGATACCCCATATTTTTTTGCATATTTAGATTTATGCTATTGTCCTTTATAAATGCCTAAAATTTTGTTTGATTTGCTTTTTTAGTTTAAGAGCAATCAATTAAAAACTAAAAAAAAACATATTTTGCAGTCGTGAAAAAAATATCAAAAAAACAATCTAAAATTAGTTTTTCAACCACGGTATGAAGTGAGTTTAATGACAAGAGGTTTAAAGATACTATGAATCGAATAGTATTTATCTATTTTATACAGGGTGTTCATAATATGGTTTCAAAAATGACACATTTCAAACCTATTTTTCTCAACTTTTCCAAATGGAACAGCCTGTATATTATTTCGGTATTTTATATAAAATACACAAGCAATTTTTTTTTGTAGTTGAAGCATATAAGTTATTTCCAGCCGTTTTCGAAATAAATGCAAATTTCATAAATTATGTTGATTAAACAGAGTTTATTTTTAAAATTAAGCGTAGGCGACTACACCTACTAATAATTATAAAGTATAGCAAATGTTTAAAATATCTTCCATTTTGATCTGTGCAGAAGCCAACATGTTTTAGAAAAGGTCTGTTTTCTTTCCTTTTAACATTTCAATTGAAATACCAGCAAAAAGGTTCATTAGTAAGTTTTATCCCTAAAGCCCATAGTAGGCTTTGAAATAAAACATGGATTCTTATACTTAGTTTGACAAGTTCTTTAATTCATTTTAAAAAGGTGTAATATCGGGCGAATAAGTTATAAGAAATTAAAATGAATTTTAATAAAGATGAGTTGGTCGATATGATTTTTGTACTTGGCGAGAGCGAAAAAAATTGCTTGTTAGCAACTAGAATTTATGCGTCACGTTATCCAGAGAGAAGGCGCCCGGAAGAAAAAAGTTTTAAAAGATTATTACTAAGATTTGTTGAAACAGGAAATGTTGTGTATACAAAAGAAGAAAGAACAAAGACGGCTACTAACGAGGAAAATGAACTTGCGGTGTTGTTGACAGTCACAGAAGATCCACACGTAAGCCAAAATAAAATCGGTAACGCAACAGGTATAAGTGAACGATCTGTGCAACGGATTTTAAAAAAGCATCGATTCCATGCCTATCATATTCAATTGCATCAAGCGCTCAGCGATAGAGATTTTCAAAATCGATCCGAATTTTGTGCCTGGGCAAGCACTAAAATACAAGCGGATCCAATGTTTTTCAAGTATGTTTTATTTTCCGACGAAGCAACCTTCCATAACACCGGTAGTGTAAATAGACATAACTTTCATTATTACTCCACGGAAAATCCGCGATATATGAGACAAATCGATCACCAGCATCAGTGGTCATTAAATGTGTGGGGTGGAATTGTTGGTGAAACTATGATAGGTCCTCATATCTTTGAAGGTCATCTTAATGGACCCATGTATTTAAACTTTCTACGCAATGATTTACCAGGTTTATTGGCAAACGTTCCGCAATATACAAGAAATAGGATGTGGTTTCAGCAAGATGGTGCTCCGGCACATTTTTCACGGGAGGTAAGAAATTATCTTGATGATACCTTTCCGAACCAATGGATCAGTAGAAATGGACCCACGGTCTGGCCAGCTAGATCGCCGGATCTTACAAAACTAGACTTTTTTTTATGGGGACACGTAAAACAAATTGTTTACAAAGATCCACCTACAACTGCTAATAATATGCAGCAAAGGATAAGAGACGTGTTTGCGAGCATTTCCCCTGAAATGTTAAGAGAAGTAAACAGATCTTTTGAAAAGCGTGTTGGCTTGTGCACAGAACAAAATGGAAGACATTTTGAACAATTACTGTAGTTTTTAAATATTAGTCTAGTCGCCTACGCTTAATTTTAAAAATAAACTCTGTTTAATCAACATAATTTATGAAATTTGCATTTATTTCGAAAACGGCTGGAAATAACTTATATGCTTCAACTACAAAAAAAAATTGCTTGTGTATTTTATATAAAATACCGAAATAATATACAGGGTGTTCCATTTGGAAAAGTTGAGAAAAATAGGTTTGAAATGTGTCATTTTTGAAACCATATTATGAACACCCTGTATAAAATAGATAAATACTATTCGATTCATAGTATCTTTAAACCTCTTGTCATTAAACTCACTTCATACCGTGGTTGAAAAACTAATTTTAGATTGTTTTTTTGATATTTTTTTCACGACTGCAAAATATGTTTTTTTTTAGTTTTTAATTGATTGCTCTTAAACTAAAAAAGCAAATCAAACAAAATTTTAGGCATTTATAAAGGACAATAGCATAAATCTAAATATGCAAAAAAATATGGGGTATCCCATTTAAAAAATCAAAACTTTTTATGTCCACACTTTTTTGGGCTACCCTGTATATAAAAAAATATTTTCCTGAAGTACCCCGTATGATACAGTATAAGTTAGCATATGAATGAAATTCCTAACTAAATTCGTATAGGAGCTATGGAAGCCTGACGCACTATTGCAGGACCCTGTATAGGCACTCATTCCTGTGACAGACAATGATCCCATTAACTATCTTAGTAGCTTAACACCACCCAACATTTGTTTCAATTTCAATGAGGTTACATATAATGAAATAAGAGACAATAGCAACAACTTAAAAAATAAACAAAGCCGGGATATTTATGGACTTAATGTAACTACCATCAAATCCATAAAGGAGAATATTATTACTCCCCTGACTAAAATTATCAATTTATGTTTCAAACAATGCAGGTTCCCGGACGTATTAAAGACAGCTATTGTTGTTCCAATTTTTAAAAAAGGAGATCCTTTGCAGCCTTAAAACTACAGGCCGATCTCTCTGTTGCCTATTATCTCGAAAATCTTAGAAAAGTGCATGGCTGTTCGGATAATGAAGTTTCTTGAGGAAGAGGGCTTGTTTTCTCCGTGTCAATTTGGCTTTAGGCAGCATTAGAATACAGTTATGGGTATTATAAACTTGGTTTCAGATATAATAGAGTCATTTCATAACATGCAGTATGGATCGGTCTTGTTCTGCGATCTTAGCAAGGCCTTTGACTGTGTGGACCATGGCATTCTTATTGAAAAGCTACGTTTTTATAACTTTAGCCCCAATAGCATAAAGCTTATTAAATCTTACCTCCAGTGTAGGCATCAAGTGGTGCGAATATCTGGTGTGTCATCAACAAGGAGTGAAATTAACATAGGGCTACCTCGGGGCTCTGTTCTGGGCCCCATACTATTTTTAATCTTTGTAAATGATCTTCCCAGAATAGAAAATAAAGCACAATATACGCTTTTTGCTGATGACACGACAGTATTTTGTACTGCTGATGACTGTGATGAATCCATTGCTGCATCCAGGCAAGCACAAACGAGAGCTGAGAGTTGGTTCTGCTCGAATAGGCTATATTGTTGAATGTGGACAAGACAAAGCGGATGGTGTTTGCGATGAGAGACCTGTCTGATGTTGAGACTTGCTCTGATGTGAGATTTCTAGGTGTAACCCTCGACCCTAGACTGAAGTGGGGAAAACACATTGATGCGGTTGCTGCAAAACTTAGTAAGAGCCTATATGTACTTCGGAACCTCCGTCACTGTGTCTCTGCTGATACAATAAGAACAGCATATTTTGCGCTATTCCATACACACATCTCTTATGCAATTGAGGCCATCCCCGGAAGAAGGGCCCATATGACAAATGGCGGTTTTGAGAAAAACGCAATTAAAAATTTAACAATTTATTTTATAAACTAAAGTTTAAATTTTGAACTGTATTAAAAGCTGGAATAAAAATATTGTATTTAAACTAAAGTAACAATAAGATGTTTCAAAGATATTAATATATTTTTATGTAAAAATACTTTTTTAAAATTGGCTTGTCATAAGCCCTTTTTCCACAGAACATTTTCGGAGGTATGAAATTGGATTTTAAAAAATTTTAATTGGCAAATGACTTTCAAGAATTAAACATTATACATAAAACATCAAACATTAAAACCAATTTAATACAAAGGTAAAAGAAAGTTATACAGAAACTTCTTCAAGTATCCAGCGTATCCATTGTTCATCTTCTTGGGACAAAAACGAAAGAAGATCTCTTACGTCTTTTTCCTTCGCCTGCTTTATTTCAACCACTGGCACAGTTTGAAGATCAATGTTTGTGTTTAGGTTCCTTCCCTTCCAAATGGTGAATGGTGTGTAATTTTCCATGTATGTTTTAGAACAAGCCAATGTTCCGTCTTTTTTGTATTTCATTTGTACATACTGTTGAATGCTGAAAACAATCCCCTTTGTTTTTGGCTTCTTTAGGAAAAGTCCTTCCAAACTTTCAGTCCAATTTTTGATTAGAGTTCTGTCCATGACAACATTAAAAGGAGATGGATTTTTCCGACAATGCACCATTGCTTCCAAATAAGGCTTTGCCGTTCCTATGTATTCCTTCTTTTTTAAAGATGACTTTACCAGTCCAAAATTGCGATCGCATTGGTTAAAGGAATGGCCACGAACCGGAAATATATGGCGAATATTGACGTTAAACTTTTGTGCCAGCCACGTTCCAAATTGAACCATTGAAATGTTCTTATTTTGCCCTCCACACGCATCCGACAAAAACACGATTTCAGTCACTTCGCCATTAATTTTTTTGCACAAGCAGTCGTAAACGAAAGAAATAACAGAATCTGCGCCTTTTTTGCCTTGTCCTTCCATAAACGTATACATAAACGACGACCCATCATTGTGAATGTGTACATTGAAGAGATAACACCAAAGTAGACGTTTATAAAACTGCACTGTTACATTGAGTTTCGGAACTGGTAGATTTTGTCCATAGTCAAATTCAATGACAAGGCAACTATTGTCAGTTTCACTTCTTTCTATCAGATCCCTTCTCATCGCTAAATGACGCTTTATTTTCCCATTGTGTAAGGCATAGGAAGTTGCACAAGGATCGTTAGGATTAAAAGATAGTTTTTGTTTACATTCTGTGCAGAAATCACATACATCTGTTTTGGGATTCTTAAAACTGTATGAACGCAGTAACTTAAAGTACTGAAAGTATGTTTTGTATTTCACTTTTAGAGGTGTACCTGTATTTTCTTTATAGTATTGTATGAAAAGCTCATACAGGATTTTAATATTTAATTCGGGATTTTCGAAATATTTTAGTTCAGACTTGTGTTGGGAATAATGACTTTTTTTAGACGGAATAGTTTCCAAATGCGCTTTAAGCAAGTCATGAATTTTGGGAGCCAATTTGTGGGGTCTGTTGGCATGTGTCCCTCTCTTTTCTATAAATGAATCGCCCTCAATTATCTTTTTTTGTACTACACGAATGCGCTTCACAGATACTTGGAAAAGTTTTTGGATCATGGTCCGACATGATTTTATTCTGTCACCCTTTTGGGACACGAGATATTCCCATGTACACGCTCGTAAAACTTTTGGATTATTCTTGAGTCGTTTACGATCCACATTAAGTTTGTTCATACACTGAGCCAACAAAGAGTCCTGTTGAAGCTTTGACTGTAAATAGAAGTGTTCCAATATATGTTTTTGATCATCGGCACTTAAACGAGTAAAACATCTTTCCTGGCAACATGTTGTGATCATCTGAAATGACTTAGCTGCAACATCACGACCTGCCGAGGTGACGTACATTTTCCCCGATTGTCTTTTAACTTTTCTTGTATCTTGCGTTACATTAATCTTCTTAGATCTTGTCAGATTTTGTCTAACTAGCTCCTCGTCAGAATCCATTTTTAAACCTCAATAAACACACTTACGTTAACGACAAGCAAACGAACAACTGACGCGAACAGAACTTTGTTAAAATGGCCGTTAAATATTTATTTACAGATTGACAGAGGTTTGCGACATCGTTGCCAAACTTGACCGAAATAAACATTACATTATGGCGGATCGATTTAAACGATCTGCGGAAGATTCCGGGGATGGCCTCAATTCTTTCGT
This sequence comes from Polydrusus tereticollis, assembly GCA_963920685.1. NCBI lineage: Eukaryota > Metazoa > Arthropoda > Insecta > Coleoptera > Curculionidae > Polydrusus > Polydrusus tereticollis. The sequence continues at coordinate 40,641,677 of OY987333.1, forward strand.
GGGGCCACTCAGCTGAGGTGCGCAGGGTGTTTGGCCTGCAGAGGAAGGCTGTTAGGATTGTATCAGGGTTGGGTTACAGGGATGATTGTAGAGATATGTTTATGCGTTTGTCTTTATTGACTGTGCCAAGTTTGTATATTCTCGAATGTCTTTTGTATGTTAAGCAGAACATTGATGTATATCAGACTCATGAAGATGTTCATACCTATAATAACACGCGAGCAAGGCATAATATTGTTCCTGCATACTGGCGTCATAGAAGGTGTCAGGATGGCCCGGGATATTGGGCTATCAAGTTGTTTAATGTCTTGCCTCAAACAGTTAAGCGTCTTGACGTAGGACTATTTAAACGAAGGATAAGGCGGTATTTAGTGGATAGGTCATTTTATTCTCTTGAGGAATATCTTAATTCTGATTTTAACCTGTAATGGCCTGTATTCTGTCCTTATGCCAGTTTTAGTATGATTCTTTATTTTTAATCTGTTTAATTTAGTTTTAACATCTAAAATATTTTATTAGGACTCGATGTGTGAATGTGCTTATTGTATAAGTTTTTGATTTTGGCACTTTTTGTATTTCATGACTTTTTTAGCAGTAGTGTCACTTTTAGCAATTATTATTGTTTAGATTAAAACTTTTACTGTTACTGACGTGTGTAAACATAATATGTAGTGTATTAACATGAATAAAGTATTGTATTGCATTGTATTGTATTGTATATTGGTTTTATTTTTGTTTTTGAATTTCTCACCCTTCAAAAGTGTTTGTTTGCGTACAGAAATATTATCCCATTAACAGAATTTATTTAAAATTAAAATAAGGGCTGCCGCCAACAACCAAAAGTATGATGCCTAAAAGAATTATTTTAGCTAACTTTATCACGCTTTCTGTTGTTCTGTTTCTTAACAATATGGTTCTAAAGTAGATCATTAGTCTTATTATTAAAAGTGTATCCCTTATTTAAACTATTTTGTTACACACATAGTTTGAATTTAAGCATTTTGATCATCCGTTGATTTTATAAATGACAAGAATATTATGATGAATAACGAAGTATTTAGATATTTATGGTTCTATGGTTAAACATTACCAAATTTAACGGCTCTTTGGGGAAGGTCTGGGGTTTAAGAAAGATTATTATTAATTTAGTTGCCTATACCTGTTTTTCCTAGAGCCGGTCAAGAATTCCCTCGAGCTGTCATGCTGCTTAGTTTTAATTCATGTTTCAAAGCAAGGTTTAGTTTTAATCTACTTTTCGAAAAGAGAACGTTAAATTTGTGATTTAAGGTGATTTGTGTAAGCTGTATTTTTCTCTTCCGTCATGTCGATTACCCGAAGTTTAAGAAAATATACTTGGGTGTACCTGATTGGCAATTACACGTCACAAATTATTGGAAGTAAACTTCCTTCCAATAAAGATGTATTAAGTGTACTGTTCTTTAACTTACGTCAAGTAAAGTAGATCTCGAGAAGCCAGGACCTTCGGAACCAAAAAGTCAACGGTTGGTAGGAAGAAAAAATATAGTAACCACAAATATAGTTACAGCTCTCGACAAATGTAAAGTAAATCATCGAGATTCCGCACATATTTTAAATGCTGTCGCCGAGGCTTTGGGACATGACGTACTTTCTTTGTCATAAGTTTTTGGCGTAAGTCGAACAACAATTCAACGTTATAGACAACAACTAAGAAAATAAAGGGTGGAAAAACTAAAATTGACTTTTAAAGATCATAAATTTGTGGCGCCTCTAGTTCACTGGGATGGAAAATTATTTGCTGACCTAACTGAATCTGAAGAGAACGACAGACTAGCAGTTATAATTAGAAGTGGTGATACAGAACAAATTCTAAGGATACCAGTTTTACACACTTTAACAGGGAGAGAGTAAACTACTGCAGTTTATGAAGCGCTATTGGACTGGGATCTCCAAGATACAGTAGTTGCGTTATGTCGCAACACTACTGTCTCCAACTTGGGTCGTCTAAATGGTGCAAGTGTTTTATATGAACAATTGTTAGAACGCGATTTAATTTATTTACCTTGTAGGTACCATATTTGTGAACTTATTTTAAAAAGTGCTTTTGATGTAAAAATGCCTTTTTCTAGTGGCCCCAACCAATGGTCCCAACGTACCATTGTTTAAACGTTTTAGAGAAACCTGATCTAAAATCAATAATTTAAATTATAAATTGGCATTAGAAGATAAAAATATAAACACATTATTGGAACTTGAAGATTTTGAAATAGTTGGTATTCTTAATTTTGTTGAAGAAGCCTTAGATTCCCAGCAGCCTCGCGACGACTGTAGACAATTTTTACATTTGACTCAGTTGTTTTTATAAAAAGACAATGTAAAATTTACCGTTCGTGCTCCTGAAGCGTTATGCATGATGCACGCTGGATGGCGAAAGCTATTTATTGCTTAAAAATATATCTTTATAGGGACGAGTTTACACTAACAGTCCGGGAAAGGAAGAGTATCAGAGATGTATGCATTTTTATCGTCAAAGTTTATGTTAAGGCTTGGTTCACCGCACCCTGTCCATACAAAAAGCTACATATCAAGATCTGAAATTTGCCAAAAATCTTGTTGAGTATGAAACTATTGATCCACAGATATCTGAAGATTCTGTTAAAACAATGAAAAATCACCTGTTGTACTTGTCTTCTGAGATTTGCGCAGTATTATGCTTTGGTAACGAAATCCCTGTTAAAATTAAAAGAAATATGATAAAAGCTCTAGAAAAACAAGATTCGCTAGAAGCAGGTGAAAAGCGAGTTTAATTAAGTAATATGTACGAAATACAACATAAAGAACTTTGGGAATTTATATGTAAAAATACTCTTAGGTTTTTTGAATGGTTAGGGTTATCCACAAATTTTTTAGAAGAGAATCCAGAAAACTGGGAAAGTAATGATGAGTACCTAAATAATTTTAAAGTAGTAAAAAAGCTTAAAGTAGTAAATGATACAGCAGACAGAAGTATTAAACTCATAGACGAATATATTGTAATATTAACAAAAGATGAAGAACAACGTCAATGTATACTGGAAATTGTAAGCGAATATAGAAAAAAATTTAAGGATGTCAGACGACACTTGCGGAAACTTTTTAAAGGTGATTAAAACAAACTATTTGTGTAAATACATAATATGCTTAGTTCTTAGAACCAATTTATTAATATTATATACCTATAATACCTATATAATATATACCTATATATATATTTTTTATATGCTATATATGCTATACATGCGCGGTTCGTTATTTATGGGAATTAAAATATATTTACCTCATGTAAATGGTGAGAATAACAACAAAGACAACCACAATAATAAAATGATATAAATCTAGTTTTGAATGGTAAAACCAAAAATACTTATGTTTTTAGGTTACTGGCACTGAAATTACCAAATAATTCCCCAAACTTGCGCATGCAACTGCAATAAAAATAGGTCCGGAGCTATTTCTCGCAATCGCTATACAAATCAAATACAATCGCATACATAACAGCTGATTACTAAACTAACTTTGCGCATGTTTGCAACAGAAATCCTGCAATTTTTTATTGCAGCAATAAAAAATCTCCAACTGTAATACGGCCCTAAGAAGCAGTTTATATGAGATACTCTTAAACAAATGATCAACGATATGTCACAATATTGCATGAACTTTTTAATTTTTGCATTTCTTTCTTTGGCACCCCGTGCAACATGAACACGTTTCTTTAAGTCAAAGATATAGAGTGTCCCAAAATGGACGCACATTTTTATTTGTTAACAAACCACATTTGCTTTTTGAAATATGTCAAAACTTTATTTTGATTAGAAAGAATACATATTGTAAGTAAGTGCGAAACACAATATCCGACAAATGTCCACCGCGGCTTTGCTAGCAGGCCCTTGCCCTTTTGACAAAATTATTGATAACAATTTTCCATATTTGTGGACGAATTTCATCAATGACCCGTCGAATGTCGTTCTGCAAGTCAGGAATTGCGGCTGGTTTATTAGCATAAACACGAGATTTAAGAAAACCCCAGAGAAAGAAGTCGCACGGTGTTAGTCCCGTTTCAGATGGACGCGTATGGTACGCGCGCGTACTAAAGGTCACGCGTATGTGTACGCGTGGTTTTACTTTCACATGGGGCGTACAGACGGTCGCAGACAGTAGTAGCAAAAGAAACATGCAAGGGGAAACATCTAGCGTTGTTGCCATTGCTGCATATTGCCTTTTAAAAAAAAAGTCTAAAAAAGAAAAGGATATGGGTGCACCCTATTATTGACAAGCGATTACTGAAAGGTGCGTTCGTTACGATGTATTCGGAGTTACGTGAACACCCTAAAAAATTCTTTAATTATTTTCGTATGTCGACAGCAACGTTTGATAAATTACATAGCAAATTAGAAAATTATTTGAAGCATCCAAATGTTGTCCTATATCATCCCAGGATTTTTGCCTTAAGTCCCGATTTTTATATTCTTCGTTCGAACTATCCCATAAATTGGGTCTCTGTTCAACTTCGCTAATAAGACTTTCAGTATCGATAAAGCTATTATCATTAGCCATTTTCTGTTCACAACGTAAATAAATAATTTTTTGGTTAGAATCGGCAACAAAGACAAGCACTCTCAACTACATACGCTCGTGTACTCGTCGTACCATCTGACACCAACAACTGAACTACGAGCAAGCTGCGCCTCGCGTTCTTACGCGGGGCGCACAGGCTGGGCCGTCACCCGCGCGTATAAATCGAAGCGCGCTCACGGCCATCCGCTCTACGCGTCCATTTGAAAACCTACATTTAAGTTATGATATACGACCTCGCGCGTATCGTACGCACGCGTACAATACGCGTTCATCTGAAACGGGACTTATATCGCAGGATCGTGGTGGCCAATTTTGATCACCATTGCGAGATATGACACGACCATAAAATTTCAGTCGTAACGAGTTCATTGTTTCACGCGCAGTGTGACAGGTAACTCCGTACTGTTGAAATCATAAGATTTCCACATTAATTCGGTCTAATTCAGCCCACAGCAGCTCTTCTAACATTGCACGATAACGTTCGCCACTCACTGTTAGTGCAGTTCCAGCCTCGTCTTTGCCTCGTTTTCCAGAATCCAATAAACAAATTCACGGCGCAACCCGTGATCTGCTGGCCTTAATTCTTGGGTCAATTTGATTTTATGGGCATGCAAATGCAAATCTTTTGTAAGAATTCGCTGCATACTGCTTTTGGTAATGTTCACTTGCTGTGACCAACGGCGAATCGACGTGCCTGGATTCTCACCAACACTTTCCGATACTCTGCTACAATATTTTCAATAGATCGAGCAGTACGCGGCCGCCCTATTGATTTTATGTTTCCAACTGAACCACTTTGCTCAAATTTCTTGATCAATCTTTGCACTGTCGTATGCTTTGGTGCATTATTTCTTCCAAAAACGGCTCGCACTTTACGAACTGTTTCTCCACATTTATAATACGTTTTCACGATAACAACGCGCTGTTCTACCGTGTAGCGTTCCATGGCTATTAATTGGAATAAATTACATGACAGCTATCAAATTTTCAAAAGCCTACTGTGACAAAAACGAAAATGCCACGATATTTAAAATGTGCGTACATTTTGGGACACCCTTTATAAATCGCTGCAGCTTGAAGAAGAAACAGTCTTTTAAAATCTGAAAAATTCAATCCTATTGATTAAAGCGCTTTCGAACGACAAGGGCTTAACACGGCGTCTCAACTTTTTGACGAGAAGTTTATAATTCAAAATTTAATCACTTTATTGTGCATTTGTGAATTATTCTTATAAAGTGCGGTTTGTGCCTATCTATCAGGTATTCTTGTTAGAAACTTAACAAGACCCAATTGGTACCTACTTACCTAGAATAAAAAGTATGCATGGCATCAAAAATTAATATCCACTCAAAACTAAATCTGGTAAATACCTCTCTGAATGAATAAATAAATCAGACCACGTTTAGGAGCGAATAAAGGCATTTTTGACCACTTATTTAATAAAAAACTGACCACTTAACTAATCTGTATTCACAACTAGGGAGGATAGTCTATAAAAGCAAGCCAGTCGTGGTTTAATATTGTCAGTGCAAGTTTTTTATTTCTTGTGTCTGCCAGTAGTGTAACATGTAATTGATTGTAATTAAGGTAAGGATTTTTTTAAGTTTTTTGACTAAGGTGGTTTTATGCTTCCAGCCGCAGGGAAAATTATTAAGTTTGAGGATTTTTTCTATAGGTAATAATGTCAAAAAATTAAATACAAATTATACAGGGTGTTATTTAATAAGTGTCCGATATTTTACAGGATGATTCCTCAGTTAATTATAAGGTAAAAAGTTCATATATGCATGGGTCCGCAAACCCTTCATTTTTGAGATACAGAGTGTTACAATTTTTAACAGGAACAAAAAATATGTACGCCACTGTCGTTTTCTCTTTTGATAACATTGTTATGTAGGCACCTTATTGGCTAATGCAAAGTACATTTTCATAATTTTTTTGATTTCGGCTTTGTTTAGGAGATAAATGCTATTTTATCAAACTCTGATATGAGCATAGCGATATGCAAATAAATGCCATTTATTTCTTTATTATTCTTTTTCTCGAGAACGATTGCTCGTAGCGACTTCTACTAAGTATACCTTTTTCATGTAGGAATGATGAAAAAAATTAATTTTTTTACTTAAAAATGTAATAGAAGAAAGTATAAAAAAGTTAGGACTCCTCAAAAGAGTTAAAAGACACGTAGGTGGTGCCCTCTACAAGTGGGAGCCATACTAACATGAAATTCGAATTTCGCATTCCAAAAAACTCCTAGATGCCAATTTTTGTCCAAATATAGATATTATTTAAAAAGTTATTTACGAAAAGCAAAAATAAAAATAAACTTTTAACACCCTGTATCTCAAAAATGAAGGGCTTGCTTATATAAACTTTTCACCTTATAAATAACTGAAGAATCATCTTGTAAAATATCGGACACTCATTAAATAACACCCTGTATACAGCGTGTCCAGAAACCATCTTAACATATGGGAAACTTTTTTATTTTTAACTTTACGAAAAAAAATTATTCTTCATAAAAAGTTCTGCTTGTTGATAAAATAACATTCAAATCAAAAGTTTTGAGCCAGCACATACGGGGTGTTCAGAAAGTCAATAATATTAATACCGTAAATGGAACACTATATTTAATAATTTGAATTACAAAGTACAATAATGAAATACTACACTAAGCTTCAACATGACCACCGTTTTTTTCCATACAAACGGTTGTACGTCGTGAAAATTCCATTACTGCATTTCTAACCATCTGAGGGGAAATTTCTTGGACACATTCTCTGATAATTCTCTCTAAATGGTCTATGTTCTCGAAAGGTCTGTGGGTATACACTTTTTGTTTTAAAAATCCCCATACGAAAAAATCCCGAGGTGTTAGATCAGGTGACCTTGGTGGCCAAGCAAATTCTGATCTTCGTCCAATCCATTTCTGTGGAAATGTCCGGTTTAAGAATTCTGTCACCCTTGCAGAGCTGTGGCATGGAGCGCCGTCATGTTGGAACCAAAGTGTTTGTCTTATATTCATTGGTAGTCCATGAGAAAATTCAAATAATTCCGTGTCCAAAGAGTTGAAGTAAATTTCACCGGTAATATTTTCTCGAAAAAAGTACGGCCCTACAATTTGGTTCCTAAAAACGCCGCACCAAACATTTGTCTGGAAAGAATACTGGTCACGACACTCAATTACAAAATGGTGATTCTCATCACTCCACCACCTACAGTTTTGAGAACACACTACTCCATTTGAGGTGAACATCGCCTCATCTGAAAACAATATTTTTCTTGCGAATAGTGGGTCATCTTCTACCTCACCTTGAAACCAAGACCAAAACAAAAATCGTGAATCAAAATCTCTAGGCTGCAGTTTGTGAAGAAATTTTGGCTTGTATGGGTAAAAATTATTTTTCCTTAAAATAACTTGGGCAGTGGACTTTGTAACAGGTCGTGGAACAGTTTGTGAAATATTTCTTAATGAGATTTTAGGATTTTCCACGACAGCTAGCAAAACATTCAATTGGGTATCTTCGTCCGTACGCCAAACCTGATGCTTGTCAGAAAATTTATTACTTACAGATCCGGTATTTTTAAATTTATTAAAAATATCTTCAACCGTTACATGGCTAATAATTTTATTTGGATATCTTGCATTAAAAATTTGAGCAGCCTCTCTGTACGTCTTGTAGTGGTCTCCAACAATTAACACTATTTCAACTTTTTCCTCGATTGTAAATTTAAGCACCATATTTAATTAAAAGGAAACTGTCCGCCTTGACAAATAAAATAATTAGTTGTCATGGTTTCATTTAGTTTTCCAAGGCGTGCTGGACCTACTAAACGAGAATGAATACCGCTTCTTAAAATCTTTCTCGCCCTTTTCTGAAAAATTCTGTGAGATAATTAGAGAAACTATGGAATCAGGAAAAACAACAACATTACGCCACAGTATCTTTGTTTTAAGCTAAGTCGCCTTTCGAATGGCAACTTTAGACCATTTATTATATTTTTGACAATATCGAAAATTGTCATTAAAAAAAATTGATCAGAACCAAAAACCACGTTTAAATTACAATTAGGTAATGCAATGAAAAATTAGGTTTTATTATTTTTTACGAATTTTTCTTCCACAATCAAAACAATTTCAATTTTCTCCTCAGAAGTTAATAACGCTACCATTTTTATGTTTTATAAATTTTAACGCGTTTTGACGGTTGCTGTCAAACATTTCTTGCTATCAACAATTAATTTGTATGTTACAACCATCCTAGATTACATGTAACTACAGTTAAATTTGCATTGTTATTAAAGACATACGTTTCAAAAAAGACGAAATAATTTTTTCAAGGTAAATGGGCATAAATTCATATTTGAACGTGGTTTTTAGTTCTGATCAACTTTTTTTAATATCAATTTTCGATATTATCAAAAATAAAGGTACTTTACTTTTAAGCCAAATTCATATTTTTTGACTTACCTCGTATACGCCTGGGAGAATTTAATATCTGATAGTTGCATTTTAGGTTTTAGACCATGCAGAACTTTTTATGAAGAATCACTTTTTTTCGTAAAGTCTAAAATAAAAAAGTTTCCCATATGTTAAGATGGTTTCTGGACACGCTGTATAGGTTATACACAGTGTGTAAAAAGTCCCGGACCGAACCATTATTTAGAAAATGACGCACAATATAAAAAACTTTCCGTATAAAAATTGTAGGCCTTAAAAAAATCTATAAAACTGGGCCACCTGTAATTATACAGGGTTCCTCAAACGGTCATGGTAAACAAAACTTTGGTTTATTTAAATGGAATGACCCCTTTTTAATCATCTTTTCTGATTCCTTTAACCTTTTTTTTTTCTTTTGGCATTTGGCTAAAAGGCCATACAGCCAGTCTCACAGTAAAAGAAGCAAAATTATTTTTATAGTATAATAATAAATTAAGTAATAACATATAAACAGGGACACACGTTTCACGCCACTGGGGTCTATCAGTGCGACTTTTTTTTTTAAGACAAACAAGGTGGACCACGGATGGTAAGACACAAATGGATATAGGGACATTTTCTTTTTAAATTTATATAAGAAAGAAAGATAAATAAATATATAAAAAAAAAACAAACAAGGAAAATGATCACAATTTAAGACGTATCACCTTAAGGTAATTAACCATGATAAATTTTTAAATTTTGTAAGGACAATAAATTTAGGATATTAAATGGGCATTCAACCTTACACTCCTGGATTAGGTATTTAACAAGAATATTTATGTGAAGTGCATATTTACTGCATTCAAGAAATATGTGATCAAGATCACATTTGACCTGACAGAAATCACATTTATCAGAAGGTGAAATGGAAATTTTATTTAGGTGTGCCGGATAACACGCATGACCCATTTTTAGTCGAATAATGGTTGTAACAAAGTGCCTGGAAACTGGTAACTCTTTATGCCAGTATTTAGTCAGAATACTTTTAAGGAGAGTGGAATACCTTGTTGGGGTAGATGTGCAAAAATATTCCCATCTTTCTTTCCATTTTTCCATTATAATGGATTTGAGTATAACGTGGGCATCGCTTAAGGTGATCCTTTAAACATTCTAAACAACAATTATGAAACATGTCATATGGCTAAACCCATTAGTTTAAAAAATAATTTTAGTTAAAGCACATAAATACAACAGGTAAGATATTACCTACATTTTGCATTTTTACAAGCTGGTATTAGAATGTTTTGCGTCACTGTCGTATTAATTTCTGAACATGTCTCTCAACGAAAGGGAACATATAACTTTACTAATGATCAGAGGTTTTGGAGACCGACAAAGGTCATTTCTTACCGAAACAAAGCAATTTTTCAATATAACTTTTTCAAACCGACAGCCTACATCAAAATCTACAGTTGTGAGAATAGTTTAAAGATTCGAGGAAACCGGGTGTTGCAGAGATAAAGTTCGTTCCGGAAGACCAAAATCGGCAACTAGTGATGAAAAAAAATTAGAGACATTACTTTATTTTGTTCAGGATTCACATTTGTCGTTGAGAAAAACTGCTACCCAAGTTGATGTATGTTTTAAATCAGTTGAAATTAGTTTAAAAACAGTAATTTTTACCCCTATAAAATAACTTTAGTCCAGGAATTATCAGGAGACGATTTCGAATGTAGAATGGAATTTTGCGAAGTAATCATGCAAAAACAGGAAGAAAATAATAATTTTTTTAATCAAAGTGTTTTTTTGGATGAGGCAACACTCATGTTAAACGGGAATATCAATCGACATTATTGTCGTTACTGGGCTGATCAGAACCCACATTGGATGAGAGAAACACACACTCAACACCCCTAATAAGTAAATGTGTGGGCCGGTATTATTGTCAATAGATTTGTGGGGTCTTTCTTTATAGAGGGGAATTTCAATGCAGAATATTATCTCCAAATGCTGCAAAATCAAATTGTGTCAGCAATAACCAATACAGTAGGACCACAATTACGACATAATTTTCAGCAGGACGGAGCTCCTCCTCATTTTGGGCGAGCTGTAAGAGTTTACTTAAATAATACTTTTCCTAACCGCTGGATAGGGCGAAGAGGCCCCATAAAATGGCCCGCTAGGTCGCCAGACTTAACGCCCTTTCATTATTTTCTCTGAGGACAACTAAAAAATAAAGTGTATGTGACAAAACCTGCAGATCTGAACGAATTGAGAAGAAGAATTATTGAAGAATGTGAATCTATTAACCAAGGAATGTTACAAAACGTCATCGACAAATTTTATTATAACCTAGCCCATTGTCAAACTGTGGGAGGGGAACATTTTCAACATTTAATTAAATAACGACTTACTTAAATTAATTTTTGTTGTTGTAAATTTGTTATTAATTTTACTGCTTGTATTTAATTTAATTGTTATTAAATTTTTGACAAAACTTGCGTGCATTTAGTACAATTTATATGTTTTTTTACAGTTTTAACGCAAAATATTCTAGTACCAGCTTGTAAAAATGCAAAATTAAGGTAATATTTTACCTATTGTATTTATGTCCTTTAACTCAAATTATTTCTTAAACTAGTGTGTTTAGCCATATGACATGCTTCATAATTGTTGTTTAGAAGATTTAGAGGAATCAGAAAACGTGATTGAAAAGGGGTCATTCCATTTAAATAAACCAAAGTTTTGTTTACGATGACTGTATGAGGCATCCTGTATAGTTACAGGTATCCTAGTTTTATAGATTTTTTTAAGGCTCACAACTTTTATACCGGAAGTTTTTTTGTATTGTGCGCCATTTTCTAAATAATTGACCGGTCCGGGACTTTTTACACATTGTGTATGTATTTATTTCTTCTTCAAGAATAGGGAACATTTTTTACAATAGTATGTTGAATAAAGGCGGCTTCATGGCACATACAACTTTGTAATTAAAAAATAATAACATTTTATAGAACTTTAAACAAAATTAATTTTTTTTCTATGTGTGCTCTTTAATTGTCAATAAAGATGTTATTACACAGAATATCAAAAAAAATATCTGAAAGGGACTAGAGAGGAAAATAATTAGAAGAATTAGAAAAAAACATTTAAAAAAACTTTTTTTTTTTTTTTTATTTTACTTTTTTACGGTTCGTCGGCGTATCTGAGGCCATCTAGAACCGGTCATCGACCGTACGGTTTTTAATCGTGCGGTCTACCGACTGGGGAGTGTGAAACGGCACCTTCATCCTACGAGATATCCGATCTCATCCGGCCTGTCCGGCGTGAATAGGATGGTTTTGATGTCGATTCATTTTACACTCTTCCCTAAGACAACAGCACGCGGTGTTTCCCAAGCGGTCACCCATCCAAGTACTAGCCGCGCTCGACACCGCTTAACTTCGGTGATCTGACGGGAACCGGTGCTTTAGGTGTCGCTAGGCCCTTGCCTAAAAAAAAAAAAAAAAAAAAAAAAAAAAAAAAAAAAAAAAAACTTTTCGCGTAATAATTATTCAAACCGTGAGGAAAAATGGTTTTAAATTGATGTGACGCATGGCTTAGTGGAACATAGGAAATCCCATGTAAATTTTGAGGTGGCTAAATATTGGCTCCCCTGTACTTTTTAGAGAAAAATTGAATTATAATTTTTTGAAGAGGCCGATATAATAAACCAATGTGCCAAGTTTGAATTCATTTTAATAAGCCAATCCTAACTTATTTAATTAAATGTGATTGCAAAATTATGAAATTTTCATAGTTTATGTGTTTGCACATTTTCTGTATTTTTAGTAGGTACATTTAAGTGTTTTTTTTATTATTTTTAGAAATATAATTTTTATGTTTTTTTTATAATATGTTTTCCCCTTTCTATTGATAAAATAAATAATGCAAGCACGGGCCTGTTCCAAATAACCAATTATACAGTGAGCTCAAAAAGGTTGGAATAAATTCGTTTAAAATGCAGGTGATTATTTTCTGGAAAAACGCTTGGACATGTCGATTATTATTTTTAATTGCGAATTTTTTGACATAAGAAATGTGTATACAGGTTGTCTCAAGAAAACATATACCGTCAACATTAATTTTTTTAAATAGAACACCCTGTATATTATATTATTTTTAAATTCTAAGATATATTCTAAACACTTTTTGTATAACATACCATATCTCCAAAATCAACGGTTTTCGATATATTGACATTTTTTCTGGTACGAAAACTACAATTGTTACAAATGAACTCTTTACATCTATTTAGTCTATAATATTTACATAGACTATATTAAATTTTATTTTAATAAATGTTGAAATTGACCGCCACCAACTTCCTGGCAATATGCAAGTCGATCTTTGAATTCTTCCGAAACGTTATGGATTACCTGGGGCTCTATTAATCCAACCTCATGCCTTATTCGAGCCTTAAGTTCATCAATATTGTTAGGTCTGGTAAAGTATACTTTAGATTTTAAATAGCCCCACAGAAAGAAATCTAGCGGGGTCAAATCTGGTGACCTTGCCGGCCATTCTATTGGACCCCGTCGACCAATCCACTTGCCAGGAAAGACTGTATCCAAGTACTCACGCACCGGGCGTGTGTAACGGGCTGGTGCTCCGTCTTGCTGGTACCATAAGTTATTGTTGGGAATGTCTGGCTCATCTGGATTTGGATAGAGTACAGCAAGTGCCGGTATTAACTCAAATTCTAAAAATTCTAGATACAGTTCGCCATTTAACGTACCATCAAAAAAGAAGGGACCTAAAATCCGGTTATCAACAATTCCAGCCCAAACATTCACTTTTTGCGGCTATTGTGTGTGGGACTCCATGATTCAGTGCGGATTTTCCTTAGCCCAATATCGACAGTTTTGGCGATTCACATGCCCATTTAGAGTAAACGTTGCTTCATCAGAGAACACATTCTTTTTAAAATTAGAGGATCTTCAATGTATCTGTTCATCATTATTTCGCAAAATTCTGTTCTTCTATCCGGGTCGTATTTATTAAGTTCATGAACCAACTGTACCCTATAGGGATGCCATTTATTTTTGTGTAAATTATTCAATACGGTTGCTTGACAAATATTATTTTCCGTGGCAATACCGCGAGTAACACTATGGTGGTTTTCTTGGACAGCTAAGAGGACATTTAACTGCACATCTTCTGAAATCCTAGGTCGACCTTGAATATTATTGTCTCTAACATGCCCCAAATCCCTATATTTTTCTACAATTTTACTAAGAACAGATTGAGATATTGGTGCTCGGTTCGGGTTCTTATTGTTAAATAACTCACACACTTCTGTTTGGGTTCGCATCCTACCTCCATAGATAGATAGATAGATCTACACAATTTAAAGAATTTTTGACAAGAAGTATATGTCTGTATCAAAATAAATTAATTCAGGTAACAGGTTACAATAATAATAAAGAAATGTGATTGATCGGGCCTTTACTTCAAGAAAATCCATGTTCAAAACACTTAAGGAAAACAATAATGTTAATCAGGCGCGTAACTACAGGGGGGCCTAGGGGGGCCGGGCCCCCCCCCAGACGTCGCTAGCCCCCCCCCCCCCCCCCCCAGAAAAAGGCTGACTTTGTAAGCTCGCTACTCGCCTCGCAAATATAGCATCAATTTATAATTATAATCTATATAAATTATAATAAATAATCTTGCCAAATATCACTCGACCATCATTTTTTTATTGGTTAATTTTTCCATTTTTCACTCAAACTTGTTTGGCAATACTCGTTAAACTTTGGGCATGTTTATTCAAAAATCAAATCCCTCGAGCTTCGCTCTCGGGATCTAATCAGAATAAACATGTCCAAATTCAACTCGAAAAATTTCCAAAAAAAGTTTTCGTGACAGCTGAAAAATCTAACCGATAAAAAAACGAGATCTTGTGATATTACTGTTGATTATTGACCAAATTTGTTAAAATTTGGGCGTGGTCCAAAAAAAATTTCGCTTGCGGCGCATTTCGCCTACGGCGGGCTCTCCGCCGGCCCGCATCTACACGAGCCGCCACTACAAGTCACAATAACAGGCCCACCCTAGGCCACCCCCAGGTCAGAGGGCTAGTTACGCCACTGATGTTAATAAAGAAATGTGCAATTAAAACTAAAAATCCACGGATCTCAGCATTTTTTCAGAAAAATATTAAAATGTCCATATATCGAAAACCATTGATTTTGGAGATATGGTATGTTATACAAAAAGTGTTTAGAATATATCGTAGAATTTAAAAATAACATAATGTACAGGATAATCTATTTAAAAAAAATAATATTGACTGTATATGTTCTTCTTGAGACAACCTGTATACACATTTCTTATGTCAAAAAATTTGCAATTAAAAATAATAATCGACGTGTTCAAGCGTTTTTCCAAAAAATAATCAGCTGAATTTTAAACGAATTTATTCCAACCTTTTTGAGCTCACTATATATGACGGCCGACTTCTGGTATAGGCATGACCGATTACTAAATAATAAGTGGCCGACTTCTGAAAAAACTGATATTTTTCAGAACCACTAAATAATAAAATATTTACGTACTTTCTCGAGTATTTCTATCTTTTTTAATCTCTTATTTAATGTTTATGCTTGACAAGGACATATATATTATAATTTTGAGTATTAAATGAACAGATTTATGTAAAAAGCAAAAATAGAATGATCAAAAATGTCGACTACTAGCGCAATCACCCTATAGTTGATTTATGGTCCATGACTAATGTGACACCTTCAATACCATTTTTTTTATTCGATAAAGAAGACGAGAAAAATACTTTTTTTTAAATTTTATTACTGTTAAGAAACTTTATAATTTCTTTTTTAACACAGGTTTTTTAAAAAAATTTCAGAATGTACCGAAGACCGTCAATTTTAGCCGCCCTTCTGGCCCTTACTTTGGCCTACCCAGACACGAACGCAACCCCTAAAGATGGTGAACCTCAGATAGTTACTAGCCCCTTGGGGCAAATACAAGGCTCTGTGATGCAATCTAGGTTAGGTAAAACCATTTACTCATTTAGAGGCATTAGATATGCTAGGTCCCCCTTAGATGAGCGTAGGTTCCAGGTAAATAAGTTTGAGAATAAGAACGTATATTTTTAAATACCTATAAACCCAATAATTTTTTTAACACTAAGAAATAATTGGTTTTTATTGATACAAAAAAATCGAAATAATTTTAATATTTCTAGCCTCCACTTCCTATAGACAAATACGACGGACTTTACGACGCTACGGTGGATGCTCCCCTTTGTCCTCAACCTACCGATGACCCCGTGTCAGAAGACTGTTTGTTCCTTAATGTTTATACTACCAAGGTACGTTTTTGGTTTGACATTTTTTTGAAAAATCATTCCATCCTATTCTTGCAGTGTCATGTTGTGTATGAAACCATGTTTCGTCAATGTAAATAATTGGTCAATTTTCTGCTCCTTTTTATATACGCCATTATATGTTTATGACGGCATTCCCGTAAGCGTTGAGATTCCGTCAAAGTTTATCTTTTATCAATTGTGTGATATTTAAAACCCATTTTAAGCAAAAACTTTCTTATGCTTGAAATGCTACAAGAAATATTTGTTTTGTCGTTGGTAAGCCTCTTTTCTAGGGAAGCCAGGGTAGGTACAGATTGTTCTTCATGCATTTTATAATTTTAACATTGAAAATGTTTATATTATCGTACGGGCATGTTAGTATAGGTACGGAATTCAACGAAATTCTTGTGTTGCATTTGTCCCATACGTCACACAGTCTAACGACACCGAATTAAAATTATCGACAAGCGGAACTACGCGAACAGCCGCCGCCGAGCCGGTGCCGGAGGCCCGATGATGACGGGGAAGGGAGAAGGGACGAAGGACGACGGGATCACACCAAGTCGAGAGTTAGAGGCGCGTTAAAGTTTATAACCTTTATTTTACTATTTTTTATATTATGAATCAATAAAACTTATATCAACTACCTAAATGTTACATTCAAATCTATGAGTTTCCGCAGATCTCAAATGTCGCAATAGTCACAAGCGTTGCACTCTGTTTCGGCATTTTCAATGTCCTCCCCGGTTGCATCTTTGTAAAGGACTGTATTTTTTTTTTATAATGGCCTATCTTTAAATGATGCGAAATAATAAATCAATCAAAACCGTCTTCTACATGGGCGTGCAAGGTTTTTCGGAATGTTTAGATTTAAATAGGCATAAATTTTTAAATGTGTGCAGAATTAGTACAAGTATCGACATTAAATTCAAGTTTTGTCTTCAAATATATATTTTAATATTAAATTTTTTAAGTTTAAAATTTAGTACAGCCGTACTATTTACCTGGAATTTTAAAAAGCAATTTTATTTAAACTAATTAGAGTTTCTGCTCTAATCATTGTATTTCTTTCTTTTTTTTTGTATCTAATCCTGGTTACCTGTTTGCTAATTATGTGGTTATTATGCCTTTATGGGTGCCTCCATTGGAATAATACACCTATTAATATCTATACATACCTACTTTGGGTGTTTGTTTCTCAGTAAAACTAGTCAAAGTGTGAAGTCTCTGTGTTTTTTTAATTAAATATGGCGAATTTTCAACAATTTCCTAAACGTCCTAGTGTCGGTCCATGTACAGTAAACAAAAAAAATTAATTCTTTACTGTTACGATTCTATTAAAAGTAAGAATGCAGATTTGAGTGTTGACTATGCAGTGCATTTTACAGCAGATATGCTGAACGCTGGGAAAACATCAATATATAAACAGTTAAAAGAAGGAAAAAGTGTTGACGTCAAACCTCAAAAAACTTCTCCAGGACGACCAAAACTCGAGCTGAATGACGTTTTAAGTTTCTTTAAAAAAAAAGAAATTTGAACGCTGGACAAAATTTTGCCCTCAATCCGGGAAGACCAGGACTACTCATTTATGTGTAGAAATACGCTTTGGAAATTATTAAAAAAGAATGGGGCTTCGGTGGAAAAACATAATAGGCAATCGATCCTAATAGACTGAAGCGATATCGTCTGTTGAAGAAGAAATTACATAACAAGCAACCGAAAAGCCAGAGAAGAAAACAAGAAAATATTTTACCTGGACGAAACATGGCTAAATGAAGACCACACGGTGACTAAATTTTGACAGGATGAAAATATTAAAAGTTCAAGGCAAACTTTTTTGGAAGGATTTTCCACAGGATTAAGACCGCCATCTGGAAAAGGACATCGACTTATCATAACCCATATTGGAAGTTCTGAAGGCTTCGTTAAAGGTGGTTAACATGTTCTAATCTAAAAATACAGGAGACTATCACGAAGATATAAATGTCGATGTCTGAATGAAGAATGGTTCGAGCAAATGTTGGATCTTATACCAGAAGATGCAATAATTGTATTGGATAATGCAAGTTATCACTCTGGGCTGTCGGAAAAATTACCGACAAGTGCGTGGCGTAAAAGTGAAATAACAGAATGGCTAAGTTTAAGACAAATAGAATTTTCATTAGATTCCTTAAAAAAAGAGCTATTGTTACTAGCCAATTTACATAAAAATGCATTCAAAAAATATGTAGTCGATGAAATGGCAAGGTTACGAGGAATATTTGTGCTCAGACCCCCTCCTTACCACTGCGAATTAAACCCGATCGAACTTATATGGGCTTAAATAAAGACAGACGTCGTCAGAAAAAAACACGACTTATAAAATGGTTGATTTAAAAAGACCCTTTAATGAAGCTATGGGTAAAATCAGTGCGAAAAAGTGGAAAAAGTGTATGGATCATGTGATAGAAGAAGAAGCCAAAATGTGGCAAGTAGATATAATAATCGAAGAAATGGTTAAACCGCTTATTGTAAACGATGTTAATAAAAGTTCATCTTCCGAATCGGACTATGATTAAGTCATAACGACAAAGTATTATTCGATTTTTGAAAATGCTTTGTTTGTAAGATTCTATGTTATATCTTGTTTTTGTAATTATATTATGTTAAATAGTACTACCCATTGTTATTTATTGTGAGTTAATACGACTTTTAAAATGTTTTTATATGCTATCAATACCTACGAATATAATATAACACAATGTTAGGAGAATAGACATGTTTAATATTTTCAATTAAAAAACTTTTCCAATACACGCTCCGGAATAAGGGATTTTCCCAATAAAAATGGTAAATCCTCGAATATGACAATAGCTTGCGATAAATTCAGAGTGGACCTACCTAAAGAATGCTTATTATTTGGATCCTTTAATGTAAATATATTAGATTTTAAGGGGTGGTGTTTAAATTGTTCTTGATACCCCGGTATGCGTTTTGCATATTTAATGAGCATTTATTTCTTCGCGCCATTTAAGGATTAATTATAGTACACATTATTATCGTCAGTCCAATGCCAAAGCCACTGATGTGCAAATTTTAAGTTTTGAGAAAACTTGCAGTTAAATATTAGCATAGGCATCGTAACTATCGATCCGACACGCCATTCATAAATGCTATAAAATTGTGATGCCAAAATCGTTTGGTGGCGAGACGCTGTGAGGAGCTAGGTGGGGCCGAGAGTGGGGATTACGCTGCCTTTACATATGCATGCGACA
This sequence comes from Polydrusus tereticollis, assembly GCA_963920685.1. Classification (NCBI taxonomy): domain Eukaryota; kingdom Metazoa; phylum Arthropoda; class Insecta; order Coleoptera; family Curculionidae; genus Polydrusus; species Polydrusus tereticollis. Next base: position 40,661,316 of record OY987333.1, read on the forward strand.
AAACTCCAGGAAAACAACATCCGCTATGCCGAGTATTGTCGAGTCGATGCGGTTGGCCACGAAAATGATGAAATCTGGGCGGATCCGTTATTGCTGCGTTGCCATACTACAGATGTTTTACAAGGTTTTAGGCAATGTTATATATTTCCCACATCATGTTAATCTAGTTAATCATAGAAGTTAATACTTTTAACAGAGTAAGCCCAGAAAACTACGTTTTCTGTGGCGTAAGTCTGGCAAACCAAGTGGAGGGGAGCAGCTTGAATGTTGATTTACTTTACACTGGAATACATTGATGACAACACGTTTATTTGTTATTGTTCGGTCTAATAGTTACGATGTCTGTGAATATTAGCAACTGTACCTAAAATTAAAATCTTACCGTAACGACATAACACGCAGTTTTTTGCTTTACATGATCAACAAAGGGCGCATTCGTATTTTTGGCAAAATAAATAAAATATTATTTTGCGCTAAAATAGGAAAGTATGCATTTTTTTTAGCCAAAATGGTGTATTGAACACAAATTTTTAATGATCTTTCAAATTGTAAAGATTCGGCAACATTAAACCACAGAAAATATATGTTCTATGATAAAACATAATTTTAGCCCGAAACAAAAATCTTAGGAGTGAATCTTAAACCCTAAAAAACAACAATCTTTGAAACTTCTTAAGTGATCATGTGATCAAGGATTCAATGAAATAATGATCAAATCGTGACAAGGTTGTTGTAAATCTTTGTTCTTGGTTTGGTAATAGCTAGTCCAGAAGCATAAGCTATGTTTATTAAAATATTTTTGGGATGACCTCGATTTTTTGTTTTACAAAAGTCTACTTCAACAAACTTTGCATAAAAATCAGTCTTAGTATAGATTTAATGAGTGCTCTCTTAAGTAACGAACAAGTGCTCCACCAAGAAATTTGAAAAAGTGCGTAAAAAAGTTTTGAAGTCAAAACATTCATCCACAGATATATTATGATACACTGATTCATAAACATCTCGTATTCATGACGCCGAACCTTCAAGCGTGTACACTGGTGCATACTTTACCTAATTTTGTAGTGAATTCAGTCAAACTCAATTTAAGTGTGACCAGTTTCACAAAAAAATGATTAATTAGGAGTGGAAGCAAACACGAAATTATTTTGTTGGTGGCCACAACCTTCTGACATCATACAAACAGTTTTTTTCAATGTGAGACATGTTCAAATCATACACACAAGATGCTATTTCATGCTTCATTTCCGTGAGTTTCATCTCTCATTTCTCTTCATCTAACTGGCTAACTGCTAGCTTTCGCAAATAAAAAATTTGGTGGCACAATACGTGTTGAAATAAAGCAACTTTGTTTTTCCATGACTTTTTGCATGAATCTTTATTCTTAATTTTTCTGTATTGGAACAATTTTTAACATTTTTCGGTAGCTATGTCTTACCTTAGGAAATGATCGTTCGTTTCCATACATATCAGCTACCTACTAGCCAAATGTAACTTACTTTAAGCTTAATTTCCCTTTTAGTTACCCCGAGGAAATGACAAAAATGTTAAAAGGCCCGTCATAGTTCATATTCATGCAGGAGGATTTTACAGTTTAGGATCTGCCAGTTATTGGGCTGGTCCACAGTATTTCATGGACCAAGATATTGTTTTAGTAACGTTCAACTATAGATTGGGATCGTTAGGTAAAAAAACCGTTTTATTATCATCATATCATATTTTGACTGCCCAATTTTTTTTTAGTTATTGGCGGAAATAGCCGTCGATGCAAACCAAGTATTATCCAGGTGTTGACATAATACGTAAAAATGATAACATCGTGTTTTTTTGTGTGAAACGGTAAAAAAGTTTCTTAACTAAAAGCGCTGTTGGTGATGAATCCCTCAATAGAGAAGTCGGCCTATCCCGCCGAGGGACCCCACAATCAATGATGATTTTCCTTCGGAAGAAGAGAGAAAACTGGAGGAAGATCCTCCACTGCCCTCAAGTTTAAGGGAGAAAATAGAAAGAAGAGCCGAATATCAGTGTACCAGGTCCATCGAATTGTACTCATATCGAAGGTACTTTCATTAAGATAATAGCTTAAAATAAATGGCTAACACTAAGTTCTGTTTACACTGGCCCCAATGTTAAATTCAATGAAAACTGTCTGGCAAAACTTTTTGACTGCCATGATTCGATAATTATACAACAAATCCAGTTAGGCGACAGGACACATTCCAAAATCTTGTAGACTGAGAAAAGAGGTAGTTATACCTAAACTTGGACAACCAGACTATTCGGCGGCAAAGGCATTCAGACCCATCACTCTGATGTCGTTCGTACTCAAAACACTTGAAAAACTGGTTGATAGGCATATAAGGAATGACGTCTTGGGACGCAGACCATTTCATCAAGACCCACATGCCTACAGAACAGGAAAATCAATGGAATCTGCCCTTCTCCAGCTCTACTTCATTTGGTGATATAAGGCCGTAATCAATCAACGCGAAGCATAGAGTTTGGGGCTGCCGCGCACAGAGCCCGAGAGGTCTGCATAATAAATTATTAACATATGATTATCATATATTGCCGCCAGAGGAGCACACTCATTATCAAACAGGGTCGCTACCGGAAATCCTGGACATCCTTGTAGTTAGAAACACTAGCAGAATATCTCAGCCAGTAGTTTTGTCAAAGCTATCATCAGATCATAGACCAGTTATGGTAGAAAACGACAATTCTGAGGAGAACGGGCTAAGCTATGTCTCAGTGACCAGGACAAACTCGAGTTTATTTAGGCGAAAACGGGAAACGACCAACCATTGCTCCCAATTTAATTAAGCAAAGACATTGTAGTAGCGGTAGAAAAGTTAACTTAAAAACAAAATTCTGACATGATTGGATCTTCAAAAACAAAAGTGTCCAGATTTTTCAAAGCAGGGCGACTTGAGGCCCGAGATTTCTTAGAAAATTAAAGGTAAAACAAAATATTAGGATTAGCATATAGAACTGGCGACCCGCAGATCAAGGCTCAAGCGAATCGAGAATCTCTAGAAGTAAAAAGGCTACTAAGCGAAAAGGAATCAAGCCTTTGGCAAAACGAAATTGAGAATTTGAACACGGAATATAATTCCGTGCTCAAGTTTACAAGGATACTGCTAAAAGGGAAAGATACTAAAAACAACAATAAAATCACCTCTAAACCAAACGAAAAAATTAAACTCTTCACGGAAAGCCTCCGTGAACAGTTTAATGAAAATGAGACAGGAGACCCAGAGAGAAATTGGCGGGTCGCTAGAACCACTCAAATTTACAAAGTAATGCAACATCCGCCAGCGGACCTGCAAAGGGTTACATCTGAGGAAGTTCGGACCATAATGTAGAATATCAGTGCACGACCTTAACTATTCATTAACGACCTGTATATATTCCAACTGTGTACATACATATACTGATATCTCGAAAATCATGGAATTTATTGTTGTGTCAATCAATAATATTATTAATATTTCAGGATTTCTATCTACTGGTGAAAAAGAAGCTCCAGGTAACAATGGTTTAAAGGACCAAGTGCAGGTTCTGAAATGGGTGAAACAGAACATCGAGTCATTTGGTGGTGATCCAAACTCCGTCACCATTCTAGGATATAGCGCTGGAGCCACTAGTGTAGTGTTGCACATGGTTTCTCCCATGTCTGCAGGTAAAAATATTATCCCAGAAACGTATAGTTGTACCTAGTTTATAATTAATTTATTTTTAATTTAAGGTTTGTTCCACAAAGCTGTTGCTATGAGTGGTTCGCCTACCGCCCAATGGACAATAGGACATCAACAACTAGAATTAGCAAAGAGACAAGCACAATTTCTTAATTGTCCGGATGATACGCCTGCGAATATCGTAAAATGTTTAAAAACAAAGCCAGCCAATGATTTGGGACAATCTTTGACTAAATTTGCTGTAAGTAATAATTATTAATATTCTTTACGTTTTTGCGTTTCACCGGGTTAATATAATTAAAATCTTAATCTCGTTTCAGTTTATGTCGCGCCCCAGTATTTATTTGAATTTAATTAATTAATGTAATCTCATTTAGTTTTCGTAAATATCTGATTTAGAAGGGAGCAAAAGTGGTGGCGACGATTTAAATGTGGATACGTATTTTTGCTTACGAATTCAGTAAATCTGTTGAATGGTTGATTAAGTAAAACACACCCAATAGCAGTAACATACTTTTATTTCTTAACATCCTTAATACGATGAAAACATTTCTTTAGAAATATGGTAGCAACGATTTCAATATTCGTGTGTTACGACAAAATGCAACTTAAAAAATAATCCCTTATAACTTATAGCCTCTAAATTAATTGTTCTGCATCTTTTCTTTACAGATTATATTTCAATACGGTTCATGTTAAAACACTTGGTAGTTAACAGTCAATTTTCAGAGCAATTAAAAGTTACATAACAGATAGCAGGCCAGTAGTTTCATCTCTATTTTCTATTCGCAGCGCTCAGTAGATGACGGTTCAGTCAGCTGGCTTTTAATTAGGGGAGGTTGAGGACTTGAAAGGGTTATACAGAAACCGCGCCATTTTTCAGTAGTGCTTTAGCACAGTTATGATTTATTTGACTTTATCGGCAAAATATAAAATCTATATTGATATCGACCACTTAAAAGAAGATGCTTTTCATCCTAAGAAAAAGGTATTTTAAGTTATTTAAAAAAAAAACTTATAAAAACAAGAAGCCACGGATTTTCTCGCGTCTGCCCATTTCATAGCCGATTCCTCCACCACCTCTAGAACGTTGAACTCGCATGTAAAATTAATTAGATCGTGGAATTCATTTTAGAGATTGTTAATACCAAAAGCTTTTAAGCGAGACCTTTTTATGAACGGAAATAGCTTATTCCCCTTTTGGACCTCTCATTTATGACCCAGTGAATAGAAAAAATAATATTAGGTTTATTATTTAAGCGTCACGAATCTATCGAATCTCCCATGCTTTTATGAATTTATTCTCTATAGATTTTCTGGTTTCTTGCAATAGAAAGGAAAAATATAATATTAGGTATGTAAGTTTTTAGAAAAGCCTCCTCATTTTCTTAGGCCCAGTTATGTAAAAGACGACCCTGCTGGTCATATAACACCACTAAAAACGCATTTCAATCTCAGTGCGCTCAAAATTATTTTTTTACAAACCAAAATCCAAGTTCTATATTTAATTAAGAAAAAGGTCGTGTTCCTTCATTTATCCGACATAACAACATCTCTCTTTTCTTACCGATATTGGACGTTTATTAAATTTAGGAATTCGGAACCGATCCACTTCTCATATGGACTCCAGTCATGGAAAAGGATTTTGGGCAGCCAAGGTTTTTGACTGCGCACCCAATAACCCTTATCCAAAACGGGGACTTCCACAAGGTGCCTTTCATTACTGGAGTGACCACTGATGAGTTTGCTCAAAGGGCATTTCGTAAGTAAAATATTTTTGTAAATATAAAAAAAAATGACTAGAGTGATCAAACTTTATCGGTTCTCATCATCAATCAATAACTTTATTGATATTACATTTTAGTATTCTTGTACATGTATGTATTATAGATATTATTAACAATGAGACGCTACTTAAAGAACTAAACGAGAAGTGGGAAGAGAAGGCACCAATTCCATTTTTATATGAGAGAAAAGGTGATCAATCCAAGATCATTAGCAAAGCATTGAGAAAGTTCTATTTCGAAGATAAACCGATTGATGAATCCATGGTGGCTAATTTGGGACAGGTACGTGAAGCATCAAGTCAGAAATATTATAAAATACGAAAGTATATCCAAATACGACCTTATACAGGATGATCCACGGTCAATGGTACGTTAGACGTATATGGAAAACGAGTAATAAGATCGTTTTGAAAATTTGGTTTCTTACGTAAGCGCACATGCTCTAGCCATCTAAAATCGTTTTAGTATTCCAGTGTTGCCGCTTCTAACAAATAGTCGTTGTAACTTTGTAATTTTAAATGGAACACCCCCGTATATTATTCTAAAAATGAAAATGTCATTAAATTTGCATTCAAATGATTTGTCAACATGATTTCTTTGACACCCAGATATTGACGTCATTTTTAGTTGTATGCTGACTCCACTGTTGGATTTGGTGTAAACAGGGCCGTAGAACTCATCAGTGAAAAGAACAATGCCTCAACATATTACTACAAATTCAGTTATCAGGGAAGATTTAGCCATTTCTATACTCCAGACAGTAATGGTACCAAACCTTATGGTAAGTAGAAAGAAACTAAGAAAACTAACCTAAATTATTATATTTAATACATAGGCGCTTTTAGTTTATCTTATAACACTTATTTGTTTTTTCAGGCGTGGTTCACCATGACGATTTGATCTACCTATTTTACAATTCCAAGCTTTTCCCCCTATTTAAAGAAAATTCGCCCAAAGAAGTTGAGATGGTTAATAAACTTACGATTTTATATGCCAACTTTGCTAAATACGGGTAAGAGATTAAAAGACACCTCTGCCTGTAAAACTAAACTTATTGACTCGTTTTTGTTAGCTCTGCGATCAGCCAGTATCTCTATTCCTAAAACCCCAGTTCTCTTTCATACAATCTTTATTAAGATTATTTTCCATTTTATTACTAATAGTCTTAATGAATTAATCCTAATCTGCTTTGTAACCAGTCTTCATGCAATGTACTAATGACTTTTAATTATTCATTTTGTTTTCCTTTTTCATTTTTTTCTCTTTTTAATTTTTTCCTTTTATAAGTATTTGATTTAAGAAGGAAACACAACATAACACCTATCCATACTTCGTTATCTTCTGACAAACACTTCAGGGATTCGTTTTTCTTTATTCCAACCGATGTTCAAGAAATAAAATTAGTAATTTTAGAAATAAAGAATAAAGATTCTACTGAATGGGATACTCTATCGATTAAAATTCTTTCACGACTATCTACTCATACTTTAAAAGCTCTAGCCAAAGCAATAATAAAGCAAACGGAATATTTCCACTATTGTTATTCCAATTCGTAAAGGAGGTGATTATGAATGTGCTTCTAATTTTCGACCTATTTCATTACTTCCAACTATACTTTCTTTTTTAAATAAGAATAATATTTTAAATCTAGACCAATATGCATTTAAGAAAATAAAAATACTAATGACGCTATTTTGTCATTTCTTGAATATCTTTATTTTAAACATAATGATGGACATTTTATCGCACCAATATTTTGTGATAATTCTAAAGCTTTCGATTGTGTTAACCACGACATATTATTAAAGAAGCTTGAGCTTTATGGCTTAAGAAGTATATCTTTAAAATGGTTTAAATCATATTTATCTGAAAAATTTCAAGTAGTATTGTTAAACGGTAAGAAATCAACAAATAATAAAATTAATTGTGGAGTACCTCAAGGTTCAGTTCTTGGTCCTTTGCTATTTTTAATATATACAGGGTGTTTCCTAACCTCTCTGAGAAAATGAAGGAGGTGAATTCTCACCTTATTTTAAGACGAAAATGTGGTATAAAAGTTTTTCGCATGTCGCTTCGTTTTCGAAATAATAAAAAAATTATTAAAGCAATAATAATCATTTTAATAATTTATTTAAAAACTTTATTAATGAACTCACATGAACAAAAGTCAAATAAATTGCTGAAAATATCCTCCATGAGCCAGTAAACGCCCACACGACGTGCTAAATTGTCTCTTACGTGTTGGAAAATTTCGGGACTGGCGCTAATCGCATTAAAACCATCAATAATACGCAGTCGAAGGTCTTCTTCAGTTTCAATAGGAGTAGTATAAACGAGTTGTTTAAGGTGGCCCCAGAAATAAAAATCCAATGGATTCAGATCCGGCGAACGGGGTGGCCATGGGTGAGGTCCTCCTCTACCTATCCAACGAGCAGGATATTGTTGATCTAAATAGTTTCTAACACGTACTGCAAAGTAAGGGGGAGCGCCGTCATGCATGAACCACATTAAAGTTCTTGTTCTTAATGGCAACTGCTTCCATCAATTCTGGCAATTCATCTATAAGGAAGTTGTAATAGACATCACCAATAAGTCGATTTGGAAAAAAATACGGTCAAGCTAAGCTATCTCCAATAATCCCTGCCCAAATATTAAAAGAAAGTGTATACTCGTGATGTCCTTCGATGATAGCATGAGGACTATCTTCCGCCCAAATATGGTTGTTGTGAAAATTTATGATGTATTGTCTGGAAAAATTCGCTTCATCTGTAAATAGTATTTTTGCCGAAAAATGTGGGACCCTTAAAGAATTTTCTTGAAACCAGTTACAAAAATTAACTCCAGATGGAAAGTTTCTAGGCAACAAAGCTTGCACTCTTTGTACGTGATAAGGATAGAATAGTCCTTTAAGATACCCCATACTGTTTTCTAACTCACATTCAACTCGTTCCCGATTTTCCTCGTACTAGTGCCTGGAGATTCTTCCACCATGTTTAAGACCTCTTCCGACTTCCTCAAGTTGTACGGTCCTAACTGTAAGTGGTCGGCCGCCTATTTTGCTTTTTGCAAAGCTACCTGTTTCCTCTAACCTGAGGTGCAATCTTGTAAATGTTTCCGAACACGGTTCGCGTCTATTAGGAAAACGTTCTGCATATACCTAAACGTCTCGCCTCTAACGCATTTCCATTTGCCAAACCGTACATAAAATGAATTTGAGCCATTTCTTGATTGGTAAACTCAGCCATTATGAAGATATATTCAAAAATAATTCAAAAGGATATTATTTGAAAGATGTTAAACAGGAGACAAATGTTACGGAGAAAACAAATGTGGTTGCCATGGAACGAAGCAAAATCAAAATGTTGCGTCAAATAATACGAGTAGTATTATTTGACGCAACATAATGATAAAAATACGAAAAATAACTAAAAAATTAAGGTACCCTTTTACCCAAATCCCCGACAATGAACTAATTGTAAATTTTAAAATTGACCCAAAGTAAAGTGCTCTAATCCCTTATGTTTAACAAATATCATTAGAATATCGTTTGGCATTAATTAATAAAATGAAAAAAAAAATACAAATTTTTTTTAAACACCCGTATTTCGAAAACGAAACGACATGCGAAAAACTTTTATACCCCATTTTCGTCTTAAAATAAGGTGAGTATTCACCTCCTTCATTTTTTCAGAGAGGTTAGGAAACACCCTGTATAAAATGATCTTGCGTCGATTTTTATAAATAATAAATTTACCATGTTTGCTGATGATACAACAATACTTTGTCTTAGTTAATATTGTATTGAATTAATTGAAATAATTAATAAAGATTTAAAAAAAATTAAAAACTGGTGTAACTGTGGTTTTGTTGACGACCCAATGTACAAATTATATTGAAAATGGTAATAGATATATTCTATTCTATTCTATTCTATTCTGTTCTATTCTATTCTCTAATCTACTTTCTCTTAATATCACTAAAACCCACGGAGAAATAAGCATCTCTTCGCGGTCTTACTCCGCGTATCCTTGCTCCAGTACCGTCTTTGATTTTTGACTCGTCTGTGTAACAGATAATTGCCCCAGAATTGTTTGGTGTTTTATTCTTCTACGCATCCGTTTCGTCGATTACTGTCTTGAATGGTATGTCATAGCGAGATGAGGGCTTGTGTGGTCTGATCTCATTTATCACTCAGGTCTCCTTATAGCATCGCATAGGGGTGCGTGGCCAGTTCTATGCCGCCCAGGAAGTGACGTAGAACTCTGTGATCTGTATAGCCTCTCCTTTAATCACCAAATGAAGTGGAGGAGGTCTAGGATGTTCTCCATTGCGGATGTAGGGGTCGATTTCATAGCCCCTGTAATGCTCAAGCAGGCCAGTCGTTGTAGGCTTCCTAGCTTTGATGTTGTGGTTTTCTGCTGTGTCTTTGGCCACCAGACCAGTGCTGCATACATAATTGCAGCTCTCACTTCTCTGGTGTATAGCCAATGCACCAGCTTGGGTGAGAGTCCCCATGTTTTTCGATACATCCGTCTAGTAACTGCCAAGGTAACTTCAGACTTCCTGATTGTTTTTTTCACGTGTTTGGTTCAGGTCAATCTGGAGTCCAATGTTACTCCCAGGTATTTGACCTGTTCCGACAGTGGAATATTTACTCCCTTTAGGATTAGGGGTCCAAATCCCTTCTTTTTTCTGCGTTTTGTAAAGGGGATTATGACAGTCTTTTGAGGTTTGATGTTAAGTTCTTCCTGCCCTACCCATCTTTCCACGATATTGAGAGCCCTTTATACATTCTCTCTCTTACTGTCGTGGTCCTGTTGTATTTGCCTTGAGTCATTATTGCCAGGTCGTCCACATAACCCACGATATGATATCTTTGTCTGCTGAGTGAGATAGAGGAGAGAATACCCCCCCCCCCCCCCGTCACCCACGCTGCCAAAGTCTCGCCAAGCAGATCCGTATATACAATTCTAGTGAATGATGCGAAGGACGTGTAAACTATAAAATTTCGTAATTACCATCACATTTAATTAAATAAGTTAGGATTGGAATATTAAAATTTATTTAAACTTGGCACATGGGTTCATTATATCGGCCTCTTCAAAAAATTATAATACAATTTTTCTCTAAAATGTATAGGGGAGTCAATATTTGGCCACCTTAAAATTTACATGGGATTTCCTGCTCAACTAAGCCATGCATCACCCAGTATTATATTTTATTGTTGATTAAGAATTTCTAAAAGCTTCGTCGGTAAAGACATTTCTTTCAGACAATAAAGCATATTTTGACTTTGACTTTTGACTTTATTTTTGTTCGGTTTTGTTAAAGTTTTCTTGTTCGTATTATCTCAGTTTTATGGAAACTTTCCAGCATACTGTGTCGAGAGATGAATCGCCCATAAATATTATTTTACATGTATTTCTTGAAAAAGACGCTTTACATAAATGCTATTTCTTTCCAGAAATCCCATCCCTACCCCCAACGATAGGCTTGACAACGTGAAGTGGGAGCCATTTAACATTAAGACTCAGAAGTATTTGGACATTGGAAATAAGCTGACGATGCAAGAAAAATTGTATGAAAAACGGTATGTTGAATGGGAAAAATTGTTTCCATTGGAAAAGTATGCCAAAATTAAATAGGCAAGCATATTATTGTTAAAAGGCATATTTTTTTTTATATTTTATAAAAGTGATCTAAGCACAAACGGCATTAAAATAGTGAAAGGCCTACGATAAACTTTATTATATTTTTGCAATTTTCTGTGTTTCGAGAATTGTTACTTTTGTACTAATTTTAATAAACAGAATAGGCAATATTTTTAATAAATATGCAAGAAATATGCCAAAATATATTATATATATATCTACTTTGATGTTGACTGTGGCAATGAAAATGGATGTTATTGTTTTTAAGTTAATGTTTAGATGCAAATCAAGAAAAACCGCAAAAAAATAGCTCTATAATGTTCTTATATATCTGTATATATTTTTGTTTGTGTATAAAACATTAGGGAGGTGAAAAAAATAAAGTGTGATTTTGAAAATGCCAGTATTTTATTTCAGACACCTGATACTTACGTTACAGAACACTGAACAGTAAGGGAGAGCGCCCACCATAGCAGTGAATTGCTTGAGGTGAGGTGTCCGTGAAGCACACCTAAAACGTACTTCATGTGTGCTTGAAGTACACGCATATCAAAACAGCATGCAGTGCGTAGAGGAGCAAAGGTTAATGTCATTGTCATATTGTCAAATATCATCGTCCAATCAATACGGAACACTCACTGTAAGATATAACCTGAAAAGCTATAATTCGGCGTGCGGCAATTGAAAATAGAACAGGTCCTAGTTTCAGCACGCATGCTGTGCGGTACTGCATAGTGAGACGACACTTCTTTCGCACGGCTTCTGTGTGCGTCATTGCATATAAGAACATGGTACGTTGTACTTTATACCAACCTCATGCGCACCTCATATCTCTTCACTTAAAGTGCACATCTGTTGCGCACTCAATTATGAAAGACCCTGTATAATTTTAACACTTATCATTAGTAGGTAATATTGTGGATACTTTTATTGGGTCTTCTCTGCACCTTTTGGATCCCCGCCGATCTGAATAAATAAATAAAATATTTACGGTTTTAGAAAATACAAAATCTTAAAGATGTGCACTTCATTTTCTAAAACCGTAAATATTTTATTTATTTATTCAGATCGGCAGGGATCCAAAAAGTGCAGAAAAGACCCAATAAAAGTGTCCACAATATTACCTACCACTGATAAGTGTTAAAATTATACGTGGTCTCTCATAATTGAGTGTCAGTATTGGAGGGGTTACTCTATCTATAACTTTAAGACAAAAAGTGGATATAAACATAAAAGTTCGTTCTAGCTTCCTTTTTGTAATACATGGTGACATATCGACGCCTGAAAGACAAAAGATCATAAGCGACATCTAACTCATTTTACAGTAGAACGATTTAAAGTTTAGTGTGACATTACTTTTATTCTCTTCAATTATTTGTTTAACTTAAATATTCTGATGTAAAGATATAGTATCGCTTAAGGAAATTAACCCCTAAATCTAATTTGAGTAAAAAAGACGTACCGTTAACTGAGGATACGTTGCCCAAAATTTAAGGTATTTCTTTTATATTTCTTTAACCTTTAAACGCTGTTTAACCCAAAAAGAGTATGTAATCAAATTGCTAATTATTATGTTTTTATTTCCATATTTATACTGTTATTTTTTCTTAACTAGTTGGCAAAGTAACCCCCGCGAGTTGGGGCTATTTTGCCACATGATGTAAACTACATAAAATGGCAATTTTAACGATTGATACTTTGCCAGAGAAAATTGTCTTAAAATAAACATAATATTATGAAAGTCGGAAAATAAAAATTAAAAAAATAGGAAATTCGCATAAATATTTGTATTATGTCTTGGATTTCAAAAACATATCTGTCTCTGGCACTAGCTTCAAATCCTTGGAATACGAGTTCGATATACGTGCCGCTGAAAGAGTATATTATTATGCTTGTGCCTATATGTAGCAAGCTTATATTGACACCAGTCTGGTCCAGGCATGTTGTCCCTAAATCTTCTTATTTTAAAGACGTGATTTTCTACATGTTATTTTACTAACATTCTGAATTGAAACATGTGTCCGAAGTTGCCCCGTTTTTGATATACAGGGTGTTAAAGTTTAAAAAAAAATAGGTTTCTTATAATTTTTTTTAAATAAGTGTCCTTTTCCCGATTTTATTGAAATTTGGTACTGTTATTCATAATGATAAGGGGCTTAGTTAGCCCTAACTAAACTGCGTAGATTTAATAAGTCCAGTGGCGTTCCGGCGAGCACCTTAACGAATATTATTGACAAGAAATGTACGCCACTGACTTATATCTAATTTTAATATTTCTTTTCGGATTTACCAACTAATAATACGACTTTTTTGTTTCTTGAATTCATTTCGTATCTTGCTTCGTTTTGGAGAAAAAATAAAAACCACTTATAATTGCATGTACAAAAAAAAAATTCTAGGTGTATTTCAAAGTTAATTAAAATATGAAGAAAGGGTAAGTTTTGATGCCTAATTTACCTGTATTGCCAATAAGAAGTCAAAAATGAATAACTTTACTAACGCTGCAATGGCCCAAATGCATTTTAATTATGGCCTAGCAAATGGGAATGCTGAAGAAGCTGCAATAAGTTTCCTTTTAGGTTTTCTAGGCATTTTAGGATCTTAAAAATATTTCCATTTAAGCTTATTTTACCTTTTGAGGTAGGTTTACCAATGGGCAAAATAACCCCTATATTTAAAAAGAATCTGGGGGCAACATTGCCAAGTCCAAAAATTGGATGAACCAATAATACCATAATTTCAGGAAATGTACAGAAGGAAACTCAAAACATAACTTAAGATCCCCTGAGGACCAAAAACAATCAACAAACATAAACTTTAGTTTGCCAAACTCAACTATGCATATAAAAATAAAAATCGATCGGAATACTTTTTTCTTATGGGGTCCTTAGCATCTGCGCGCTTTAACAGATCGCCGACAACTGAATAAGAATCATGGGTGAATCTGCTGTTGTGTGCTTAGCCTTTGGGTAATCAGGTTATGCGTATAACGTTATAAAGTTATTAAACATTTCTCTTCACCTCTTGGCAAAGTAACCTCTTCATTCCAAATATCCTCAGTTTACGGTAAGTTAATTAGTTAAGGTTTATGAATAGGGGTAAAAGTTTCCAACTACGAATACAGTTTAACCTTAGGACTATCCAATCGAGTTAAACTAGAGATTAAAGTTAACCGTTACCTATAATATTGGGCGTAATATCAAAGCAACAAAAACTATCCTTAGTTTAACATGTTACTATAAAGAAAACCAAATATAACTGCTCTTAATCAAAAAAAATAGCAATTGGCTGATGAGTAGGCGGCTGCCTTTATTTGCTTTGGCCAAACATCAATTGTTTACTATATTTCCTTAGGTTGCGTGGTTCAAAATATGTCAGTTGAAATAAAAGGCTTTTTCTCACACAAAATATATTTATTTAGCTTCTATTATATTAGTTACTCATCATCACATTTGGTCTGCGTAGCAGCATATGCGATTTTACTGTTACATTTTGTTATGGTAACTACTTACTTCATTTAATCAGCTACATATTCTACATCACTAACAACAAGCAACAATATCGTGATACAATACTATACATTCTTTTATACCTTTGAAAATTTACTTCATAAATTCCACGAATTTCCGACTGCTTTTTACAAAAGCTTAACTGGACTCGAGTCGTGATATAATAATTACATTATTACATCTTTGGGATTTAACTCCGCGAATTGACCGACTTATTTCATGGCTTGAATGCCGTAAAATCAACGAAGCTCGCGTAAATACCGCGATTGAGAGCGCTGCTTGCTTCTCATGAAGGCTCATACGAATCTGACTTAAGTCGGGATATAATAAATACATTATATTATATCTTCGAAATTTAGTTCCGCGAATTGCCCGACTCATTTCATGGCTTGGATGCCGTAAAATCAACGAAACTTGCGTAAACATCGCGAGGGTGACCGTGTGCTTCTTAAAAAAGCTCATACCAATCTGAATTGTCAATTTGTCAAAACATGTTAAGTCTTATTAAATTTGTCATATATCATCCCTCTTTCTCGTACACACGGTAGCATCCTGTCATGCTATTTCAATTACCACGTAAGTATATCTAGTTGCCTAACAATAAATCCTTCTTTCAGTCACGTACGCTCTAAAACCCCGCCCCACGTTCGGCCTTTCGCCCGCCGATGCACACAAGATGCCGTCTTCCGCGAAGCTCGATGCCATCTTGGTTTTTCGCTTTTTTGCTTGCTTTATTTCGGCGAATATTCTCGGAAATTATTCTTAACGGTTGAAAGTACATTTTAGAACTTAACTGAAGCTAACTGACTGTTTTTACTTGTTTCCATATGAATTTGTCGTTTCAATGCACTGAAGATCAATTAAAATATTGTAGACGGCGACGTTGCCGTACTTTCTTTACTTTGAATTGATACTTGTTTTTGTTAATAAATTATGCAACTAGATAACTGAACCTTTCCTCACCAGTTGAAGTGCAGAAAACATGATTTGTTACTTGGTCGCTGATAGAAGTAAAATATTAGGGGAAAAATTAAATACATTTCTTAACTATGAACGTAAACCGAGAAAAACTGAGAAAACTATTGAGGCGTTGAGACATGAAATGTATAAAATATATTTTATTGCTTCCACTAAACCAACCTTCATTAATAAGTTTTTTTATCGTAAAGACAACACTTAAGAAACAAAAAGTCTATAGGTATACAAACAGTGGTTCAGCCAGCAATAGGTTTGGGGAGGGGTTGACAACAATAAAAACGGAAAGGGAGTAAAAAGCGATATTGTAAACGTTGTTTGGGAACATTTTATTTGGTCTATGGGGGGAGGGGGGGGGGGGGTAACCCCAAAGCCCTCCTTCGTGCGCCACTAAGTGAATTGTAAAAAAAAGCAGAAAACTAAATAAAAAGTTATATGCAGAGTGACCAACTATAGGCAGCTATGCACTTCTGAAACGGTTCACGTAACAAGTTCTGAATGTATTTGTGAAGAAGGATAGTTTCTGGACCCTTTGAGATTAATAATAAAATCAGTTTCAGGCAATTTTACGTGCACTATTTTTTTTACAACCGTCGCTTATATACTAACTTTGTACGACTTTCAAAACTGTTTCTCTTGTGGCAAGTTCAATTCTGGACGTAGTAGCGAAAATATCGTATCAGTTTCGGCATTCCGTACGGTAAAGTGACAGATAAAATGATTAATATATTCTACATGGGTGGGCTAGGTACTTATTTTATCAAAAATGTCTTCAACAATATTTTAAGAAAAATCGCTTAATAACAAACATTCATTAAAAAAAAAAACTCTCGAATAACAGAACAGAAAGAAATATAATTTTAACTACTCCAACATTAACACTTAAAAGTATTTATACAAATAGTGAGTAAAGTCTTAGGTTAATATGATAATTTTAAAACAGCCAGAGGTAAATCCTTATTTAAACTAGTGGAGCAGATTGTGTGTTTTACTTTACGTTAAATCCTTTTTTCTTCTGTGATTCCCCCATGGATAAACATGGCTCAGCTAAGCCGGACTCAAGTCTCCATAAGCTGGACTTAAATTGTGATCGTGCAACTAGGCGATATTTTTATTTTTAAGTTTGACAGACGTCAAAAGTAAAAGTCCACATCCACACGTGCGGTTAAATCGGTTTTATAAAATTTCAAAAAATTTAAAGAAAATAGTGTATATTCTCTGAAAAATTAAGACAAAAGGGCGAAAACATGAGTACTATATTAGAAAAAATTGCCGCCATCGAGTCTGAGGTAAGTAAAACTATAAAATTGTTTAAAATCCAAAAATAACCTCAAATTATATGTTACCCTAGATGGCAAGGACCCAGAAAAACAAGGCTACAGCTGGACATCTGGGACTCCTTAAGGCTAGATTAGCAAAATTGAGAAGGGAGCTTATTACCCCTAAGGGTGGTGGTGGTGGCACTGGCGAAGGTAATGTTTTGCCCGACATAGTTTGAAAACCTAAGTAAAAGTATGTTATAGTAACCTCCTACTTCCTTAACTAAAAACTAATGTGTGACTTGCTTCCAATATAATCTTTATTATATTTAGGTTTTGATGTTGCCAAAACCGGTGATGCTAGGGTAGGTTTTGTGGGATTTCCTTCTGTAGGGAAGTCAACATTATTGAGTAACTTAGCTGGAGTTTATTCAGAGGTAGCAGCCTATGAGTTCACAACTCTTACAACGGTACCTGGATGTATTAGGTACAAGGGCGCTAAAATTCAGGTAAAAACATAGGTATCTGCTATCTAATAAGTGAATAAGTTCTAAAAAACATCACTATTTATAGGTATAGAGTTTGTATTGTAATGTAAATGGTTTTTACAGTTACTCGACTTACCAGGAATTATAGAGGGTGCTAAAGATGGTAAGGGACGTGGTCGTCAGGTAATTGCAGTCGCTCGAACTTGCAGCCTTATTTTCCTATGTCTTGATGTGCTAAAGCCTCTGGTTCACAAGAAACTAATCGAGCACGAACTGGAGGGATTTGGTTTGCGGTTAAACAAGCAACCACCGAATATTTACTTTAAGAAAAAAGACAAAGGAGGGATAAACTTTAATACCATGGTAAGGAATTTAATTCTTGTGTAGACTTAGGCTAGAACATATATGTTTTACTGAGCCTTTAGCTATTTTTTATGGATATAAAGAGTATTTTTAAGAAGTTTATGAGAAGGGCAAACTTTAATTATAAAAATGTTTTTAGGTGACTCAATCAGAACTAGACTTAGATCTTGTAAAATCTATTTTGTCAGAATACAAGATCCATAATGCAGATGTAACTCTAAAATATGATGCAACCAGTGATGATCTAATCGATGTTATCGAAGGAAATAGAATTTATGTACCCTGTATTTATATTCTTAATAAGATAGGTGAGTATTTTGGAATGACTCGACTTGACAAATATATTATGTCTTCATATTAAAAAAAAATGAACATAGTAAGACTATTTCTGAATTTAGTATGCCTACACCCTTGTTAGTATCTATTACACTGTGTGAATTAAATTGATTTGCTGTTATTGTAAAATATTCGCAAAGGGAAGAAGCCGGGAAGAAAGTTTTGAAGGTACCTAGTAATGATAATGGACTGTTTTTCCAATAAACCACTATTAGAGTCCTGTCACTGTTGCATTGGATATTGTTATGTGGATATCAATTAAAGGTCATTACTCATTTCTATTAATTTTACATTATAATATCTATTTATTTATGAAATGATTCCTATTTATTCTATCACTTATTACTGTGAAATAACTGTTGTTAACTGAAGACAATAAGTGTATAATTGGCTATATCACTAGTGTCTTTTATACTGGGAAAATACCAAGACAACGAGCTATTTTCCACTGGTGAAATAGTTACCTCGACAAAACAACATGATGGCATGACTGTTTTCCAGCAACAAATTTTGTTGGGTGAGATGATCAATCACTATCAAATTAAA
Source organism: Polydrusus tereticollis (assembly GCA_963920685.1). Classification (NCBI taxonomy): domain Eukaryota; kingdom Metazoa; phylum Arthropoda; class Insecta; order Coleoptera; family Curculionidae; genus Polydrusus; species Polydrusus tereticollis. The sequence continues at coordinate 40,679,928 of OY987333.1, forward strand.
CATTTTAAAAAAATTTAAATAATTTGTTTTAGTGTTTATTGTTCTTTTTCTCGTGATATAGTCATGTCAAATATTCAAAAAAAATAGTGTGTGGCAGAAGCTCTCTGGCAAATTCGTTCAGTAAAATATCAAGACCTCTATTATCCCTTTTTTCAGCTCTATTGACATTCTGAGTTGAGCATTTACAGTTATTTATTACAGTGCCTTTGGACTCAAATTAACTAATGATCAGTTTAATTAATGAAATGGAAGGGATAGGTTTATCAGGAAATTGAACTAAAAACATTTCAGACACTGCTTTTAAACTGTTTCCTGTATAATACCACTTAATCATAGTTACTTTTTCCTTAATGGAATAGCTCATATTTATAGTCAAATCTGGTCTTATCTGGCGGGTTTACGATTTAACAAAGACATACTTTCAATTTTTCTTTTCTTTTATTGCGTTTAATCATACTAACCAAATAAAATTCGTCAGACAAATATGACAGACTTATGCAATTTTGGCATGAAAGAAAAGGATAGGTATTTAATTTTCAGCGATTCACAAAAGTTTGTACCTGCCCAAGTACCTGCCACCTTCGTCTTGATTTAAAGATGTCAGTTTTGTGACTTTGACAGTTTGTGACAAAATGAAAAAATTTTCTGGGTTTTTGCATCCCCAAGCAAAAAAAATGGTACTTAATCTGATAAGCTATTTCGAAAATGCAAGAAAAAGTGGAAATTCGCCAACCAATATTCAGGAAACAGCAGCCAAAGCACTGGGAATTAGTTTAAGGGCTGTGCAGAGAATTGCGCATGAAAAAAAACAACATAATACCCAAGAATACTAAAAAATGTAAACGAAGAAAGCCAAAGACTGAGGATTTAAGCGAAAATATTAAAATGGGAGTTTGAAATGTGATTTACGATTTATACAGATCAAAAACCAATGTAACTCTTCCAGTTTTACAAGAAACATTAAAAATTCGGGGTGTTTTGGAAATTGGACTTGAAGCGCTATCAAAATTAATAAAAAAGTTAGGTTTTCGCCATAAAAAAGACTGTAAACGAAGATTTTTATGTGAGCAGCCACAGATAGTGAGTCAGCGTGTTCAGTTTTTAAAAAATTATACGGAGAATTACAAATCGAAATTTAGAAAAGTGGTATTTTTATACGAAACGTGGATATTTTCAAATGGAAGTGGTTCAAAATCTTGGCAAGATGATTCTGTGAAAAGCGTGAAAAGGAAAAAGGGATGTGGCACGGGAAAGCGGTTCATTATTTTACATGCTGGTTCTGTAACAGGATATGTTCCAGGTGCAAGCTTAATTTTTTCTTCAACATCAAAAAGTGCTGACTATCATGATAATATGAATTGCGAAATGTTTGAAAAATGGTTAAAAGTTCAATTGATACCAAATTTGGATTCTCCGTCTTTAATTGTATTAGATAATGCATCATATCATTCAAGAATTTTAAATAAACAGCCTACTTCATCTTGGAGGAAAAATGATATTTATGAGTGGCTTGAAAAACACAACCAAAATCCTTCACCAAATATGCTTAAATCGGAACTTCTATCAATGGCAAAGTCTCTTAAAAAACCAAGAATATACGCGGTAGATGAAATATTGCGTGAATATGGCCATGAGGTTCTACGACTGCCGCCATATCATTGCCAGTTTAACGCAATAGAATTAATATGGGCCGGGGCAAAGTCTTATTATGAAAAACATGTAGGTGATGGTCTTAAATCCGACCAAGTACAAATAGTTTGGCAATATTCTTTGGATCATATTACACAAGAGTACTGGAAGAAATCAGTGAAACATACAGAAATATTAATAAGGGATTGGTGGGATCGAGAACAAGTACTAGATGTCGAAGTAGCGCCAATGATAATTGCTCCATTCGAAGACGACGAGGACTTTTCAGATTTTATAAGCGACGATGACAGTTTTTAGTCTATAATTAGTTTATAAACGGTTTTCTTTGTTTACATTTTTTAGTATTTTTCGGTATTATATTATGCTTTCTTTCATGCACATTATTCTGCACAGTCCTTAAACTAATTCCCAGTGCTTTCGCTACGGTTTCCTGCATATTGGTTGGCCAATTTCCACTTTTTCTTTCATTTTCGAAATAGTTTATCAGACTCAATGCCATTGAATTTTTAGGTTTTAGTAGTAAAATTGTTAAAATAAATTACACTGTTTATTATTGTCGTTTTTAATAAATACATTTAAGGTATACTATTTACAGGGATGGCGAACCAATGGCACGCGACATAAAATTTTGGCTCGCCACCGATCACAAAGTTTACTATGAATTATTATATTACGAATTGCGACGGCACGTCTATGGCCTCATTAAACATTTCTTTAGAAAAAATGCACGTTAATACATAAAGATTCGCCACCCCTGTACTATTATGTACATAATTTTTGCAAAAATAATAATATTATATCTGGCTATCTTCACGACTTCACGACAGTTAAAATAATATAACTATGTATCTTTTCTCCGGGTATATTGATACCTACATAGTCTCACAGCATTTTGATATAAGCTGTGGAATTTTCGAATTGATTTATATGATCCGTGACCTTTGGACCCGCATTTTGAGACCGGTTTAGACTTTATACGTTTCTTTCTCCCACTTATTTTTAGCGGGGCGCTTATTGGCTTAACAGGGGCAAAATACGTGTAAAATAAATTTGGGATTTGATACCTCACCGGCTCTAGTAGCTTTTTCTCGTTGACTTTTGAAATAGGTAACCTATTAAATTGGAAATATTTTTTTAGCCTGATATTACACAACAAAAATTTAGCCAATGTGTAATTTGATTTTTTTTTATATTTAATTTATTATTATCTGCTGAAATAAACTAAAATTTGTTTAATTTATTTAACATTTCACCGACATTTTTGGTGGTCGCTAGTAAGGGGTTTTACTGTATATTTATCTAATTTTCCACCATCATTTTGGTTATTAAATTTGTTAAATGTAAAACTATTGTATAATATTAAATAATAAAAAAAACCGTCTGCAATAATACGAACGCACCCCTGAGAAATTAATTTTGGAACGAGACCCGTCATTTTTATTATGACTGATAGTTTCAAGTTGACGGTTAACCTATTAACATTCAATTTTATGGAAAATCAGCTGTCCATATACGGCCATATTGGTTTTTATTTACAACATTTTGATGAGCTCTGGAATTTTCGAAATGATTCATATAATCGGTGACCTTTGGACCCGCCAGATAAGACCAGATTTGACTATAACAACTATAATTAAAGCGCCTTCAATGAAAATATTGTCACTGACGCTACTTTTCGTTTTGTCAATGCCAAATAATAATTTGCTGGTGTCTGCTGTATTACCTAAACTAAACTATAAAAATTTCGTAATTTTGCCCTCACATTTAATTGAATAAGTTAGGATTGGCTTATTAAAATGTATTCAAACTTGGCACAAGGGTTTATTATATTGGCCTCTTCAACAAATTATGATACAATTTGTCTCTAAAATGTACAGGGGAGCCAATATTTAGCCACCTCAAAATTTACATGGGATTTCTTATGTTGAACTAAGTCATGCATCACCCGGTATAACAAAAAAAAAATATTTTTGGCCACAGAATACGCCGTTGGAATTTTTGCCTCTATTTAAGAACTACCCTTATATTATTTTAGTTATCTAATAACGCCGGGGTTTTCAGCCTGTGATATACCTCTTTAGATAAATAAAATTATATTGCAACCTATTTACCTCCTAGGAACGCGATATAGCCTATCTGAGCTTTGAAATCATATGGTTTCTAACTTAAACAGGTTAAATCAGTTTTTTTACTAGAACGACAAATTTATTGAAATCTATTTTAATTAATTAATTAAAAATTATAAATATTGTTTTGATAATATTTTATTAACAATTACCTAATTTTAATAAAACAAATTATTTTCCTTTTATTTTAACCTGAATAATGTACCCCAAAATATGAATAGTGTCAATATAAGCGATGACATTCTAATTTTAATAAAAGTTAATCATGTAAAATATTAAGAAATAATTTTTGACAGTAAATTAAATTGGAATTTTCAAGTAGAATATTTTATTAAAAAATTAAGATGGTTAGTAAGTACCGATTATTTAAAACATTTAAAAATATGCATATAAAACTTCTGGAAATATTATAATATGTATCACTTAGTTAAAACTCATTTAAATTATGGAATTTTAGGATGGGGTGAAATAAATAGAACTTAAGTTCAAAAATTAGAGGTATTACCAAAAAGATTTCTGAAAATTATATTAATTTAATAAGGAATGTGTTTTCCATGAGTTTTCCCCACCCACATTTTTGAAGATACAAAAAAGTCTCAGAAACAAGTTTCGGCAAAAATGAAGGAACTTTGTATTTCCGTCACTTAACATAGCCATTAGGTATCTGATTAAATTGGAGTTTTTAAATATATCCTAGTAACTGTGCCCCTTAGCGGTCATTTTGGAAATTATACCTTATAAAGTTTAAAGACCATAGCAAAAATACGTTATAAAAATGAAATATTCATAAAACTTAAAGTGCTACACGACAGAGGATCTCAAAATAATGTAAAAAGTGCCTACCAATATACAGGTTCGCAGCTGCTGTAATTTTGAGATCCAGAGTGTTAAAAAAACGCTTTTTCCTTAATATTTTTGAGACCGCTTTAGATATCATTTTGAATTTTAGTAGGTACTAACTAGGAATGAAAACACATTTTTTTCATAAAAAAGGAGTTGTTCTACTTCTGCCAGTGGCTTCCGCGCTAACAATTCTTCTGCAGTCTTTAATGAAAAAAATTATACGTCGATGTTTTTTTTTTAATTGCGCTTTATCACTTAAAACAAATGGTCCCTAGACTTTTCTACGTGTGACCAACTTCGATTAAAAAAATTAATTACATTTCTTTGCATATCGCTACGCCCTTATCAGAATTTGATAAAATTGCATTTATCTCCTAAGCGAGGCCGAAATCAACAAAATATCGAAAGGTATAGTTGTTCAAAGCCTAATTTGATGACCATAGGCGTCGCTTCTACCAAATAATTAAATTGCGAATTGTTGTAAATTTTTAATATGATTAAATAGTACTTATTACAGCTTGTTCATTATAGTTTATATCGATAAAAGGTTTGTACCCGTGACTTCGCCTGCAAAGAACACATACATTTAATGTTTTTAAAATGGTCTTTCGGTAAAAGAAATGCTCATTTTGCCAATAACAATTTAAAAAAATTGTCTTTGTCCAGCAAGGACCGCAAGAAGGTATGAGTTTTCCTTGCCAAGAAAGGATAGGGGCAGGTACTATGTTAGTTGGAATATACAGTTAGTAGTTAGAATTCATTATATATATTTTAACAACTAATTGATAGCATCAACAGAATCACAGTAAACGTTCTGTAATATAACAAGTTTTTAAGATACTTTAACAACATTATACTTTCATTGAATTCATGGTATTCCTTTCCAATTCATTTATTTTGCGACTTCTTTCTCTCTGGCACCAACTCATTATATTCCTTCGATAATTCACCTTGACCTTCTGTTTCAAATCGTCGCCAAAAAGCCATACTCATATAATAAAATATAGGTATCAACACACAGTTATAGCACAAAATCAAATATTATGTAAATTACAACAAATCGTTTCAACCAGTCACGCCACTGTTCCATTCACAATATCGCACACCTCAAACATCAAGTGATTTTAAAGCTGATAAGGGATAACTCAATTGACAGAACTTAAACTATTTGCTGTTCTTGTAATTGTAAATAAATTTGTATTAATATACTGCTATATTAATTGTCAGACTTGGACAAAATAATTCGCTCTTTAAATTGCGAGTGGGCCTCCACGTTCTGTCTCCAGGGTGTTGCCAGTTCTACAAAGTTTTCGTAATGGTAGGAGGAACGTAAAGGTTTGTTAATTTTTTATTATTTTTGTTTAACAACAGTGAAAAACCCTTTTATTTTGATTTCAATTATTTTTGTATAAATAATATTCCTTAAGTAATAAAAAAATTATTATATTATTCATGAATGAATGGCCTGTTCTTTTTTTCTTTGGCATTTAAAATTTCTTGGTTCAAAATACCTTTGCCAACTAGCTATTAAAGAGAGTTACTGACTATTAATTTAATATTAATATAAAAGAATATTTTTAATAATAAAGACTTAAAAGAATTTAAAAAAAAATCTGACAACCCCGATTATCATGCCGGTCCCTTTGAAACCCGTTAGAAGCTTTTTTTATGTGACCAGACTGACTTGGGATAAAGTATACCATGCATTAGACTTGTCTACATAACTGTATTATCAAAAAAAGAAAACGGCAGTGGCGTAAATATTTTTTGTTTCGCTTAAGAATTATAACACCCTGTATCTATATAAACGATTTAAAAATATTTTTGACCAAGCTTTAACTAATTAATGTTAATTCATTATTGTGAATAAATCAGAATTTTATAATATCCAACATTAAGAATCAATCAATACTTGCACCTTTTTGTAAAGAATGTTCTTATATATTTATAATTTTAAATACGTACTTCAAAAAATAAGGTTTGCCACTAACAAGCACTTTATCGGCGAATTGATGAATAAGTTTACTCTTGGATCATATTTGTTCTATAAGTCAGACATACGCCTATTACTTCTATTTTGCTCAATACTACATCTTAAGCAGATCTTTAGAGGGGTTTGATTTGGAAGTAATTCTTATTTAACTGAAGAAGTCCGTGAAAAGTAGCTACTTCTAATTATTGAATTATTTGATTATATCTAATTATTAAGGTCGACGTTGCAGCCAGTCCCTAGGTAGTTTATATGGTTTGTTTCGAATTGCATGTATATGTGATTGTGTAATGAGTTCGTTCTGCGAGACGTCCGTCCGTCTGTATAGTACGGGAGCCCGTCGACATTTACTTGAGGGGTTAAGCTAGGTTTTGAAACTTGGTGGAGAGGTAGATATTGATGCTGGGATCTCATCCCCACCGTCGGACCGCCGGTCCAGTCCTGTGAAAAGATGCTGGAGGCTGTAACCGTTATCCCCTATATTCCCTATAAATTCCCCTATGCTATCGTGTTGAGGGTATCTGGGTTCGATTCCCGGCTAATACTTTGCTTCTTTTTTTTTTTTTTTTTCTTGCGTACTCTCGGTTTTCAAAGTATTTTTTATCAGTACTAATGTGAGGGAGAGGGAAAAAAATTTTTTTAACTATTTTCATGGTAATTAGAACGAATTTTCAGGGAGATCCGCAGGATTAATTTCCAGCAAATGACGGTTTCATCAATAACCCTACGTCTACTATCTACCAAGAATCATTATCTTCTGATAATCATTATCTTCTGATAATGATTCTTGGTAGATAGTAGACGTAGGGTTATTGATGAAACCGTCATTTGCTGGAAATTAATCCTGCGGATCTCCCTGAAAATTCGTTCTAATTACCATGAAAATAGTTAAAAAAAAATTTTTCCCTCTCCCTCACATTAGTACTGATAAAAAATACTTTGAAAACCGAGAGTACGCAAGAAAAAAAAAAAAAAAAAGAAGCAAAGTATTAGCCGGGAATCGAACCCAGATACCCTCAACACGATAGCATAGGGGAATTTATAGGGAATATAGGGAATGTATAGGGGATAACGGTTACAGCCTCCAGCATCTTTTCACAGGACTGGACCGGCGGTCCGACGGTGGGGATGAGATCCCAGCATCAATATCTACCTCTCCACCAAGTTTCAAAACCTAGCTTAACCCCTCAAGTAAATGTCGACGGGCTCCCGTACTAGTAGTAGTCTAAAATCAGTTTGTCAAAATGTTCTGTCAGAGTCGGCATTTGTAGGTCGTTGTGTAAAACATGAGTAATTGTGTACCGTGGTGCATCCGCGATAATCTTAAGTACTTTGTTTTGAAATGTCTGTAGTTTCTTGAAGAGTACACCAGGTAGGGATTCCGTAGGTCAGTACTGGTCGAACAATAGTATTGTATATGTTAATCTTTATACGTAAGTCGATTCTACTTCGTTTGTTGAGGAGTGGGAAAATGGTACCGAGTTAACCGTTTGCATTTTCCAAGCGCTGGTAAGCATTTTTATTCCAAGCGATCCGCTTTTCGACCAACCATGACTCTAAAAGTGTTATATGTCGTTTCAACTTCAAGACCACTAGACTGGGCTGTTTGACGGTGGCAGTGGTCACGGTATCGTCAGCAAACAAGTATAACTGTCTTTGACCAAATTTTGGAATATTGCAGGTATAGATATTGTACAGGACTGGCGCCAGGGCAAGCCTTGCGGTACTCCGGGTCTAAGATGTCTCACTGTCGATATCGCATTTTCTGACGAAACCACGAAAATTCTGTTCTCCAAAAAAGAGTAAATAATCTTTATTAAGTAATTTGGCATACCCAATATTATCAGCTTTAGAATAAGTCCGTCGTGCCAGACCTTGTCAAATGCATTTCTCGCGTCGAAAAGCACTGCTCCTGGGGTAAAGCGGCCATTAAAGCCTTTAAGGACATTGGACGCCAGTCTAGTCGTTTGGCGCACCGTGCAATGAGCAGTTAGAAAACCAAACTGTTCTGGTGGTAAAATGTTGTTATCGAATACAAAATCGTTAATACGATTTAGTATAAGTTTTTAAACAACCTTGTCAAGACACGACAACAGACTGATTGGTCTGTAACGACAACCAATGTTAAGTCCTGTCCTGGCTTAGGTATTAAAACAACCTTGGCTTTTTTCCACACGAAAGCGGTCTTTTTCGATTATAGCCTGGGCTATGTTTACTACGTCCGTAATAACATTGTCAGGCAAGTTCAATAAGTTTACTAAAGAATAAGTTATTAACATATTTATTATATTATTAATATTTCAAATAAACCTATTATTAATATTACTATTTACGTCCTAAGAACTCGTTTAGCCGATCTCGGCTTTGATAGAATATTTTTTCTAACTTCTTTAGGTAAATAAAAAAATAATTTGACCACTAGTGGGTCGAAAAGTGTATAATTATGAATTTGAGAATCTTATATCTATTTTCAGAGGAAATTATCCAGTTTACAACAAGTTTTACATTGATTATTTTATGTGGCACATTTTTTTGATATTCAATATTTTTTAGTGTATTTCTCTTTAATTAAAATATTTAATTTTAGATCAAATAAGCATTGAAGAACTTGACGTTATTTATAAAATCCCTCATTGTGTGCCCATCTCGGCCCATCATAAATGGAACTTTGACGACTTGTTAGAAAAAATGTGGGAATATTTAAAATTAGTAAGAATGTAAGTAGTTAAACAAAAACTAATGCATTGCGGTATTTTCGCGTTTAGTTTACTTTATTTAAATCAAATAGTTTTTATTAAGAATGCTAATTTTATACTGGGTTTAATATATATCAATAAGTGGAAAGTAAATTTAAAAAATATCTTCTTTCTTTCAGATATACCAAACCCAAAGGACAATTACCTGATTACAATTCTCCCATTGTATTACATGCTGACTATACATCCGTTGAAGATTTTTGTAATAAGTTACACAGAAGCATTGCTAAAGAATTTAAGTAGTAAGTACGGTATTATATTTCATTCTTAAAAACCTATTTTGTGTTATTTTAATTAACGAATTTTTACTACTAGAAGAATTCTTTCCTGTACTCTACTGCACAGTTTCTTTACAACCAATATTAGAAGAATACGGTTCAAAAAACTACCGAGACCCATCACAAAGTTTGGTATAGGTAACAATTCATTTTAATTCAATTCAAAAAATCTTGATTAACACAGGCCACAGGCTGCTTAGGACCAACATAAAAGATCTTACAAGTTTAAGCGAAAAACATACAGGGTGGCCCGAAAATGGGCAAATCAAGCATATCTCCATAAATAATAAAAATATCGAAAATTTTTGTAAGTTCAAAATTATAGAGACTTATTTCCAACCATATTACTCTCTTTACTTTTCGTCACGAAACGATCAGGAACCACGTTACACGCGAAAGGTGCTTTCACACCCTTCGAGAATAGTCAAATCGAGCAATATCTCGATAAATAATAAAAATATCGCAAATTTCTGTAAGTACAAAATTATAGAGAATTTTATTCCCAACAATATTAGTCTCATCACTTTTCGTTGCGAAATCAACAGGAACCGAGTTACACGCGAAAATAATTTTCAACCCCTTCGAAAATGATCAAATTGAGCAATATATCGATAAATAATAAAAATATCGAAAATTCTTGGAAGTACAAAGTTATAGAGAACTTTATTTCCAACAATATTAGTTGCTTTACTTTTCGTTGCGAAATCAACAAGAACCGAGTTACACGCGACAAGCATTTTTAACCCCTTCAAAAATGATCAAATCGAGCAATATCTCGATAAATAATACAAATATCGAAAATTCTTGTAAGTACAAAATTATAGAGACTTATTCCCAACCATATTACTCTCTTTACTTTTCGTCACGAAATGATCAGGAACCAAGTTACACGCGAAAGGTATTTTCACGCCCTTCGAAAATAGTCAAATCGAGCAATATCTCGATAAATAATAAAAATATCGAAAATTCTTGTAAGTACAAAGTGATAGAGAATTTTATTCCCAAAAATATTAGTCTCTTCACTTTTCGTTGCGAAATCAACAGGAACCGAGTTACACGCGAAAATCATTTTCAACCCCTTCGAAAATGGTCAAATTGAGCAATATCTCGATAAATAATAAAAATATCAAAAATTCTTGTAAGTACAAAGTTATAAAGAACTTCATTCCCAACAATATTAGTTGCTTTACTTTTCGTTGCAAAATCAACAGGAACCGAGTTACACGCGACAAGTATTTTCAACCCCTTCGAAAATGGAAGCACTTTGTGACTTCAATATGACCGTGGCAGGCAAACATAACCTGGTTTGGAAGGAGACTTGTCAAGAAACTACTAAAGATTGTAATACAATTTAATATACAAGGTGTTCCGTTTAAAAAATTAAAGTTGCTACTACTTTCTAGTAAAGTGACAACACCGCATTGTTGTGGCTTATCCCTTTGACTGGTTCGCCATAATTCTACTATTCCATCCACGGTGAATCACCTTGTATATTGCCTTCTAGTAGTAAAAACTTCTCTGATTATAAATTCTATGGGAATGTATTTGTATTATGGATTAAATAAAAAATATTCAAGTTGTCACAGTTGTCAAATATTTTTAGTGCGCTGGTATGGGGATCCTCTGTAAAACATCAACCACAGAAAGTTGGCCTGGAGCACATTCTAGCTGATGAAGATGTTGTACAAATTGTTAAAAAAGTCTGAGATTGATTTCAAAACTGCTTATACAGAAAGAACACACAATTGGGCAAACCACATTTATATTTATTAATAACTCAGTTATATAAAACATCAATAACTAAGAACTATGTTGATGTACTGTAAGATGTAAATAAAAATATTTAATTTTACAACTTTTATGTGTTTTTTTTTATTCCTAAATGAGAACCTCTAAGCTGCCATAGAGGAAGGTATCTACATTATTTTATATATAAGGTGTCCTGAAATTCAGGTGCCATCCTTGCGGGTCGTAATCTATGTTCAATAATTATATATCGAAAAATGCCTCCCGAGAGCGCTGCAGAAGGTGCCCTGAAGATGGACTTCTTTGGTCGACGAAACTGTTCGTAGAAAACTTGAAATTTTAGTACGATAGTCAACTTTAAGTGCTTCATCTAATTTAAAACTCAAAATTCTTAAAATGTACTCAAGAGTGTAACGTATAAAAAAAGTTCTCAAGTGTGAAAAGACATGTAGCTGGCGCCCTCTACAAGTGGGAGCCTACTAACCTCAGATTCGAATTTCCCATTTCAGAAATCCCCTAGATACCAATTTTTGTATTTTATATATTTTAGTTCAAATATTGGCATTATTTCAAAAATCATTTAGAAAAAATAAATTAAAAATTAATTAACTTTTGAACATACTGGCCAATAGTTATCTTTGGGATTTATAACTTTAGCGGTGAAATATACACCTTTGCGCCAGAATACGAGAACATTGCCATAACCTGACAGACAATATTAGCTCACTTATTCGCCCGAAAGAATATGAAACAATATTACAATTTTACTGGAGAGAAACATAGTTTTGCGTGGAATCAAAGTTTCCGTGACAGGACGGAAGAAACCAAACTTTACTTTACGAACGGAACTAAGAGCATTAAATTACTGAAAACAACACATGGTGGTTAGAAACCTCGTTTCCGCAGAACTTGTCCGACGAATGCGAACTTTACTCCTCAATATCCCATGAGAATGTAACCGAGTCGCCCACCTACCATCTTTGACATTTTCGCGTGGGGCACAAATTAAAAAAGTATTACTATAAGTGGAACGTAGTCCGTTGTCGTGACTACCATCACCGCCATGTTTATACACAGCCAATCAGAAAATAGAACTTCTACGAGAATATGTTTACTGTGGTGTTTCGGCACCTTTCTAAGAACCTCATTAGCATATCCAACAAAGTATTCTAAGTTATGAATAGATTTTCTTTAGAATAATGTACCTTTTTATCTTAACTCGAGAAATCAACAATTCCTAGAACCGAACTTAATATTGTTCATTAATTTTTTTAAATATACCGATTTTAAGGGTCGTTTCGTTACAATGTTTTTGCATGCCTTTTGGCAGTAAATTTTTAAAAAGTTATTCCGAGGGCGATTTCTTTCTTAGTTTTGCGACCGTGCTACGTATTGAATATTATTGAGGTTTTATTTTAAGTAGCCAGACATTACTACGTTATAGGAGAAATAAGATTTCATATCTGGATTTAACTTAAACATTAGAACATGTTTTTCCAACTCAGGCCAAGAATAAAAAGTTTTCTCAACTTTTCTCGCCTCGTCACATTTTAATTCATATTTGGTATGCAGTGTAATATTTAAATCATGGACATTAACCAACCCTTACCCAGTACCCTTTTTTATTTAAAAACATCAAGGTTTTCAAATTTGGTTTGGAAAATAATTCGAATCTATGCATAAACCAGTTAAAAGACTAGTTTGTTCTCTATGCCCCAGAAAGATACGCCACTGCCTATATTTTTAACAATTTTGATTTTCGAACTAGATTAAGCACATAAAGTTTGCTATAAAACTAAAATTCCAAGTAGTAGCGTACCCCGTTTGGAAGACTGTTGCGCCTTTAGGAGAAATTTCTCGATATACGTTTATAGAGGACTTCCATTTGAAGATGAACCACTCTAAATATCACGGGTTTAAATCGAGGGGGAGTTTAATTACACATTTGATAGAATTCTACTATTGACCTCCACACCTCCAGCAAACCTCACTGTAAAATGGCAAATGGCACTACCTATCTAGTGATACATCGTTGCAAAGAAAAGTGAAATCGATTTGCGAGTTGGTGGAAGAATGTAATAGTAATGCAACTAATTTATTTAGTTTCATCAAATTATTTGATTGAGTGTTCAAGATGTGCGCCATTATTGGCAAAATATTTTGAAATTCCTCTCATCAGACATTAAGGAAATTTTCTCTGGCAATGCGCCTGCATTAACAATTAATTATATAGTTTTGAATGTTCTGTCGATATTTTTCGCCAATGTCTTGTACTATTATTGCAATTTCAACTCCTGTCGTTATCCATTGTTCGATCTAAGGATAATGTGTAAACTTGTTGAACCCAGAAACTAGTCATTTTTTGATAAAGGATTGTGGGATAAAAGACTTTTATTTTTTCTATCCACCGTCCTGGAAAAGTGGCAATCCAAAATTCGGTGGCATCTATTCAACTTATGGTTTGGAAAATTGTCCTGCCATTTTGATCAGCATTTGAATTTTATTTTAAAAATTCTGCTAATTGGCGATTGTATGCTAAATAAAACTATGATTGTTTAAAATTATTTACTGGCAAAAACATCACAACATAAAGCTATATACAGTATAAAATACTGACAAACTGTTTTTTTCAAATACTAAATATATCACGTAATTAATTTGGTAACTATCTGGTGTATTCTAGGCCTTTTATTAACAAACAAGGTACTTAGTACGTCAATAAAATAAAAATATAGTATGTCCAAAATTCTACCGTTGCCTTAATGACTCCCGTAATCGATGATAAGCGCCCGCTATTGTTAAATATGGTAAACTTATTAGAGTCCTAGACAGGGTCGGATTTAACAGACCGATATTTTATATATTTACATATGTTTTCTAAATTATACAGTTCTTTAAAAAACACCTTAAGAAGGTAGATTGCATGGCTGTAAATTAGAAAATATTTTTATTTCTTAGTAATGTTATAAGTACCATAATATTAAGTCGACGGCAGCAGGTACTTAAATAATGATTTTTAATAAATTTCGGTACTCAGAAAGATGACCGAATTTCACGAATGAGATGCCGTTTGAAAGAGAATTAAATGCCCTTTTAAAAGAGTTATCACTCGATCCCTTGTTCCATTTGAAATAGTAAGGGTTGGTCCCACCCTCCCTAGAGGGTTCAAGTTGCACGTGAAATCAGATATTTAGCCTGTTTCGTTTTAAATGATGAACCCTGCATATTAGTTTGTGTTCTACGGCAAAGATCAGTCGAGTTGTTCGAGTCTCATTATACTAAAATGTGGCGTCCATGGCAAAAAAAATGGTACAGTGGTGCTTCCGGTAGTGTAAAGATTATGAAGAAGTATTTAAATAGTAAAAAACGTGTACGTTTCTCTACTAAACAGGGGACCTAACTCAAGTCATACTTTATCATAAACGCATACCTTAACAAAAACACCTCTAATTACGGTAAGAGACATTGTCATAAGACCAATAAATAAGAGGAAAAAACGTTGCGACTCCATTACTTCCGGAAAGTTTGACGAAGGCGATAAAGACTTGGTCCGAAGAAAAGTTTATTCCAAATGCCTACTGTCCGCTCCTTACAAGCGCGGCTTATTGCCGATAAAACAAATATCTCCTGTTCAAGATCAAGCCTTTGGAATGTTTTAATCCATTAAATATTGATGGAATCGCAGAGATTACAACAATGGCGATATGAATATCTTCGAGCTATAAAAGAACATCGATCAAACACTCGTGCTATCATTTAGCTCGATAAAACGTGGCCTGATACTTACGATGCGCCATCAAAAGGTTTGTCCGATTCATCTAATAGTTTTCAAACCAAAGCTTCATCGAATAAAGGTGAAATAATTACTATTTAGCATGCGGAGTCAGATGCAACTGCTAAAAACAGAAAAGACTCGCGTGAAGATTGCCATGATGATACAACAGCAGAACTTTTTGAGGATTGGTTCGAGAATCGCTTAACCGAATATTCCGCCGAATAGCGTGATAGTCATGGACAACGCCAGTTATCAGAGACGTCAAATTAATAGAGTTCCCCATTCAAATAACCGCAAGTCAGAAATTTAACATGCTAGAAAATGGAATATTCTTTAAATTTTCATATAAAAAGAGTGATATATTAGATGTTTTAAAAGCATTCAACAGAGGAAATATGGTTCTGACACTATGGCATCAAATTTAGGATGTACAGTTTGCGTCCTTTTCCTTATTATGGTGATTTTAATTCCATAGAGCATATTAATATATGGCACCAATTGAAATCCAAAGTACGCTCGCAAACCACATCTCCTACTTTAAGTTCTAGCGTCGTGGATTTTATTGGGAAGAATAAAAACAACCAAGTCACCGACAGCTAGAAAAATTCAGTAGAACATACAGGGTGACGCGGATCTAAATGAACATACTTTAACACAAGACAAAGAATACCTTGGGGGTTCTTAATCACCCATCTTTGATAGTTCAATTGTCGATAGTTAATAAGATACAGGGTCTTTTATGAACTTCGGCAATTTTTTGTTCTTGTCATATTTTTTAATGCACTCCGTATAAAATTTTCATATTGGGTCAACATCTGTAACCTATCTGTCGCTTAAAATTGCAGTATCAGAAAATTTTAAATTCCAGGCCCGTATTAGAAAAAGTTGACATTTTCAATTTTTACATTTTTAACACCCTGTAGATCAATTTTTTCAAAATATTATTTTTTTATTGGAAAGAGCATAAATAATTGACCCTAACGGCATAATTTTCAAAGTTCCCGCACCCATCACTTGATTAGAATAAATGGTTGTTTTGTAAAAAATTTCAAAATGGTGCATATTTGGAAATTAGAAATTAAGAAAATAACAATAAAAAAGAAAAAACTGCTTCCGAAGTAAAAAAATAAATGTACTAAACGTTTAATAGTTTTAACGAGACTAAATTTTAGGGAACAACACAACAACAAATAACAAAGTAATAATAATAATAACAAAACTGCAAGATAATGATTGCTTTTTAGACATCGACAAAAAATCGTAAATTACAGTCAGAAATTTCAAACTTTGTAAAGTAGGCTTTGCCTCATTTAAAAACAAACCAAAGACTATCGAGTTACTGTTCCATAGCAACAATTCAAGTCACTATCAGATATGTGACAGTTGTCTGACCTTTGTTAGTATTCGGTTAACAATTATTGCAATTTTCTGTTGAAGATGCCTTACCAATTTTCAAATGCCGAATATGCCGACATTATTTTTGTATACGGTTTTTGTAACGGTAATGGAAGAGCTGCTGTTCGGGAATATCGTAGGCGATTTCCGGGTAGAAGATGTCCATATCACAAAACATTTGCAAATGTATTTTTATTTGCTGGAGAACATGGACATTTTCCCACCGACAATAATATTGATCAACCAATACGACATCCAGTTCAGGAGGAAGAAGATATCTTAAATCTTGTTGAAGATAATCCCAAAACATCTACTCGAAAAATTGCGACACGTCTAGGAATCCCGCAAAAAAGAGTTAATGTAACACTGCAAAAGGAAGGCTTGCATCCGTTTCATGTTCAAGAAGTTCAAAGATTGGAACCTGGCGATTATGCAAACCGGCTACTCTTTTGCCAGTGGCTCAGTAGACACCAAAGGAGTCTTTATCGAATCCTCTGGACCGATGAAGCACAATTTACCAGAGATGGTGTAAATAATTCAAGGAATTCCCATGTATGGTCGTTAGAAAATCCACATGCCATCAGACAATCGCATTCGCAGCACAAATTTTCCATAAACGTTTGGGCAGGTATAATAAATAATAAATTAATTGGGCCGCACTTTTTTGCTGAAAGATTAGATGGAAATCAATATTTAAATTTTTTACAAAACATTTTGCCAGGACTTATGCAGAATGAAAATGCTAACGTGAGAGGGCTCTTTTTTCAACATGATGGGGCCCGACCACATTTTGCAAGGGTTGTATCTGAATTTTTAAATATTACGTTTCCTAACAGATGGATAGGCCGTGGAGGGCCCCATTTATGGCCAGCCAGGTCGCCGGACTTTAATCCTTTGGATTTTTTTTCTGGGGGAATATGAAAAATTTGGTTTATTCAGAAGAAATCAACACGCGGGAGCAGCTTTTGCAACGAATTATTAATGCTTTTCAGGAAATAAAAAATAACCCAGACGCAATTAGAAAAGCAGTGTCAAATTTAAACATCAGAAGACGAAGATGTGAACAAGCCAATGGAGGGCATTTTGAACAGCTTCTTAAATAACAGTGTTCTGCTAAAGTGCTCTTAAAATTAATTCTTGCTAAAACTTTTTCTATGTATTAGATTTTAAGCAGTCGATTTTAACTTGCAGTTTTGTTATTATTATTATTACTTTGTTATTTGTTGTTGTGTTGTTCCCTAAAATTTAGTCTCGTTAAAACTATTAAACGTTTAGTACATTTATTTTTTTTCTTTGGAAGCAGTTTTTGCTTTTTTATTGTTATTTTCTTCATTTCTAATTTCCAAATATGCACCATTTTGAAATTTTTTACAAAACAACCATTTATTCTAATCAAGTGATGGGTGCGGGAACTTTGAAAATTATGCCGTTAGGGTCAATTCTTTATGCTCTTTCCAATAAAAAAATAATATTTTGAAAAAATTGATCTACAGGGTGTTAAAAATGTAAAAATTGAAAATGTCAACTTTTTCTAATACGGGCCTGGAATTTAAAATTTTCTGATACTGCAATTTTAAGCGACAGATAGGTTACAGATGTTGACCCAATATGAAAATTTTATACGGAGTGCATTAAAAAATATGACAAGAACAAAAAATTGCTGAAGTTCATAAAAGACCCTGTATCTTATTAACTATCGACAATTGAACTATCAAAGATGGGTGATTAAGAACCCCCAAGGTATTCTTTGTCTTGTGTTGAAGTATGTTCATTTAGATCCGCGTCACCCTGTATAATGAAAGTAGAAAATTCTTATATTTCTATAGCCAATAATATTAAACATATTATAATTACCATAGGCGAAGACAGAATTAGATGTGTGTAGTTTATTAATTTACCAACCAAGCCTGTAAAATGTGTACGATTTTGTTTTTGGTTTGATGAATAATATGCAGATATTTCTTTAGTTTCAAAAATTATTATAACCCTGTAGGCTCTATAGAAATATGAAAAAATAAAATAATAATATACACATTGTTTCATGGATTAGTTTCTTATAAATGAAATACATAGTTACTTTACAGTTGTCTGACCCTGCGGCCCTCTTTCGCATTTTACCGACCATAATGACCACGCAATGGTATTTTATCAGGTAGTTGATTTACAGCCCTAAAGGGCAACGGTACAATTTTGGACAAACTTTGCATGTTTTAGTTAAGGGTATGAATTATACCGTAACCAGCAGAATTCGCGCTCCATAATAGTAATCTACTATAATATTAGTACCACAAGAGTACGGCAAGAGTCTTTAGCCTTAAGATTTATAGTCAATTGATGGGAGTATTTAAAAATAGACTATGGTGATATAGGTTATGACCCCAGAAAACAGGTCGGTTTTCTGGGCTATAACTTTATATTCTGACACTGAACTTTTACAGCTAAATTTTGCTTCTTACTTTCTTCTTTTCTCCGTAGTATAATACAGGGTGTCCGGTAAGTATATGGCATACTTTCAGGAGCGTATAGGTAGTCGAAATAACCTCTTAATAACGAAGATACAGAGCCTCAAGGGGCACCCAGCGACTTACCTGTTCGGCTCTAACTTTTGAACCGACTTGTATTATTTAATGAAATTTTATAATTTTCAACTTATAAAACCATACTACATACAGTAGATGTTTTACATCGTCAGGGAAGTCAGGAACGGACTTGCCACCACACTTGTTGGGCCAAAATTTTGGCAGGTGTCTTTGTACAGAGCTGAAGACTGAGTTTTTAAATACTTCGATCATTCTTCTTTAAAAAAGGTATTCTAGATTTGTTTCGATAAAATTAGTCGTTAAAATTTTTTGTATAACCCGTTATTAAAGTAATAAATCAAAATGCTACAATAAAACACCAGTCATTTTATGTTGTTAACAATGTGTTATTGACAACACTTTTCTAAAAATTGACTTAAGTTGGAAGGTTATTGAAAATTTCTGTCGCACATACAATAGGGGCAAGTACCTATTAAGGCCTGTATTTGTTCTTGTAACAATTTGAAATATTATGTTGTGTAGTCCTTCTGTTTCATGATTATGTACAGGGTGGCCAACTAAGAATGCGGGGTACTGTATCTGGGAAACTATCCATCGTAGAGGCTTGCGGCAAAAAAAATTATGACTAAAACGGCCAAGAGACAAACCTGGAAAATATTTTCAAGTTTCTAAAATGGCCGCTAGGGGGCGTAACTGCAATCTTGAATCTAAAAAAGTGATGTTTCTGTAAATTCCGCTATATTAACCTAATAAAAAAAATCCTGATCTTTAAAGTCGAGGATAATCTGAAACTTTTTTGTTTGACACTTTTTGCAGTATCTCTAAAAATAAAGTGGTGGGGGTATTCAAACGTTTCCCTAAATAACATCCTGTATCTTTGAAACGGCTAAGCCGATTTAAACAAACTCGGGCTCGTTAAAAGGAGCTATATTTGGGCTACAAACATCATTATATTTGAAGTTTTGTAAGTTTCACATATCGCCGCTAGAGGGATTTTTTTCGACATTTCAACAGAAATGATTAATTTTCTCAACAAAATAAAATGCATTGGTATGATTTTTTTTTCATGAAAAAGTAGCTAAATGATGCCTAAACTAGCTCGCCAAGACCGCATCTCGATATCTTGTTCCTAACCCAAAATATGGGCAATAGAAAATTTTATACGAAAATCCCTTAAATTTTCATTTTATTGTAACTATATTTTTCTGGAATTCTTTCTATTATGTAAGTTGTGACCCTAAAAAGGACCAATTTATAAAAGGAAGATTTTTAATGCCCCCGCAAATGCTCGAAATGCTGACCATCACGTTCTATGCACAAAAAAGACAATTAATAGAAGCAGGCCATGGAAACAAAACAAATACATAATCAAAACATAAATAATCCAAATTGTCAATAGTTGTCAAAGTTTTGCGTTACTTTGAGTAATTTTTGTGTTTACAAAATGCATTTTACGAATGATGAAGCTGTTGATATGCTTGCGGTTTATTTTGAATGTCTTCAGAATGCCGCAGTAGCTAAAAGAGTTTACTCCGCTCGATATCCAAATCGGCGTCCTTGCGATGTGAGAGTTTTTCCCCGATTAGTGGCGAGTTTACGAGCCAATGGTTGTTTTCGGCCTAAGTTTCAACGGCAAAGAATTGGAAGAACACAAGAAAATATTAACTACGTACTGGGGTATATTGAAGGAAATCCTCATGTTGGCACAAGAGCATTATCCCTTGAGTTGGACATATCACGAACAACGGTTCAAAATATTTTGAAGGGCCATAGGTAAGTTCTAATGACCATCAAAGTTAGATATTCGTTTAAACTTTTTTTAATTATTTTTAGAATGCACCCATATCATGTCGTTTTGCCTTGAAAGGGGAAGATTTTGATCGGAGGTTGGACTATTGCCATTGGATGTTCGGTATGATACGCCAAAATAGAGAATTTTTATTTCAAATTCTTTGGACCGATGAAGCCACCTTTAGTAGTAACGGGAGAGTCAATCTACATAATATGCATTGGTTGCGTAAAGTTCAGCACCAAGGACGTTGGAGTTTAAATGTGTGGTGTGGCATACTGGAAGGCAGAATTATTGGGTCATATTTTTTTGAGCAATCCCTAAATGGCAATGTCTTTCTTGACTTTTTGGCCAATCAATTACCGTTGTTGTTGGAAGATGTGCCTTTGGAAACAAGGCAAAACGTGTTTTTGCAGTTGGATAGTTGCCCAGCACATTTTGCCGTTAATGTGCGAGAGCATATAATTGCAGTATTTTAACAGCGGTGGATTGGAAGAGGAAGTCTGTTTCCATGGTCTCCGCGATTACCAGACCTAACTTGCCTGGATTTTTATTTATGGAGGCGTGGGAGGACATCGTGTTTCAGACTCAACCTACGACCAGAAAATATTTGAAAAACCGGATTCGTAATGCAATACGTAACATACCGAGAGCCGAAATTGAAAGTGCAGTTTTGTCTACCCATGAGAGGCTTCAGCAATGCATAGAACGTGATGGTCAGCATTTCGAGCATTTGCGGGGCATTAAAAATCTTCCTTTTATAAATCGGTCATTTCTAGGGCCACAACTTACATAATAGAAAGAATTCCAGAAAAATATAGTTACAATAAAAGAAAAATTTAAGAGATTTTCGTATAAAATTTTCTATTACCCATATTTTGGGTTAGGAACAAGATATCGAGATGCGGTCTTGGCGAGCTAGTTTAGGCATCATTTAGCTACTACATCATAAAAATGCATTTTATTTTGTTGAGAAAATTAACCATTTCTGTTGGAATGTCGAAAAAAGCCCTCTAGCGGCGATATGTGAAACTTACAAAACTTCAAATATAATGATGTTTGTAGCCTAAGAATAGCTCCTTTTAATGAGCCCAAGTTTGTTCAAATCGGCTTAACTGTTTCGAAGATACAGGATGTTATTTACGGAAACGTTTGAATACCCCCTACCACTTTATTTTTAGAGATACTGCAAAAGTGTCAAACAAAAAAGGTTCAGATTATCCTCGACTTGAAAGATCAGGATTTTTTTAATTAGGTTAATATAGCGGAATTTACAGAAACATCACTTCTTTAGATTCAAGATTGCAGTTATGCCCCCTAGCGGCCATTTCAGAAACTTGAAAATATTTTCCAGGTTTTTCTCTTGGCCGTTTTAGTAATAATTTTTTTTGCGGCAA
The DNA here is from genome assembly GCA_963920685.1 of Polydrusus tereticollis. NCBI lineage: Eukaryota > Metazoa > Arthropoda > Insecta > Coleoptera > Curculionidae > Polydrusus > Polydrusus tereticollis. The sequence goes on from OY987333.1 coordinate 40,702,213, forward strand.
GCGTCTACGATGGAAAGTTTCCCAGATACAGTACCTCGCATTCTTAGTTGGCCACCCTGTACAGGGTCATAGTCGGTTTCGGGTTTCTTCATAAATATTACCCACTTCTGAAAACAACCGTTCACTAAATATTGTTGAGGCAGGTGCTGAAAGAAACTTTTTAGCAAGCTTTGCTAGATTAGGGTATCTCTCTGAATTTATTTTCCACTACGGAAATGGGCTTAATTGTCTATCAATTAACGGCAACGCCAAATATGAACTTATTTCAACCTCCACGTCCTGTTGTATGTTTGGTGCTTTAGCAGATGATTTTCTATTTGTATCTCGCCTGTTGGCAATACTGGTAAACACTAGGCATGTAACGGGTACCCGGTCTACCCGGCCAAAACCGGGTACCCGGTTTTGCCGGGTCTCAATTGACCGGGTACCCGGTTTGGCCGGATCCTAAAAAGGACTACGCGTTACATCCCAAATTAATAGATATTTGGGAAGAGCATTTTTTACTGATTTCAAAAATATATAGTTTGATACCTTTCTTAACGTTCTCAATATTTTCAATGTATTTATTAAAAATAGGATTCTAGATTACAGAATTAAATTCTAGATGCAATCTTACCACGGTAAAATAGAGAAATTCCCTAGTGTTTCTGTTCAAGGAACCCAACTTTCTTAAGGTATGGAAGAACATCGCCATTGGCACTCCTATAGTGACTATGCTGACATGCATCTCATTTATGGACAAGCACTCGGCTATTGTACGGAGGCCAGAAGAATTAATCCTGATGCATTTTCAAATCGACGTTTACCGCACCGAAGAACTTTTGAAAGGGTTGATTGAAGGGTTAAGAGAACCAGGTAAAAAGGCAAGTCAAATAAAGAAAAAAGCTCAAAGGGGCTCCAAGAGCAAGAAACCCTCAGTAGAGGAGGAAATTCTGGATGAGATTGCTAAAAATCCCTCTAATAGTGTAAGAAAACTGTAGGTCCAAGTTCATGCGACAAAGTGGGGTCTTCATGAGCCCCTTCGAAAACAACTGCTACGTCCTTATCACGACCAAAAGATACATGCCACGTCTCCCGCTGATTATCCTGCAAGAATGAACTACGCAAATTGGTTTTCGCAACGATTTAGGCAAAATCATAATTTTACCAAGTACTCACTTACAAGAAATAATTTGCCATAATTTGCATACCTGGCATAAAGAAAATCCCCATGCAACAGTACAGACAAAGCGCCAACAAAGGTCCAGGTTAACATGTGGGCGAGGATTATTGGGAATCAGCTCATTGGACCGTTCTTTATTGAAGGTAGATTAAATGGTGCCATGTATTTGCAATTCTTGCAACAAAACTTAAACGGTTTATTAGGAAATGTGCTCTTAGAAATTAGAAATTAGATGTGGTATTTGCACGACGGTGCACCGCCCCATTTTAGCAATTTAGTTCGTCAGCACTTACCAAATACTTTTTGTAATCGATTGATAGGTCGAGGTGGGCCTATTTTATGGCCACCGAGGTCTCCCGACATGACTACATTGGATTTCTTTTTATGGGGAAATTTAAAGAGGCTTGTATATTGGACGCCAGTTCACACCAGGGAATATCTGATAGAAGGAATAACACACCATTTCAAGGAAATTCGAGACAATCCTGGAATGCTGTTTTAAGTACAACGAAAAACCATCCGTCGGCTAAGGAAATGTATAGGGCTATTTCGAAAATCTGCTGAAGTAAACAAGAAGAAACAAATCTTCGACATTTTTAACATTTTTGCGTTTCAGTGATTTCCGAAATATCAACCCTTTTAATGGTTCCTTTATGCAGCACACTTCGACTTGGAAATATATAAGAATTAAATTCTTCTTGCATCCACACAACTGCTGGGTGCTTGCCCATAAGTTAAATGCATGTGAGCATTAATGAGATGTAATATTGACAAATTTTTAACCTAAACTTGATTATTAAATAAATTTCGACAGTCAATGCTTAAAGGTGTTATACAAAAAAATTATTTTCTTCGAAAATTGCTAATTTTATCAAAACAAATGTAAAGTACCTTTTTTAAAGAGGAACGACCAGTGTTTTAAAAAGTCAGTTTTTAGCTATGTATAATGTCACCTGTCAAAATTTTAGCCCAACGAGTATAGTGGCAAGTCCGTTCCTGACTTCCCTGACGGTGTAAAACACCGGATACTCTGTAAATCCCTTTTTTTTTTGTTAGTCAAGTTTTATCAAAAATATCGTTTTCTCATTAATTAACCATATGGAGGCCATTCTGTCGGTCACCGTACAAGTGTACTTAAATATAATTTTAAAAGTAGTACATAAAATAAGACTTTCTCAATGGCATTATGAACTATTAGATCCATTGCATACTTAGGCCTATTCTATACGAGCCACAAAAACGCGACCGTTTGCCTGCGAGCGACACGCGTGTGTCACAGAACCACAGAGTGTTAATTGGGCATACTATACGGGCAACTTTGCGGTCGCGTGTGGACGCGTCGTTGGCGTGCCGGCGTGTTGAACGCAAGAGGTTGCGTAAAAGTCGCGCGCCGAAGACCGGCGTTTCATTCTACATGTAGCAACTTGCAAGCGGCTGGCCGGCCGAGCCGATTTGTCCTTCAGCAGTCCACGACTAGTAGTGCAGATCATTGTTGTTAAATTTTTGAGTTCTGTGATTGTTGTGCTTGGTATCTTTGCAAACAAGATGTTTGAAACTGAACGATTTATTTGTGAAATCGAGGGTCAACCTCCTCTCTATGATGTTAAAAGTAAGGAATATTCTAATCCGGTAGTACTGAAAAAACTTCTCAGGATATCTCCGATGTTCTGCAAAGCTAAGATGAAAGACCCCTAAGGTCAGGCGATTAGCACCAACCGGGTGTACCCACCAACGTCTTTTTTTACGTTTTTTGGCCAAAAAATTTAATAACGTTAACTGGTGAACAGCGATACACCCAACTTGTACGGGATCCATAGCAAATATGAGGCGTTTTGTCGCTAGTCTAGAATGGGTCGCGTTTCACTCGCCGGTTAGACGCGCTACAAAGGCGCGGCGTCAACACGCTCGTATAGAATGGGCAAGATTTTCAAGCGACTGAGCGTCTAACCGGTCGCGTTTTTGTGGCTCGTATAGAATAGGCCTTACATGGTTTCTACACCGTTTGGACCGAAACCGCGTAAGTGTGCAACGTCTCTTACAATATCAGAAAACATTCACTGGTTTTCAATACCGAAATTAGCTCAATTAATAAATTCGGAAAAATAAATATCTACAATCTAGACCCTACAGTATAAAAAGTAACACATAAGGAAAAAGCATCAATAGATGACACCTCAAAATATCCAGTGCCGTAAATAGGGTGACGCTGTCAGGGCCCCTGCAACGGGCGCAGCCCGGTGGGGGGCGCAGATAACCACTTCAAAAACATGACTTTGGTAATATTAAAGGAAAAATTTAAGAGCTTTGTAGCAAAAAATGCAAAAGAAAATGCAATGATGTGCTCGATGCTTTCACTGCACTGCAAACAGTGTTTTTATTTTTATTTCAAAAACGAAAAGCGATAGAACAATGAAATTCTGTAGAAGTATTGCCATTATAAAAACACACTTTCTGCATATTTTGTCACTTTTTTGAGATGAGCGGAAGGGTTTCAAGTAGACTACCCCTATCATTCTTGTTAACTAAATTTAAAGAAAAACTTACGCAACGCCTCGTAAAAAATAAATTTAGATAGCCTGGTTTATTTAGAAACTTTTTTATTTCTTGTACTTTTTTATAAAACTTACCGATTTGAAATTAATAAAATAAAATGTAAAGCATTACATGTCGCGACGGGGAAATTTATTAAAAAAAAATCTAGTTGGCCTCTGTTTTAGGACGTTTCTACCACTGCTTCATTTGACATTGCGCAGTTAGTTTAAATACAATATTTGACGATTAATTTAATCAAGATTTGTTATCTGATCTGTTTAATCGTGCAGTAATAAGAGTTTTAATAATTGTCGCCTTTATACACAAGCGTATCCTAATCATAGACCTCCTCATCACAGCATGTTTACCAGGCTTCATCAAAGGCTACATGAATCTGCAACTTTCGAAAAATGAAGTTATGATACCGTCCGACACCGCGAAGTTCGAACGCCCCAATTAGAAGCTGCTGTCCCAAATATTATTGAAGCGCAACCTGAGACAAGTACCAGGAAAATTGCAGCGGAATTAAATACTGATGCATGAACTGTAGGGAGGGTATTAAAAGAACAACATGTTTATCCTTACCATGTACAGAGGGTACAAGCTCTCTTACCAATTCTACAAGAAGAATTGCCTCCTAGAACATTTACCCCTGCGAACTAGAATAGACATGTGTACATTAAATGTGCGTAGGTATTTAAATCTTACCTATGAAAACTGCTGGATAGGAAGAGGTGGGCCTCATCTTTGGCCGCCTCGATCCCCACATTTAAATCCTTTGGATTATTGTATTTGGGGATTAGAATTATTAGAATTAGTTTACACTACCCCAGTACAGGATATCGAAGACCTGACGAATTGCATCATGTGATGTTATAAGAAGTAATCCTGGCGTATTTCAGCGTATTAGGGATTCAGTGATGTGTAGGATAAATGCAATGCAGACATTTTTAACACTTGCTATAAAAAAATGTAGTCGCTTCTGCGTAGGACGTTGTGTTTTTATTTGAGTCGCAATATTTAAACATTTTTTTAAAGAACGATTTAATTCATGTATTAATGGAGAATAGGTTGTTAGTTTCAAAAATGTTTGTTAATAAATTATTTTTAAAATGTGAATGTTTAGAAGAAGATTTAACAACATTAGATTTTTTTTCTAAAAAATTTCTCCGTCCCGACATGTATGCTTTGCATTTTATTTTTTTTTTATTTCAAATCGGTTTATGAAAAAGATACGAGAGATAAAAAAGTTTCTAAATAAACACAGAATTTCATTATTCTATCGCTTTTCGCTTTTAAGATGAAAAATATAAACATGATTTCACCGCCATATTTGTACCGCGATATCTTCCTAATGGTTGACTTTTGTCCCAACATTTATATATCAAACCACCCTTTATTTTAAAGAAGGAATAGCACCCTTAGGTTTTTCGCATTTGTTTTGAAACACCCTGTATATTATGTGTTCATTTCTTAGATACTATACAGGGTGTTATTTAATAAGTGTCCGATATTTTACAGGACGATTCCTCAGTTATTTATAAGGTGAAAACTTGGGTCCGCAAGCCCTTCATTTTTGAGATACAGGGTGTTACAATCTTTAACAGGAACAAAAAATATGTACGCCACTGCTGTTTTCTTTTTTGATAACACTGTTATATAGGCACTTTAGTGGCTAATGCAATTTTCATAATTTTTTGACTTCACCTTTATTTAGGAGATAAATGCTATTTTATCAAACTCTGATATGGGCATAGCGAAATGCATATAAGTGGTATTAATTTCTTTATTATTCTTTCTCTCAAGAACGATTGCTCGTAGCAACTTTTACCAAGTATGCCTTTTTCATGTAAAAATGATGAAGAAATCCATTGTTTTGCTTAAAAATGTAATACAAGTACGTATAAAAAAGTAATGACTCCTCAAGAGTAAAAAGACACGTAGATGGCGCCCTCTACAAGTGGGAGCCATACTAACAACAAATTCGAATTTCGCATTTCAAAAAACCCCTAGATACCAATTTTCGTCCAAATATAGACATTATTTCAAAAATTATTTACGAAAAACAAAAATAAATTTTTAACACCCTGTATCTCAAAAATGAAGGGCTTGCGCATGCTTATATCATCTTAGGAATCCTCCTGTAAAATATCGGACACTTATTAAATAACACCGTGTATATTTTTGAGTTGCTATTTCTGTAAACTATAAGAGTTTTTGCTCAACATGTTTTTAGGTTCCTATTTTTGTTAGTTATTTTTTAAGAGTTTTGTTTAATTTTTGTCATATTATTATTTTGTTTGTAGCCGAGTAAAAAATAATCTAACGTTTCATTTTTATTTCAATGAGGTATGGGGGCGCAAAAAGACGACCTAGCACCGATCAGAAGCTAGTTACGGCACTGTAAATACCCATATGAATGTTATTTTTATCTACTTGTGCGCATTACAAATGCGCACCTCAGATAGAATATACTAGAATATTATGAGAATGTGTAGTTTTGATTGTGTTCAAAAATGTTATCCATAGCTACGTTTACCTTAGGTGTTACCTCATTGAATTTTGGTAAAAAGCTTTTTCCAACACAATGGACTTACCCGAATATAATATATATAATAGAATTTGGCATTTTGACATAGATAAAATATTACAAATCTATAATCGGCAAAATCACATGAAGTTGAATAGTTAAGAACAAAAACGTTTTTATGGCAAGTGTTAGTGTTAGTAAGGATAATTAATTGTACTTCTTAAAAAACTTAAAATAGGTACGAACATATTAAAATGTGATGTTAGTCTTCTATGTCTAAAAATTTGGTAAAAATAACAGTCATTACAACTACAGTCAAATTTCATAATTACGCGTTCTCTTTATATTAAAAAGTTTAGAAAGTATTATTTTTAAATTATAACAATACATTTTTATAAGTTTCGAGTTTAAAATCGTGATAAATATTTATGTCCAAATAAGCAATAACAGAAATATTTTTTGTGATGTCTATTTATAGAAATCAACTTGCAGATCAGTCGCCATTATAATATACATTTAAATTAAAACTAGCACAATCTAAAAGAGACAGTTTATAAACCATCCTTACAAGTGGTCATTACTAGAAAAATACTTGTTTTGTTACCCAAACCTTAATTTTCAATAATATAACATTCATTTTAAATGGCATCATTTACTCCATACTTTACTTTAGTGCCAATAACGCCATTAGAAAAATGATGAAGTAAATGACGCCGGTCGCGTAATTATGTTGTATCGACGGTATCCCTACCATAAGCACAACTTTTTTTATGATCCTAACAAGGTCAATAATAGAGTCATTATATTATTAGTGACCATTTAAGGTCTGCTTAGAGTAGGTACTTTACCTATAAAAATTGTTGGCATTTATGTGCTACAGGGAAATAATCATGAAGTAATGACACCGGCCAAGCATCCTACACAATCATTGTCATTACTAAAGGGCGGAATATATGCATTTTTTGCATATTTCGTCAATTTTATAATAAAATGCATATTTTTCCCAAATCATTTTTTTATGAGCATATTTTTATGTTTTCGGCGTTATCAAAAAATTTAAAATGCCCGGTCATGAAAACTCGTAGACTCATAGGTTTAATGTCCAGTCCGGCACTTGTTTCAGGGATTTTTCAATCTGAAGATAATTATTTAATAATTAATATTTACATTTTGGTTATGCACAAGGTAATTATTTGGGGTTTCCGGGGTCTGCAGGTATATTGTTAGGGGTTATTTATTGTCATTTAATTATGCCTTATTATTATCTGCTTAACAAACTGTATTTATATCGGGCTGTAATACGTCCTTCTGTTCTAGTTTGTCGAAAGATTTCTGTTATTTTAGTGTGAAACTAGTGATTTCAAATTTGTGTTCAGAATGAGTTAGTTTACCTCCAGAACCTCTAATTACCCGGTGGGGAGCATGGATTAAGGCCGCAATATTTTACGCAAAACATTTCGAAGCCATTAAAGAACTAATTGTTGTGCAAAGTAAAGAGTTGTTAAAAAGTACAAATGTAGTTAAAGATCTTGTTTTTATTAAGGTTAATTTCAGTTTTATACCGGACATAATATCCTCGTTAGAGAGTAGAAATTTAAGTTTAAGAGACTCGATTAGTATTGTCGAAACTTTTTCCGCTAAATGTAACAACATTCCCGGTAAAGTAGGAGGTCAAGTAAGGAACAGATTGGATGTAACTGTAAAAAAGAATGAAGGATTTAAATACTTAACTGCAGTAAAAAGCATTTATGAAGGTAAACCATCCAACGAAGTTGTATGTTGGCCTTATACTTTACTGCCTAAGTTGCAGTATTGTCCGATTACATCAGTAGATGTTGAAAGAAGCTTCTCTTTGATAAACATGTTTTTACTGATAGAAGACAATCCTTTTTAGTTGAAAATTTTGAAAAATATTTAGTAATAAATGCCTTTTATACAATTTCAGGTTAAAAAATTGTTTACTTTTACTTTTCTTTGTTTTTTTTTGCATTTAAAAAAAAAACATATTTTTTTTAGAACCCAGTGTGTTTTTTTACCCTATTTTACTATGATAAATTAAGGTAAAAAAACTGCATATTTTAAAGGCAAACAAGTCATATATATGTGCATATTTTGGCTGAATTTAAGTAAAGGTAAAGAAACACACTGGGTTCTAAAAAAAAATATGTTTTTTTTTTTAAATGCAAAAAAAAACAAAGAAAAGTAAAAGTAAACAATTTTTTAACCTGAAATTGTATAAAAGGCATTTATTACTAAATATTTTTCAAAATTTTCAACTAAAAAGGATTGGGTCTGACGGAAAGGATAAGGGACAATTCTATGCACGAACTTATTTTTATTATAAGTTTGTGTTTTTTGAATTTTCGGCTTTCGGTAGGCTGAACCGATACATTGGCTTCCAGCGACACCCAACGTAGTTTGCCCGCGATGGGCCGCCTTGCCAGCGTTTGAACCTATATGGATTCTCGCTGTCCTGGTTGGGTTGATACGTGTGGTTGCCACGAGATGTAGCCACGTGCTGCAACTCTCATTTGAATTTAAGTGCCAATATTCCGCCCTTTAGTCATAACTAATTTAGAAATGACAATAATCTTTACCGCGGGCAATAATAATGTGTCCTTGCTATAATATAGCTTTCATTACTATCTGATGATCATGCCATGTGGTTAATAATACTGTCATTATTATTTTGTAATTAGATTGTTAGTGACCGTGTAAGGTCTGCTTAGAGTAGGTATTTTTACCTACCACAAAAATCTGCCTCTTTCGAATTATTTGTAATTTAAAGTCTCTGTCTCCTGATCCTTCTTTGGTACGTTATAGAAAAAAGTAGGGTGATTAGTTAATCAACCGTACAGGGTGTTTCCTAAGTAAGTACAAGACATTTAAGAGCATTCTTTTCAGCCAATTTAATGAAAAAAAAGTTCATATAAACATGTGGTCGAAAATTCTTGATTCCCGAAACGAAATTATGAATTTGGAGTGATGAAATCCTCATTTTCGACATTAATTATTCAGTTTTTTCATTAAAATTATAGATGGTAATAAGCTCTCATTTTCTAATTGGTCCCTTGTTTCTCCCAATAAAACTTGATGGTGCTACATACAGACGATTTCTTGAAAAAGATTTACCCACTTTATTAGAAGACGTCCCACTTAGGCTCAGAAACAGAATCTTCTGGATAACTTAAGAACCTGTATGCTCCGGATTCTGAATTTTGTTTTGACCACGTAACTCATAATGACGTCAGGGACATTATTGACTCACTTATTTACAAATAGTCAGTTTGGATTTAGAGGATAGAAGTACTGTCCTTGGGATTCTTAATCTGCAATCCAGTATCATGGGTTCCTTTGAAGGCTGTTCTGTGATCTGAGTAAAGCTTTTGACTATGCCTCCCATGATATATCTTGCTTCGTAAATTGAAATCTTATAAGTTCAGTAATAGTGTGGACGGGGTGTCGTCTACAGAAAGAGTGGTAAGTATAAAAGTGCCACAAGAATCGGTTTTGGGGCCGATTCTTTCTTTAATATAGATAAATGATTTGCCCTTGAACGAAAATATTGCTAGTTGCACTCTTTTTACAGATAACACAATGCTTACCCTTTGAAATGAACGACTTGAAACGATTGAGGCTGAGGCATGGGGGGCCCAGTCGAGACGTCCATATTGGTAGTGTGACCAAGCGATATTATTGCGAAGCCTTAAGGACTGTAATAAAGGCGAAACTGATCTCTAGAAGGGACATGTTTAATGAGTGAGAAATAAGAATGGGATAAAATAAAGAAGGTGATAGGACTTTCCCATTCTTATTTATCCCTCTTAAGGACTTTGTTTCCCAGAGCACAGTGCTGTCCGAGTATCACGCCCTGTTTCACTCCACGATTCGTGTGCGGAGGAGGGCTGTCATGGTATTGGCCGGTCTAAAATGCCGGGATAATTGCTGGGCTGCTTAGCTGCAGCTTGGCATCATGACTTTCTCGGAGAATGGGATGCATTGTCTATGTAAAGGGAAATGCAGGAAAGTTTCCTACTCATGCAGATATACATAATTACTTAACGCGTTGGAGAGATGATCTTTTAACTGCCTACTGCAGATTAAGAAGGTGCCAGAGCAGACTCGGCTTTGTCGCGGTGAAATCCTTGAGTATCAGAGAACTTCCACTTAACAATTTTAAGAATTGTATGAAAGGAATCTTGAAGAAGAATGTATTCTATAGTGCACATGATTAAAACTGTGTCTTTTTAGAAATTTATTTTCTCTGTTGTTAATTAATTATCTTTAGACGGGCAATCCTACAGCCTGCTGACGTATGTAAACATGTGTATGTATTTGCATGAGTAAATATTTAATTTTAATTGATTTGAGACTATGGTTTATGCACGATGGTACTCCAGCGCATTTTAGCTTAACTGCTCGGAAATTTTTAAACCAACAATTTGCAAACCGATGGATTGGCCTGGCCTGCAAGATCCCCTGATTTGAATCCACTTGGTTTCTTTCTGTGGGGGGTCACTTAAAAACATTAATTTATACAAATCCTGTACAGAATCTGGAATATCTTAGACACAGATAATTCAAGGATGTGACAGAATACGAAAAACTCCAGGTATTTTGCACACATGTGTAAGGAAATACGAAGAAGAGGGCTGCAGCTTGAATCATGGCTGAAGGTGCTCATTTCCAGCAATTCATAAAACTATTGTAAATGTTGATAATAAAAAAAACTCATAAACGGTTATGTACAGCAAAAAACACAAGAGGTAACTTTCGTAGAGAAAAGCATAAGGCTTTGAGAAAAAAATTCTGAAAATATTGCATTGGCGTATCACTTATTGATACCATACGCACACCACTGGTGAATCGACAGATGAATGGCTTTTAAGGTCCTTTATATGCATTCTAAATTTAAGTAATTTATCTTTGTTTCGTAGATTGTTTGTACTTACTTAGAAACTACCCTGTATAATGTCCTGGCACTTTTATTTTACTTAATTTGTCAGAAACCACATCAAAAAATATCCGCACCCAAACTTATGTCACGAAATACCTAATACAATACCTAAACTAATTTACAGTTTAGACTTCGGAGAATCAGCTAAAAAGTTGTTTGTAGCAAAAATATTATTAGGATCCAATTCCTTTTTGGTAGCCATGAACAAATTAACACCAACTGGTGAAACTGTCTCGGGATACCATTTTTTTCGTAATTTTCCCACCCCGTGATGGTGTGATATGCTACCTCCACAAGCCAGAATTTCATCGCGAGCTTTTTCCTCCAAATAAAAATGTGCACCTACCGGATCCTCGATATTAACATAACTAAAACCCAAGTAGAAATAAATGACACAACCAGCGTCGTATGTCTGGGTAACTCTCGAGTTAATAATAAAGTGTGTGATGCCAAGTTTTTGGCATTCACTTGCAACAACTTGCTTTACATTTTTAACGAGAATGAGGCCGCGGTCCCAGGGAACGGATGTCTCAAAGGATTCTGCCGCCACTTTATATTCCATAGCCAAATCCTATAAATAAATACATTTTTGACCAGATTAAGATTAGTTAACGACGCGCAGAAAAATTTTAAAGCTTACTACGAGGTAGTTTTTTTAAAATATAATCTAAATACTTACCCTTATATAAGCTATGACGAATGTAAACGTATATCCCCTTTCTCCATTTGCTTCACCTGCCGGAATACCACCGGAAGCACTTGCAATCTTATATATTCTTTGCTCGTTTGCTTGAACATCTTTATCGTCTCCTTCAAATAGCAACGTCATAACGCACATGCGATTAGGTTCGAAACCTTTTATAGCTGTGATGTAAAATTTCTTCAGGCCGTCTAAGAACAGGTTAAAATATGAAGATTCAGGTTTAAGAATCTGACCAAATTGAAATTGATCGTTATCCATCAATCTGATTGATGATGGTTGGCACCTAAAAGAAATTCATTTGCACAATGTACAGGAATGTAACCAAACAAAAGTATAAGTTAATGGTGTTCCAAAATTGGCGTCACATACACTTTAACTTGTGAACCTAGATAAAACCTCAACTGATGCGAAACTGTATATTTTTAACAAGTTAACTCGAATTTATTTGAAGCTCCACCCACTTGTGGTGCCCAGCCATTTTAACGAAAAACTAACATGAACTAAGCAACTTTTACTTGGAAGAAAAACAACAAACTTAAAATAAGTTCGTGTAAAGAATTGTCCCTTATTCTTCCGTCAGACCCAATCCTTTAACACGTTTCGCCGTTTACAGCTCTTCAGCAAAGCTCCGGGTCTGACAAAAAGTAAAGGGACCTCAAAGTGCTTTTAACACAGAAATGCAAATATACAGCTGAAAGTTACAGCAAGTGGCTACATCTCGTGGCAACCACACGTATCAACCCAACCAGGACAGCGAGATCCATATTGGTTCAAACGCTGGAAAGGCGGCCCATCGCGGGAAAACTACGTTGGGTGTCGCTGGAAGCCAATGTATCGGTTCAGCATACCGAAAGCTAAATATTGAAAAACAGCAAACTTAAACTGTACAAGAACTTATTTTCTTTCCTCTGTGCTTCACATCCATGGCAACAGCAGTATCCCCTCCTGTGCATGATATGGTTGTGTCATCCGCGAACAGGGTGTATGCAGTTTCAGGGTCAACGTTTGGCAAATCATTTATGTAGATTATGAACAAAAGAGGTCCAAGTATAGACCCTTGTGGTACCCCCACGGTCATTACCCTCTTCGTCGACCTCACTCCATTCACCGACACTCTTTGCATTCTGTTAGATCAGGTCAAAGTTATGTTATCTATAAGTAGCTTGTCTGAGACGCAATCAAATGCTTTACCTAAGTCACAGAAAGCACTTGGTAAGTATTTTTGTGTCTCAAATGTTTCCTGGATGTTCATGACAAGATTCAGAACGCCCTGGGCTGTACTGCGCCCCCTTCTAAAGCCAAACTGACTTTGTGTCAATAAATTGTTGAATTCGAAAAAGTTAGATATTCTTCTTGCCAAGCACTTTTCGAAGACTTTGGATAGTATAGGCAGTAATGATATCGGTATATAATTTGAAGGATTATTGGCATCCCCCTTCCTTAAGATCGGCGTCACTACAGCCCGTTTCAGAATGGTAGAAAAAATGCTTTCTCTGAGACACAGCTTGGTCAAAGGCCTAATTATGAGATTATGGATATTTTTTATAATTTCTCTCTTCTTGTTCTTTATGCTGTGATATTACAATAACAATAAAAAACTACATATTGCGTTTTACTACTATGTAGCTTCGTCAGATGTTTGATGCTTATTAATTTATCTTAAAATGTTGTATGAAGATAATTGTGCTAATTATAAACATTCTATCGTTGTTAACATTTTTATGACATGGATCACACTTAACAACCCTAATAAATGTTGTGAGATCCACACTAAGCTCTTAATGATATGTTTATTGCAATAAATTTAACATTGGTGAATTATTTACATCTAACTGGTTATTCGATAATGTTTCGGAATTCCCTAATCGATATATATCCAGGCCGGAGTTAAACTCGGCCGCTTCAAATATTTTAATCCTCGCCGTCAAAATGAGTCTTAAGCTGTATAGGTAAACTCGACCTGGAAATCCTAACATACAATTTAGGGCGATTGGCATACGCATCTAAAGCGGCCGAGATTTCCCGAGACGTCTTCAATTCTGCAGAGATTTGTTAGGTAAAATCGAAGAAAATCCCCAATTTCTTAATAATATTTTATGGACTGATGAGAGCTGATTTTCAACGCGTCGCATACATCACAGACAAAATACTCGTCACTGGTTCATAGAAAATCCACATGTGATACAAGAAGTTAGACACCAAGGATGGCAGTCTATAAATGTCTGGTGTGGGTTTTTTGGTTCTAAAATAATTGAACCGTAATTTTATAGAGGCTCATTAAGTGGCCCTAGATACCTTAATTTTCTTCAAAATGATATAGATAGTTTAATGGGAAATCTTCCTTTAAACAAGGTAGCAGGTATTGTGTGGCAGCAGGATGGGGCTCCCCCGCATAATATTCGGGAAGTTAGCGATCATTTGAATCAAAATTATATCGAATGGATTGAAAGGAATAGCACAATATTGTGGCCTCCAAACAGTCCTGATATTACCCCAATGAACTTCTTTTTTGGGGTCACATTAAAAACGAAGTATATAAAACTCCATGCAGTGATTTAAATGAATGTATTTAACCTTTTTCTTTAACTCTTAAGGCAACGTTATAATATCAAATTAAAATGTGGGCACGATAAGTGGATCACACGGTACTTGCTTCATTCCCCGATCGATGTTACTAAGCGGATTTTACCTACCTTTGTTTCGCGACTTCTCTCATGCATTTGAAACCAGCTTCAAAATCAGGAAACACTACTGAACCGTACTTTCTGCGTTTCGGTAACGGGCGAACTTTTATGATAACTTCGGTGATTACGCCAAGTGAACCCTCTGATCCCATAACGATGTGATTGAAATCGGGCCCACAGCTCATTCTAGGAACTTGACAATTTTTTTCCAACACTCCGTTCGGAGTTACCATTTTGACATGCACGACTATGTCTTCGATGTTACCGTAGGTATTCTTTTTCATGCCTAAAAATAAGAGAGGTAGAGTTCTTTTCACGATAAATGGTTTTGACCTTTTAACTGCCATAAAACTAAAGGGTCGATCCCATTGTTTGGACAATAAATATGTAAAGTATAAAGGTGAAGTAAAGGGTCGGACTAAGGAAATTAAGTAATTATACTCGTATGATGTGTTTATATTAATTTAATGAAATGAAAAAAAAAACTAAAGATTATAAATTTTTAAATACGACTTTTATTTATTTACATGTAGGATGTTATGCTATTTCTAGTTGTTTCGCTGTCGCTATCCTCATTTAAATTAATTATAATCGGTTTTATTATATCATGCAGAGTAACATATAAACAAGTTTCTACAGTAATTACATGATTGATTGAATTTTTCCAACTACGTGGGGAAATATCATTAACACATTTTGTTATTAATTCTACAACACTATAACTTAAAGTCGGAGAAGTATTTTCTGGCCTTACAATTGGTTTCAATTGGTGCCACATGTGCTCTATGGCATTAAAAATTCAATAATAAGGTAACAGCCGTAGCGCAGTATGTCCCATTTCCTCTGCCAATGCGTCACAAACATACTTTTTTTTATACAGAATGCCTTTAAAACTTTTAAAAGATCACTGTTTTTATAACACTCTTCAAAATATATATCGCTCGCCGCCATGTAGTTTTGAATCTCCAATTTCGTATTATTTGAATCTGGAGCCTTATATAATTAGCGACTGTGGTAGCTCGCATTGTCCATTACTATCACGCTATTCTGAGGAAGGTTTGGTAAAAGACCATTTTTGAACCATTCATCAACAATTTCTGCCGTTGTATCTTCATGGTAGTCCACGCAGGACTCTTTAATATTCTTTGCAGAAAGCCACAAGGCATTTGGGATCTAACCGTTTTCTGGCCCGGCATGTAAAATGGTAATTATTTTCCCTTTATTTAATGGAGCTCTTGTTTTACACCTGTCGGAAGAATCGGGCCATCCTTTGGATGGATTGGCGTGTCAAACCATGTCTCATCCAGGTAAATTATTGGACGATTTTCAGAACGATATTTTCTTATCGATGGCATATACTCACGAAGCCATTTATGTAATCGCTGGGATTCCATAAGTACTTGTTTCTTGTCAATTGTGCGATATCTGAAGCTCATTTTAAACAAAACTCTCCAAATGCTAGTGATGCTACAGCTTTTTTGGGTTTCATCATTAGTGAGCCGTTGCTTCAGAGTTTCTAATGTAGGTAACCGTTGCTCTTCGTACACGGGTAGACTTTCCGCCTTATCAAGTCCTTGTCGGCTTCGTCGAAACATTTATTGGAAGCGGCATCTTTACGCTTCTTTCTTGATTTGATGGGATTTGAAACGATTCTTTTCACTGTAGTCAGAGGTATGTTAGTCAAACAATTATAAACAATTTTTACAATGTTCCTAGCATCGAGAGATAAATGCTTTTTCTTCACCCGAACATTTGAAGAAGCTCTGTCAATGTTGTTTCACGGACGCCGCATAATGCTGTTTTATACGGATAATATAATATTTCGTAAAATGATATTGCAATACAACTGAACACTCCCCGTGAGAAATAGAGACTGACATTTAATTCCTCAAAATACCTGCTATAGGGGAATTTATAAACATTTAAAATTATCTTATTTTCATTTAACCGTACCTAGAAATGATTATAATTCGGCCCCGAAAATGAAAACTGGGAATCTACTGGTATTTACGATCGCACTTGGCGCCCACTTTATTGCAGTTATTAAATCAGAACCATTTTTCGTGAAAATAACTTTTGCATTTTCTAAACACTATATCTGAGGCAAAAATAATCAACCGAGGGATGTAAAGAAATATTATTGCCTCCTAAGTTGATTATGGCCCATTGCTCTTTAGATTTGTTACCTGCTTCAGAAACACGTTAACCATAATACCGCTTTTTAGCTCGTTTAATGACCTGGTTATATATACGTCGATAGTTGTTAAAGTAGATGATAGTAAGGAAATCATTATCCAAATAAAATTGTTTTATAAAATGAAGAGATCGTAAGTTCATGGAAGAGGTTATTATCCGAGAAAAACAAGCAACGGGAAGCGACAAAATGACATTTGGCGAAATCATTGGAGTGGGAGGTCACCCGGTCAACTGTCATAAGTTTAAGCCGGTCGTGTTTCAGCCGTTAGTCCGGTAGTCGATGATTTATCGTTATCGAGTTTAGTTGTCATTTTTGTTGAAAGAAGTGTATTGTTTAACTGTTTGTTTTTGTGAGTGCTGTGCTATTGTAAAACTATGCCTGGTAATACCTGTGGGTGTCACTCCAAAGAAGATCAAGGAATAAGCATGTTTGCATTTCCAAAAGATCCTGAACAGTAAGTACATTTGCACCGCTTTAGGATTGTTGATTAAAAATGTAAAGAAAGGTAACAAAACTGCTGTTCAATATTTAAAAAGAAATAAAGGAATACATAAAAAAATACTG
The DNA here is from genome assembly GCA_963920685.1 of Polydrusus tereticollis. Classification (NCBI taxonomy): domain Eukaryota; kingdom Metazoa; phylum Arthropoda; class Insecta; order Coleoptera; family Curculionidae; genus Polydrusus; species Polydrusus tereticollis. The sequence goes on from OY987333.1 coordinate 40,719,542, forward strand.
TTTATCTGCTTCTATATTAGTAAGAACCTACTTACGCACTGTCTACTTTATCCGTAAAACTCTAATTACACACAGTATATTGTTAGAAGCCAAGCTGTGTGTAAGAGCAGTTACGTAATATTATAATGTCTGTATTAACAAGGGCAATTTTCGCTAACACTCGTAATTTTCGAAATCGTGTGTAACAGGCTTCTCTTGGTAGCTAATATACTATTTCGTTTCCTCTCTAAAATGTACTATCACTAAGTAACGCACAATCAATAAAACGTTTCAAAAATATTTTTATTTTATTTCATTTTTTTATGATTTTACGAAATTTGCTGGAAAGCCAATTACATGAAACACAAAAGATATTCATGAAAGAGGTACTTCTTACTAGGTACCCACATTTTTTATTTCAGTGTAAAGGATTTACTTCATCGCTTCAATGCTTCTTTTAATGTAATAACCCGGTCAACTGTCAAAATTTCAAGGTAAAGGACATATAATTTGGTCCTCATTTAATCAATGCTAAACTCGGGATTTTGTCGCTTCTCGTTGTTTGCCTTTCCCGGGTTATTATACCCCGGCTTATCCACGGTTTTCTTTTTCTAGCTCTAATGTTTTTTAAAGGGAAACATTTGTTAAAAACATGCGATAATTTTATGTGCCAACTAATCAATAACGTTGAATTATTTAAATTATTAAATATTGAATACCGTTATCCCAATGCAATAAGAGTGAGTGAATTGTCCCTGAATATTTCTGAAATTTCTTGCACTGAATATTTTACGAAGACATGAGGAAACTAAAATCATTTGTAATGATCCTTCTATAATGAATAATTATTTATCTTACAAGCAAACAATATTTTATGCGATAACAGCAAAAAAGTTTTTTCTGTGTTAACTCAAACCGTGAGCATACCCTATTATTTACCTGATGCTCTTGTTGCAACCCAGCCACCCAAACTAGAAAATTCATAACTGTCGGGCTCATGTCCTGCAGTGTACCCCAGTTTTTCCAACTCCCTTTCCAAATCCTGTCCAATAATACCACTTTCGCAACAAGCGACCAAATTTTCCTTATCCAGCCATAAAATTCTATTCATCTGAGATGTATCAAGTGATATTATTGTACGGTCTTCGTTAACCGGACATTCCACGGCTCCAGAAACTGCTGTTCCTCCACCAAACGGTATTATCTATGGATAGTTTTTTATTTTATTAAAATTATACGTCTTTAACAAGTATCGTAATGACTAAATATACCGGGTGATGCATGGCTTAGTTGAACATTACCTAAACTATGAAGATTTCGTAAATTTGTCATCACATTTCATTGAATGAGTTAGGATTCGCTTATCGAAATTTATTTAAACTTGGCACATGGGTTTATTATATCGGCCTCTTCAAAAAATTATAATATAATTATATTATATTAATCATGAAAAATATTCATGTTCCCCAGTCGTTTTTCCTAGCACCCACAAATGTTGGCGAAATTAAAAATATATTTTCTGTTAAAAATAATAAAAAAAAGCCACAGAATGGGATGATGGGTAAATTTTAATAAGAAGTCTTCTCAACTGCTAGAGATCCGATCTGGAGTACCGCAGGGGTCTGTTCTTGGACCATTACTTTTTTTGCTATATATTAATGACTTAACTCATATTAAGATTAAGGGTAGATTCACACTGTTCGCGGACGATTCAACCATACTTTGGATAAATAAAAGTGCCAATGAGCTTGAAGCTGATATAAACAGGGACCTGGCTAAAGTTAAGGAGTGGACAGATGCAAATTCTCTATCACTAAACATTTCCAAGACAAATATAATTACATTTAAATGTTCTGTTGGGGATATTAATATGGGGACTCAGAGTTTAAATAGGGAATCGGAAAATAAGTTTTTGGGTGTATATATAGACGACAAGTTAAGGTTTGAGGCACACGTTCTATATCTGAGCAAAAAACTGGCTTCCAATTGTTACGCAATTAGGGTTATATCTAAGGATTTAGAATTGGAGATAAGAAAGAGTGCATGTTTTTCACTGATATAATCTCATCTGCGGTATGGAATATGTTTCTGGGGAAGTTGTCCGAAGAAGTACCTGTTTAATATTCTATTTGTTTTACAAAAAAGGGCAATAAAATCTATTTTTAAATTAAAAATTAAAGATTCTAGTAAACCATACTTTTTATGGCATAAAATATTGACATTACCATGTTTGTTTTTGTTAGACTTGTTGTCTGATATTCAGAAAATTCAGGGATGAGATTAACTCAGTGTCAGTATACAATACGCGTCAGAAATATAGTACTAACTTGCCTATTCCTACATCTAGTCAAGTCAGGGGTTCAATTGTTTGTAGTGGTAAGAAGTTGTTTAATCATCTTCCTGTGCATGTCCGGGGAATACGTGGCGAAAGAAAGTTTAGAACAGAGGTCAAAGCACTACTGGCCACTAAAGCTTACTATTCAATTGATGAATTTTTGAATGATGTCTTCTGATTTAAAGATGTGATAAGTTTTTTGTGTTGTTTACTATCTTTCCTTTAATTGTTTTTTAATTTTTCTGCCGGGCCTGTTCTGAATGACGTCGTGATTTGTTTGACCGGCACTGCATTGGGTGGGTATTATCATAAGAAGTATTATTGTTATTGAGTTGTTGTCTGTGACTGCAATTTTTTATTATTGATATAACCGTCTTTACTTTTCCTTTTGGGGTGCACCTGACACTGGCACTTTTAGTGAGAACTCTTTGGGGGGGGGGGGGCTTTTAATTCTTTCATCCTCTTTTCCTTTTTTTTTGTTTGTGTAATGCTGAGATTTTTAATTGTTGATGTTGGTTATCATAGCATTTATAGTGTGATTGTACCTTTGTTTTGTATCATTTATTTACTGTTTCTTCTAGGCTTTGTCAACGAAAGTTTACTATTTAGACAATAAAGCATATTTTGATTTGATTTGAGCTATCTATACAGGTATTCTTGCATCTGCCAGATAATGCTCTAGCAGTACTTGTGGATCGTATAAATCACCCATTCGTATCAGGAATTTTCCCACTGTGTTTAAAAATAGCAACTGTGTTACCGTTATATAAGGGAGGCGACTCTAATTGTCCTTCCAATCTTAGACCAATATCTTTACTGCCTACTCTTTCGAAAACAATAGAAAAATTGGTAAAGAATCGGTTACTTTCTTTTTTACATAAATATAACTTAATTTGCGCAGAGCAATTTGGTTTCCAGGAATCAAAAAGCACAAATGAAGCCATTTTTTCATTTCTTGAAAACCTATACTTAAATCTTAATGATTTATTTATTTATGTATTTATTAACGGGCAAAACCACATATAAGTTTTACAAGACAGTCTAAACAATAATCTAGTAATAATCAAACAGTAGTTACAAAGTTGTACAATTAATGAAAACATTAACAATTATAGCCAAAGCTGGGATACCCTTTGCTTAAAAAAAGCAAAAGAACAGTTAAAAAAGTCACACTCAATCTTATTGCCGTTAATAAGAATTCTAGGAATTGGAGATGATTTTCCATAGTTATACGTATGAAAATCGACAGCGAAGAGAGACTGTTCTCTGGTGTTCCTTGATGGAACACGAATAATGATCCTGTGCAACAGATCAGGACAATCGATAATTCCGTTTACCAATTTAAGTCTCAGTCTCCGCTGTAATCATCATAAGTTTGGAGAGGTAATCTGAATCTAAACGAGACATACCTGGCATACCTTCTCTGTACTTTCTCGATGTTTTGATTATGCATTGAGTGGGATGGTGCCCACACACAGGAAAGGTATTCCAAACATGACCTAACAAGAGTTTTATAAACATGATTCAAACGACTAACATTCTGGAAATCTCTTGTATTTCGACATACGAAACCCAACAACTTTAAGGACTTATTAACAATTTGTTCATAGTGACAATGGAAAATCCAATTTGTTATCTAGTTGTAAGCCTAAGTCGCATATAATGGTAACTCTTTCCAGAACATAATCATTCAAGTTATAATCGTAAATAATTGGGTGTTTTGTGCGATGAAAGGTAATAACTTCACATTTTTTTATATTCAAGTCCATTTTGTTCCTAACACACCACTCACTCACTCTATTCAAGTCATCTTGAAGCCTCGCAGCATCCTCAAACGAATCAACAGTTACAAACAATTTTAAATCATCAGCAAACAGCAGAGGCTGCGAGAATAATATTTGTTGTTAAAGGTCATTGATAAAAACATTAAATAGATAGGGACCCAAATGGCTTCCCTGTGGAACTCCAGAAGTAACAGACATTTCCTGTGAAATAAATCCCTTCACTCTTACCAGCTGTTTTCTATCACTAACATATGATATCAGCCGCCTAAGCAATGATCCGGCAAAACCAAAGCATTCTAGTTTATTTCTAAGGATGTAATGATTTACGGTATCGAATGCCTTGCTAAAGTCCGTATAGAGAGCATAAATCTGAGAACCACTCTCCAAGGTATCCAACACTGTCTGAGTAAACATCATCATATTCGTTGCCGTGGATCTACCCCTACACAAGCCGTGCTGTTCCTGACCAATAGTAGACATCATCGTGTCTTTAATATGATCGCCTACAATTCTTTCAAATAGTTTACGAATTGTATCTAAAATAGAGATTGGTCTGTAATTCTTAGCATCAGACTGACTTCCAGGCTTAAATATGGGGGTAACAAAACTGTACTTCCACTGATCAGGAAAAACACCACTTTCAAGAGACAGCCTAAGAAGAAAGTAAATTGACCTTGACAGGGAATAAACACAATTCACTACGAACTTAGGCGGTATATCATCGGGACCGGGTCCCTAATTTTGATTAAGATTTAAAATGTTTTCAAAAACATCTCCTAAAGTTAGAAGAGTTACTATTTTTATTAACAGGCAAAATCATACAATTGATTGCCCATCCGTTCCTGTTCACCAATCCAAATGTACATAGTTTGGGAAACAGTTCTTTCCTCTTCGCGAGTTCACAAAGTTCCAAAATTCTCTTACATTATCGTTTAACTTGTTTTCGACATTATTTATATATTCTAGGTAACAACTTTGTTTTACAATATTCACTTTAGATCTTAGCAATGCAAAACTTTCATAATAACTCCACGAATTGGTTTGTATGTACTTTTTGTGACATTTCTTTTTTTCAAAAATTAAATTTTTAAGTTCATTTGAACACCATTTCGGAAATTTCGGATTTTTCGAGCGGCAAACAGGAACAAACTGGCTAATTCCACAGAGCAACAGTTCGTCAAAAACACTTTTTGCTTCATTAATATCTACAATAGACCCCAGAACACTGTCCCAATCAACTGAGTGAAAAAAACTATTCAACTGTACATAATCAGCCCTCTTAAAGTCATAAAAATAAGAATCGTATTGCAATTCGCTAGGCCTAACTGAGAACGGAACATCCACTAATAGTGCCGGGTGATGCTGATCGCACGGAAGTAAGCATTCATCTGCGATACTGTTCACCGATAGTGAGGTAGCCGCGGCAGTATTCTGCGATTTGTCGAAGGCATTTGACTGTGTTAATCACAAAGTTCTGTTATTCAAGCTCGAAAACTATGGAGTAAGGGGAGGAGCATTGGAGTGATTTTTAAATCATATTTAGTTGGACGGTTCCAAACTGTAAGTTTTAATAGTAAATATTCCAATCAATTGGAAATTACCTCAGGAGTGCCAGAGGGATCTGTCCTGGGTCTCCTATTGTTTTTAATATATATTAATGATTTAACAAATATTGAAATAAAAGGTAAATTTACTCTGTTTGCTGATGATTCTACAATACTTTGGGCTGGTAAAGATCTGAGTGAACTTCAGATGTCAAGAATGATCTTGTCGTGGTTACAAAGTGGACAGACGCCAACTTTTTATCTCTCAACATAACAAAAACAAACATTCTTACTTTTAAATGCAATTTCAATGAAGTTATAGTTGGAGACCACATAATAAATAACGAAAAAGTAAATAGATTTTTAGGGTTATACATGGGTGATAAATTAAAATTTGAATCATATAATATAATTAACCTCAGCAAAAAACTGGGCTCCAACTGCTATGCGATCAGGGTTATTTCTAATAACTTAAATTTCGCTACTACAAGGACCGCATATTTCTCCCTAATTGAGTCCCATTTAAGATATGGCATAAGTTTTTGGGGCTGCTGCTCCCAGCATTTATTTAACGTGATATTTGTTTTGCAAAAAAGAGCCATTAAATATATGTGTAAAGCCAAAATCAGAGACTCTAGCCGACCACTATTTCTATCACATAAAATTTGAACATTGGCCTGTTTGTTTTTGTTGGAGACATCTTGTTTAATTTATAAGAAATTTAAGAGTGAAATTAATTCAACCCCAGTACGCAACACTAGTCAAATATTTAAAATTCATTTACCTATACCCCATTTCAGTCAAATCAAAAATTCTATATTCTACAACGGTAAGAAAATATTTAATCACCTTCCGCTAAAAATTATAAAAATCCAAAATCTTAAAAAATTTCGAAAAGAAGTAAAGGCTCTCTTAGTTTCTAAAGCTTATTATACCGTAGAAGAATTTTTCTGTGATAGCTCTTAGTGTACTGAAGTTTGCTTTTCTTGTCTCAGTGTTCCTTGTATTGGTGTGATTTTTGTATTATTTTATTTTTCTGGTTAATGTGCAACTTTACTTTTAATTTAACAATCTTTATGTCACTTTTTAATCATCGTTTTGTTACTTATAGATGAAATTTTAATAATGTTGTGTGTAGTAACCTTTGGGTAATATTGTACTGTTTCTTGAGTGTGGTAATAGTAAAATTTTAGAATATTGACTGAACTATTTTAATTATTTAAATATTATTAATTGTGCTTTGGATTTTTAGCAATTTTATATAGCCAGTTAATTTAATATGTAGTGTTTTAGTGTTTATTCGTTTGTTATATTTTGTTATGTTGACGCTTTACTTTAGGATTCCTTAGGATTGGGGCGCACCAAACGCATATTGAAAGGCTGATAAATTTTTTTTTTATTTTTACAGCTTTGTAAATGACAATGTAAAGATTCTTTGTACAATAAAGCTTTTTTGACTTTGACCAATTTTTCTCTAAAATGTACAGGGGAGCCAATATTTAGCCACCTCAAAATTTACATGGGATTTCTTATGATTAACTAAGCCATGCATCACTCGGTTATCTGTTAAATATTTAGTTAATAGATAAATCATAGCGCATATGCGGCAGTTGATAAATCAACTCGACAGAGATATCAGGCAGTCTGATTTCACGTGTAATGGCATATCGAGTTTTGCCAATAAATACTTTTTCTACCAGTATTAATCGTGGTTATTATTGCTCAAATATCCCTCGTCATTACATAGCATGGCAACAAGGATTAAAACGGACCCACTATAAAAGTTGAATCGACAGTAAAATTCGATATTTTAATTAACAAAATGCTAGTTACAACAATATTTTATTGCTAATTTTTGATGAGGATTCTGGTACGCTATAGTCCGGTGGAAAAAACAAACACGCAAATTGTTGTTCTATTAGACGTTCATTTTGGCGTCATTACGTCGATTTTTGCTGAAAGAAGAAAATCTTATTCAGCTATAAAGCATGAATGTGAACCCGTCTCTAGGTAGGCTACAAGAGTAAAAAATGTATCATCCAAATGTAAGTTTGGCACTGAATTACAGACAGCATTACGAGATAAATTTATTATGGGTTTTGAAAAGGGTGAAATTTTGAACAGATTGCTGGAAGAAGATGAAGGATTGTCATTAGAAAATGTAATTTCCATAGCATGTAAGAAGAAAGCTAGTAAAGCAAATCTCGACCACTTTAACATAGGCGGGGTAACGGAAGAGCCCCCTGCTGGCATATTTCGCTTTGAATATGCTCAAATGCGCAGTTCAATGAGGTCACAAGGCCTCGTTGTCATCCGACACACGCACTGACGCCAATTATTCATTTCAGCGTGGTCAAGGCCAACGTGTTCAGCATTATAGCAATAATCAGGGACGCGGCGTCCACATGGGCAAGGTCGTGCGGCAAACGACGGCGCCAAGGCCTTAAAGGCGCCAGGCCTTCAACACAAATTAACATAGAACTAAAAAAAAATTATCTATGAATACCGGTGGTGAAAATGCAATATCTACCAACACCGACCGCCGGTCGGCGACCAGTACCAGTGGTGAAGTTTTACTACTCCTCTTCCTGTGGGGGCGCGAAAATCCGCGTGCGTTCGGCGCGCTAGTTTAAACTTGCAAAATTTTGCGTTTTCGTAATCGATGTAGCAGGTTAATTTTTCATTATTGTCTTGATAAGCACATAGGACGTATAGAGTGCCTCAAAATTTGGCTCTTCGTGGTCCTAGTAACAAATTATTTGAAAGAAATAATGGAAATTTTTTAAAATGTATAGATATAATAGCAAAATATGATCCAGTCATGTCTGCACATATTAATGGATCTCAAAAAAATATTCCACTTTACCTTGGAAATAAAATTAAAAACGAAACCATTAAATTAATAGGTGACAATATAAGAAATAATATTTTAACCGAAGTTAAAGAAGCAAAGTATTTTTCTATATGACTTGATCGTACTACTGATGTAAGCCGCCAGGAGCAGATTTCTGTTTGCTTAAGATACGTTAATTTAAAAAACAATAAACTTAGTGTCGAAGAACGTTTTTTAACATTTCGTCCTATGAGTGATACAATAGGTGAAGGTTTAACCGACTTTTTACTAAAAACTTTGGAGAATTATGGTTTAGACATTTATAATATGCGCGGCTAAGGTTATGATAATGGTTCAAATATGAAGGGTAAACATCAAAGTGTACAAAAAAGAATTTTAGATATTAATCCACGAGCAATGTTTGTACCTTGTTGTAACCACAGTTTGAACCTTGTCATAAACGATGCTGTGAAATCCAATATTTCTAGTATAATTTTTTTTTCAACTGTTCAAGAATTATATTTTTTTTTTCTGCCTCAACCAATCGGTGGTCTGTTTTGAAAAGTAACATTTCAAGTCTGACACTAAAGCCTTTGTCAGATACTAGGTGGTCTAGTAGAATTGAATTAAGATTTCAGTTGGGCGAAATTTACGATGCTCTTTATGAAATTTTATCCGGAAATAATTTTGACAATACTGCAAAACATCTAGCTACCTCCCTAGGTAAAAACATTGAAAATTATGAGTTTGTGTGTATGGTAGTCTTGTGGTACAAGATTTTAAGTAAAGTGGATGTTGTTACTAAGATTCTGCAATCAAAAACATTTAATATTTCCCAGGCTTGCGAAAGCTTAAATAACCTCAATGAATTTGTAAAATAATATCGATCTAACAAAGGCTTCAGTGACATATTAGTAAATGCCAAAGAACTAGCTTCTTGCTTAGAAGTTGATGCAAAATTTATATCCGCAGAAATTTTAAGGTCACGAAAGATTAAAAAACAATTTTCTTATGAAGGTGACGACCAGCCGATTAAAATTTAAAGTAAATTGCTTTTTCGGAATGCTAGACATTACTCTTTCATCCGTACATGAAAGATTTAAACTATTATCGTGTCATTCTGATGTTTTTAATTTCTTGTGGAATTTTGAGGATTTCGGCAAGTATTCTGACCAAGATCAGTTTAATTGGGCGTAGGAAATTTCGGCCCCGGCCAGGTAGCAGCCCGATTTTGACAGGAACTTTCGGCCCCGGGATGGAAGGGTCATGTTTTTATTACAGGCATTTTCGGCCCCAATGGTCTAACGTTATAACATTTTAATTGTTTTATGATCTTTTGTGTTTTGAATCATTTATAAAATGAAAATGCAACTAACCTGAACTAACTCAATTTTTGACCTGCAACTTGGCTAATGCGGTTTTATAGACTTATATTGGTTAAACAGCGCTAACACGGCATCTAATCCACCTTTTTGGTTCCAATTCGCCTTTTTCAAGTTCACCGGGGAATATTATTATTAATTGTTTGCCCCTTTTATAGACTTATATTGGTTAAACAGCGCTAACACGGCATCTAATCCACCTTTTTGGTTCAATTCGCATTACCTGCAATGTTTGGGGCCGAAATTTCTTGCAAGATTACTTGACCTAAAATTTCTAGCAGGTACATTACCCAATATGGGGCCGAAAGTTCCGCCGCCCGTTTAGTTTAATTTGTGTAAGAAACTAAAAGAAACCTTAACTGACAAAGATCGAAACGAGAAAGATCTAGACGAAACAGAACTTTTACACGAATTACAATTTCTGCAAAATGGCGACAAAAACGCGACGTGTGTAGTAGAAACACTTAATTACATTGCAATAAATAACCTAAACCACTTATTTCTAAACATTACGATTGCATTGCGCATATTATTAACCATTCCAGTTTCTGTAGCTACAGCCAAAAGGTCATTCTCTAAATTAAAATTAATTAAAAATTATTTACGATCTAGAATGGGCCAAGAGCGGTTAGAAAATCTTGCTATCATTTCTATAGAGTCTGACATTTTAAAGCAACTTGAAATGGAAAATCTTGTTAAGTAATTTGCAAAAAGTAAAGCTAGAAAAGTTCAATTTTTGTAAGACCTCTTCATCATGTATCATGATCGTATTATCTGTTTCAAAACAATCGCTATTTTATCTCTTTATTATTTTTTTTAATATTTTGAATTAACGGTTTGTTACTGTTTTTGTTTTGTTACTGTTACTATTCTATTAATATTTTTTGTGTACTTTCTGTTTGTCACAAATAAATATAGACATTAGTGCTAAAAAGTATAGAGTTTTCTTCAAAAATTTCAACGATCAACTATGAGAGAAGGGTGGTAATTTTAGCTAAATATTATAATATTGGTTAAAGGCGCCTATCATTATTTCGCACGACGGCGCAGAAAAAACACTTGGCGCGTTCCTGGCAATAATGCTACCATTGCGAAAAACATAAGTGCTGACAACAATGCTTTTGAGGCAACAGGAGCTGCAGAACCTAATAATTTTGGTAAAAACGACATACTTCGGGAGGTAAACAAATGTGTTCTGTTTGTGGAAAAGCTGTGTGGGGTGGCATAGTTGGAAATTATGTCATTGGCCCTTATTTTTTTGAAAGGCGAGTAACTGGGCAAGTCTATTTTTGCAAAATGAGTTGCCACGCCTATTAAATGATTCGTCATATTTTGTGAAAGAAAGAATGTGGTATTTACATGATGGAGGTGAATGAGTTTCCTAATAGATGGATAGGTAGAGGTGGGCCATTTCAATAGCCACCTCGATCTCCCGACTTAACAAAAATGGACTTCTTTTTGTGGGGATACCTCAAAAATTAAGTGTATGAAGTGCATCCAAGTGTTTCGGAATATCAGTAACAATGTATTACCTAGATGAAGTTAGTAGATTATTTCAAGAACGCGTAGAGACCTGTTTAGAAGTTAATGGAGGTAATATCGAAAATTTGTTAGTTTCTTTTATATGAGGTTTGTTCCAACACACCCGAAAACCGCACATTGTACCGTCCGGTTCATGCGCAGAAGGAGAAAAGCGTTCCAACTAACCCGTGACGGTTTATCGTACGATTCTTGCTGGCGTTCCAACATTGTCAAGGACCGTTCGCTAATCGGTTTCTGTACTGTCATTTTGATACTTGGTTGAAAGCATGTACTGTATGGACTGACTTGCGCATTAGTCTGTTTGTCTTGTTTGTCAAGTGCTGGTAGTTTATTTATTTTCGCTATGTCATTCTTCTCTCGTTGTTTGTTTACTAGTTTTGACATTACAAAATAAAATAATTTTTTGAATTAAAAAATGTAAGTATAACGAAGGAGACAGTGATTTTCCATCGAATGCTTAATTTTCTGATGGTGATTTGGAGGTTTTAAACCAACCGTGAGTTAAAAATGAAGAATATTAAGGTAAACAAAAGGAATTTTATGAATAAAATATTAAAATTATATTTATATTATAGGAAATTCTTGTATATATTTATCTTGTTTTTATGAAAAAAAAAACTGTGTGTAATTCCCTCACTCGGATATTTTGGTTACAAGCTGGCAACACTGTCGATAACTGACGTCACTCGAAGGGTATGACGTGCATTGGTTTTTGTTTTGCATCAACTATATGTAAAATTGTATGACTAATTCGATAAAATAAAAAGAAAAGGGTGGTATCATTGAAAAAAATTACTTTCATGATCATCCGGTATATCCAAAGATATTTTTTAAATGTGCACTTTTGTTCATCCTAGAACCTTTAAATTTAATAATTTTCGATATTTCTAACAGCCCTTGCACTAATCAACCACCCTTATATCAAATAAATACTACTGGGCAAGGGTAAATATAAGCAAAAATTAGAATTTTATTTTTGCTTATAATAAGTATTTGTTTCTGCCAGTTCATGACTCTTTGCCTTGGACTAATGCCCAATACAACCTTCCACCTTGCATATAAAAAGTGATATATTTTAATAAAAGTTTATTGTAACTTTTCTATTCATCGTTATAAATTAAACAAACATTATAAGACAGTTTAATCTAATCTGTAATTCTAATGCTAAGTAAATACCTACGTAGAGTTAAAGGTTGAATTTATTTCTGGAAAAGTAATGCATGTGGAAATCAATTATTATTGTTAAAGGACGGAATAGATGCAAAGTGTCTCTAAAAGGTCTGTACAAAATCTGAGCACATATTCCTGAGGCCAAAATAAGACGATTTAAAGCAGCTTACCTTAGTCCGAAATTGCTCCGTTACCGAGATCCAGGGTGGTAAAGTTAAAAAATAAAAATTTAATTTTTTAAAATTAATGAACATTTTTTAACATATTACTTTAAAACTTGGTACCCGGGGTTTTTTTGGGATGCGAAACACGAATACGGACACCTTTTTACTGTGGACATTAGAGGGCGCTTCACAATGCACTTCTTATGGTTTAGAATGGCCATAACTTTCTTATCAGTGTAGTTTTTTCCTTTTTTTGTTAAGGAACTAATATTTTGAACATTTTGAAACAGAAAAGGTACTCTTGTGAAAATCCGCTAAACTAAGCCGTTTTTGAGATATTTCGATTTTTAGTGTTCGATGCCGCACCGGAATATTTAAATTATTTTGATTCGACCAGCGATAAGTCTGATGGTGAGTCCAAAGATGAGGTGGTATCCCGTCCTGTTGCCATATTAGGTATATGAAAAAATCTATTTTTTTCGAAAATAAGCGAAGACAGCCATAATAAACTTTATACATTTGAAATTAGGAGAAGAGTTCTAGCGATTAAAAAAATAAAATGCAAAATGTTTCCTTTAAGAAATACCAGGTTATTTTAAATTTTAAAGTTTTTGATGCCTTTTGTTTTTACTGATAACGGACTTTGAATGTCCATAAAAAATACTTCAAAATTGCTAATTTAAACAATCACCCTGTACATATTTAATAAATAATACTGTTAAATTTGTTCGATTTGCAATGGTTTTGTTTGTATAATACTGGGTATGCCGTATAACCGTATGCGATATTAGATACCTATATAATTGCAACCAAATACTAATAAAATTTAAATATTTTAATTACATTTAAATACATTTGAATACATTGAAATACATTTAAATCCATAAATACGTTATTTATGTATTTAAAAGTATTTATAAAGAACGTAATATTGTAACACCTCGTTCACGAGCCATTTCCTCCACTACATATTTCGTATATTTTTTTGTGAAGTCTTCCAAGATCGAGCAACTGCACTTTTAGCATTTTTTCGCGAAACGCAATATTTTTTTCTTCGAGCCAGTCAACAATATTTCCTTTTCGTCACGCAGAAGTTGGCAAAGCTTCCACCCGACGGCTGTGGTATGGTGCATTATCCATCACGATTACCGAGCCACGTTCAATACGCGGTAAGATGGATTTAAACCAATCTTCAAACACTCCCGAGTTCATATCCTCATGATAATCACCGGTTTTACGAGATTCAAACACGTTCAACCCATCTTCAAGAAAACCAGAATCACTCCCGATGTTGGTTATAATTAATCGACGACCTTTTCCTGAAGGAGCTTTCAATCCAGTCCATTGATAAAGGTGTTACGTGCATCTTTAATGTTGAGATCTTGCCAAATGTAATTCACAGTATGTCCTTTATTTAACCATGTCTCGTCCGTAAAGTAAATTCTTTTCCCTGCACAGCGATATTGTTGTATTTATTCTAGATACTTTCTACGCCACAATACGATTTCTTCCTTTTCCACCAAAAGAATTTTGCGATTTCGTTTTAAGAATCGAAAATTCAATTCTCGTAGTGTTCGCATTAGAACTCTTCGTGAAAATTTTTGCATATTTTCATCCCTTTCAATTTCGGCAGAATTGTTTTTTAAATTCAGAAGTTCATTTCGAAAAAAAAATGCGTGCACTTTCCGACGAATGGCTAACTTTGTTTGCTGATCAATAAAAAATCTTTTTTCGTCCTCTTGTTTCCTTCTGATCGGACACTTTAGTATTCCTATTGTCCTTGATAGTTCTATAAACAGTATGGCAGGATGTCTTAGTCAATGTGGCACAAAGTTCTGCTGCATCAGTGAATGATATTCCACTGTGTGTACTTGAATTCCCTCATACACATTTTTTTACCATTGTACGCTCCCCAGTTTTTAAATGACGTAGTTTTGTAACTTGTTGGTTACTATCACTTGAAGAAACTTAGGCCTGTTTTGTGTAACCTTGCTTCATCATGCTTACTACTTATATTTAATATAAATAGATTAACTCTTTCTTAACATACCTCCCTGTATCTGTCGGAAATCTGAAACATGAAATCCCTTTGCCGGTTCTGTTAGGACACCCACGGTAAGCACCTTTAAGCTTCGTTTCCGATATTTAAACAAATGGATTTTAACCACCGACAAGTCACAAAACAATAATAAGTTTTGGAATTATTAAAAAATACGTCCTAACACACTAAAAACACCGATGGAAAAAAATAAAACAAGAAAACCACAAAAAGTATCACTTTGTTTACGTCAAAACACGATTGACAGTGATTGATAACAAAATATGACACATCAAATTTGAGTGATATACTACTAACTTCGCGCATGCGCATACAAATTTGGTTTCGCCGGACTTGCTTCCTTTCGCCTCTTATTGGTTATGTTACTCTTTGGTAAGACTTTAAAAGTATCGATTAAATATTGTTGTATAAATACACAGTACAAAACAATTTTATGGTTGGCGCATTAAATTGCTTTAAAAGTGTGGTACACAACGTCTATAGAACTCTTATAATATCAAAATGTTTTATAAAAGGGGGCCCTTTTTGATATTAAATATCATATAAGGGTATTTAACCACGTTATAGGAATTTTAAGCTTCTATAAAATTTATTGTATAGTAGTTTATACTACATTTATAAAATTTATTTTGTTAGTTGGGCGGTATTATCTGAAGTATCTATCCGAGATGTGGCAATGCCCCCTTTCATACCTGAAGTTTCTATCCATGACTTTAAACTCGTTGGCAAGCAGCACTTTGGTCAGTGAAGGCGATTTAGAAGATTATGAAGATGCAGTAAAAGAAGCAGGAAGAGAAGAAGGAAAGGAAAGTGTCGATCCTGATTTGAATTAGACGAGTCTAGTGATGACCAGGAAGATGATAAAAAAAACAGAAATTTAGAACTTACAGATATAGGAATAGGTCAGATCAGGTCAGTAGAAGAGTGTAATGAGCAGAAGAGAAAGCGAGTGAATAACATAAAAAGAAAAATGCTTGGTCTGAAATTTTTAGGGTTTTCTATAACAGATCGTAAATTTAAAGATCTGCAGGACATAAAGTCTGTAGTTCCGAAAGATTTTTGGAATTTCTATGATGGAATTCTGCATAACTAATTGTCGAAAATTTTTAGAAAATAGTTTCGTATTTTGGTCGTTTATTGTGTTTCCGTTTTAGTTTTAAGTAATATTATTTTTGTACCGTTAGAGTTCCAGAGAGTACGCATAATTATTAATGTGCAACAATTTCCTGCTACCACATTATGTTTACTGTTTATAAAAAAATGGGGAAATTTACTCCTTTCTTGATGTGTATAAATAATAACAATAATATATATATGGCGGATAATTCTATTTATAGAATGACTAGGGCCTTGACCAGAGGCGCACGAGCACCCATGTCTCACCTGAAAAACCAGGAAACAGGTGCGGTTTTAACCGATGCCAAGGATAAAGCTGAATTGCTCGCAGACAAACTCTGTGACCAGTTCAGTGAAAACCCGACTAATGACGTGTTGAGAGATGAGAGGGACTCAAGGACGATACAGATTTACAAAACCATTAATCACCCGTTTCAGGCCTTTCCCCAAGTCACCTTAAACGAGGTTAAGTCCCTAATAAGCGTGTTGAATGTTAAGAAAGCCCCCGGTTTTGATGGTTTAAGGAATATGGCGTTGCGAAATCTACCAGACCGAGCTTTGGGGAACATAGTAAGCTTATCCCAGGCGATAATCAGAGAAGGCCACTTTCCAACTGTCTGGAAACGCGCTAAAGTCATTCTTATTTATAAGAAAGGCGAAGACCCTACGATGCCGGCTAGCTATAGGCCGATCAGCCTGCTGTCGAGCCTAGGGAAGATTGCCGAGAAGATAATATTGAGTAGGCTCAACGACTTTGTTTTCACGCGCAATATTCTGCCTGCCGAACAGTTTGGGTTCCGGCCCGAACATTGCACAGTTAGGCAGACCACGCGACTCACTGCAAACATTATTAAAGGCTTTAACAAGAGGGCGCATACGGCAGCGGTCTTCTTTGACGTAAGCAAAGCATTTGACAAGGTCTGGCACAATGGCCTGTTGTTAAAATTGATAAGGCTCGGTGCTCCGAACTACTTAATCAAGGTGGTAGCTTCCTTTTTGGAGAATAGAAGTTTTGCAGTCTCGTCAGAAAACGCACTGTCTTTGAATAAACACATCAGGGCGGGAGTGCCGCAAGGTTCACCTCTCTCTCCGATGTTGTATAACATTTATACTCACGATATTCCGCGAGATAGATTTACGCAGCTCTATCTTTTCGCTGACGATACAGCAATTACTTCGACTACTAAATCACCGCGAATTGTCGTCAGCCGGATACAACGTCATATAATCGAGCTGGAAAAATGGCTTTCGGCTTGGAAGATTCGCTTGAATCCCTCCAAGACGAAGGTAATCTTCTTTTCGAAAAGCACCGTCCGCAGGCCTGAAACAAGGCTACGGGTCAATGGAGTCCAAGTGAACTGGTGCCAGGAGGTGAAATAACTGGGACTTATTTTCGACCAAAGGCTGAATTGGAGGCAAAATTCAATTAATAGAATAAAACTTGCATTGCGACAGTTGGGCTTTATCTACCCCCTGCTTCACAGGCGGAGTAGACTTGCTAATAGGACTAAGGTCAACCTCTACAAGGTATTGGTCAGGCCGGTTTTAACTTATGGTGCACCTACGTGGTGCAACATAAGCAAAACGGAGCTTAATAAGTTCCAGGTGATTCAGAACAAAGCGCTGAAAATTATCGCGAACGCGCCCAGATACATTATGAATGTAGTGTTACATAATGACTTTAAGATGTTGACAGTTAACGAATTTTTCTTGAAAATTATTAGAAATTATTACGAACGTACGGACGTATCGACAAACCAACTTATTACCGACTCACATACAAGATCAAGACAAATCGGGACATACAAGTTACCTAAAGACTGGCTCCCTGTTGGTCCAAATCCCATCCCACAATAGTAGAGAAGCACTGAAATTGACATGCACAAATATTTTATATTTAAAAGGCGCCAAAATTTTTGCAACAAAACTTCTAAATTAAATCCGTAAGAATCACAAACATCCTAGCAAAGAGCTTATTACAAATTCCTACAAACCATAGAGCTAATTAGTAATCACGAATAATCAACAGATGTCAAAGGAGTTTCTCCTGACGTAAAGAAACATTGAAGAACCTAGAAGTACCTATATAAAAAGCTAATTATTATTTTACTGCAAAACCTATAAAGATTATAAATTAATTTAATGTTGATCACCATCGCGCAGAACCTCGTATGTGACACTCAAAAATTGCAGTTACTCGCAACTAGCATACATTTTTTTTTAGTTAATTTTTTGCACCCCATTTACAACAAATTTCAAATTTTAAAAGATTTATGATAGAAAACGTTTTTCATGATTCCTGGAAAGTTGGCTCGATTCACTTACGCGGTCCTGCCGTGTAGCACTCGATATTAGTATTCAGTGGCGTGCATACAATAAAAGCACAAATGCATTGCCTACCCTGACGTTTTGATATTTTTTGTATGTTCCCATTTAATTTTAATTTCGATAATATAAATTATAATTTGATTACAAAGCATAATGGAAAGTTAAAAAGTTTGTTTTAAGAGCCAATTAAAATATATACTGGGTGTTTCTCAAAAGACGCTCACCCCTATAACTTTTTTGTATTTATAGATATTAAAATGAAATTTTGGAATTATGCATAAGAGATGAGTCTGCATTTATTGGCATAATTTTTGATTTGTTAGCACTTTCGATTTAACCGGAAGTGACCTTGACTTTGGTATTTTAAATGGGATACCCTGTATATTTTTACTTATTTGGATTCAGCATGATATTCTGAGTAAAATGACATCCAACTTGTCATTTTTTGACGTGTTATAACATTTTTATTCTCATTTTTTGTATTTAATCGAGAGGACCATGAATCAATGAAATGAAAAATAAAATTATGTCATATTAATTGACTTTCTAAGTTTCGCAAGCGTTTAAAAAATGAAATGACGTTTACTCCATTTTTCCAAATGGAACGATAGTGGTTCACTAGGATATTTGAAACGAGCATTTTTTCCCCAACAATTTCATACCATACACTCCTATGCTATTTTAAAATTAACACGAAAAAATTTGCCTTAAATCCCAATCACATATTTAAAAGCGCTATATGTATTATTATTGCCGCCGTCCTTTCTACAGAAAATAAATATAAAGGCGGCTTTGAAAAACAATTGAATTGAATATCAAAACCAATATGGCTCTAATTAAAAGTTGTTCAAATGTCATTCGTTTATAAAACTTAGATTGTAAATCAGATAAAATGGTTAGTTTTACTAGAAATGAACAAATTTGATATGCTCTTAATTTTTGGAGACCAAAAAAAATTCTTCTGAGGCCGCAAGATTGTATGCAGAGAGATTTCCAGGTCGTCGACTTCCAATCCGGCATTATTTTTTAAAACTGGAACAAAAAATGCGTATAGAACCCAATGAGGATGCGGTCAATAACTATGTTGTAAGTGAAGAGAAAGAAACTGACGTACTATCATTAGTTAACATAAATATTACTGCCTCAGTCAGAGAAATGGCTGTTGAATGTGATATTGGTAGCTCGTCAGTATGGAGGATCTTACATAAATACAAATGTCATGCATACAAATACCAGATTCATCAACATCTCTATCAAAATGACCATGCCAGAAGGCTTGAATACTGTAACTGGTTTTTACAAAGGCATCAACAAGATCCAACATTTCCGTCGAAAATTCTTTATTCGGATGAGAGTCGATTCACAAATTTGGGCATGTTTAATGGAAACAACAAGCGTTATTGGTCACAAGATAACCTGCATTTAATGGAAGAAGGCAATTTTCAAGAGCGATTTGGATTCAATTGCTGGTAAGGTATCATTGGAGATAGAATTGTGGGATCAATAATTTTTGATGGTCACCTTACCGGCGAAAGATATTTAGGTCTCTTGCAAGTAGAAATAGAACAATTTCTTGAAAATTTGCCTGTAGTTGAACAAATGGCTATTATTTTTCAACAAGACGGGGGGCTCCACCACATAATTCTCGTGCTGTTAGGGAATACCTTCATAACACGTATGGGGAAAATTGGATTTGCACTAACGGACCGATAAGATGGCAAGCAAGGTATTAAGCTTTTTGGTAGGTATGTCTTTTCATCCTTTAACATTTTTATTTTCTAAATTAGATCCCCCGACCTAACTCCGTTGGATTTTTTGCATGGGGAACCCGCAAAAACAAAGTCTACAACGTTCCACCAGTCACCCGTGCAGAACTTGAAAATAAAGTGAGAGCAGCAATTCAAGAAATAAATGTAAACCAGTTGAGAAATGTAATGAGGGCAACTGTCGAAAAAGTGGAAAATTGTTTTCATCAACAGGGAGGACATTTCGAACATTTAGAGCAATGATAATTGGTATTATAATTAAAGTCCTAGATTGATTTATTAATAATGATAAACAATTACTATCTACTATTAGTTGTTTGTTGAGAATGAATTAGTTAACTGTTTAGTTCTTTTAGATTAGTTTTAATTAAGCCTAGTTGCCTAGATCAATTTCTTAACACCTGCGTAAGTTTTAAAATAGCATAGGAGTGTATGGTATCAAATTGTTGGGAAAAAAATGCTCGTTTCAAATATCCTAGTGAACCACTATCATTCCATTTGGAAAAATGGAGTAAACGTCATTTCATTTTTTAAACGCTTGTGAAACTTAGAAAGACAAATTAATATGACATAATTTTATTTTTCGTAAACTACTTGACTATAAATTAACCTATTTAATTGATTCATGGCCCTTTAGATTCAATACAAAAAATGAGAATAAAAATGTTATAACACGTCAAAAAATGACAAGTGGGATGTCATTTTACTCAGAATATCATGCTGAATCCAAATAAGTTAAAATATACAGGGTATCCCATTTAAAATACCAAAGTCAAGGTTAACAAATCAAAAATTATGCCAATAAATGCAAAAAAGTTATAGGGGTGAGCGTCTCTTGAGAAACATCCGGTATATATTAAACGGAATAATATTCACCGCCCTGGCCCCCATATTAAAAAGCATTCCATAACAAATCAAAGGCATGCATTTCGACCGTCAATATTGGATTTATATGCAAGCGAAAAGCAATGCTTAAAAAAAGACAGCTAAATGAAACGATACATAAAAAGAAGAGACGAACCAGAAGCCATGCGACACGACTCTCACCGACGCCGAAGGAACGATGAGTGAATTTCACTGAATTCACCGTTGCCAAAATGTGCTTTGATTAATTAATATTCTGATCAGACATCGTTTTTACCCTTTAATTGTTAAAATTTGTGGAGAACCAAGAAAGATTCGAAATATAGGTAATATGAAAATGCTTTATAAAAGAGTATTCAGAGAAATAGTTGACAACGTCAACAACGAAATAACTGACAGGTATAAAGAGGTGCGTGAGTTGCATTTTTTAAAGCTTTTAGATCCTGAATCATTACATACTTTCTATTCAAAATTTCCTGATGATATTTTGTTGTATTTAAAATCCAAATATGAAAAATTCTTCAATTTCGATCGCTTAAAAAATGAATTAATATGCCTCTATTCTTTGACCGAATTTTCCAAACTGATTGCTTACAAAATTGTGAGTTATATCCAGGAAAAAAAAAATATGTGACGTGTTTCCGCCATTATTAACATTAGGAAAACTGATTTTAACGATTCCTGCTGCGCTTCGGCAGAAAGGTCATTTTCTGGTTTAAAAAGAATCCACACATATTAAGGGAATACTAGGGGCAAGCAAGATTGACTCATTTGGCCGTTATGTCTTTGAAAAGTGAACTTTTACAAGATATAAAAAGAACAAATACAAATTTTTATAATGATGCAATTAATGACTTTTTAAAAAAAGATCGAAGAGTCGACCTAATCCATAAATAATAATGCTTTTTTTATGATATCTACTTAAAGAAGAATGACCAAAATGTAGCAAAAAGTTATCGTTTACTTGTGTGTGACTTTTAACTTTATGACAATATTCGCAACTATCTTATATTCTTTTTTAAAAGTGACTATTCAGTTTTTGTTTAACTTTATTGTGGAAAGAGCAGTTGTTTGCAGCTATTTAAGCCCTAGTTTACGTTTCCGTAAGACATTCGTGAAAGTACCATATTGGTAAGTACAATTAGTTTTACTTTTTTGCCTAACGCCTATTCACATTTTTTGGAGGCTTAAAAAGAACGTTTTGGGCGTGGCACCTGAATAAAAATTTCGGACTTTCTTCTTCTTTAACATTTTCAATTCTGTTGCCTACCCTATTTTAAATGGCACTGCACACCACTGTTAGTATTCGTAGCAGTAGGATATGTTTTAAATATAGCGCTCTCATATCATCATGCCCAGGTTCTGTGTGTGGACGGTGCTAACAACACCCGCAGTAAAGTGGGGACAAAAAACACTACCTTTGTTTTAAAAAGGGTGTTATCTAAAAATAAAATGACTCAATTTAAACAGGAGCTTCAGAGCGTGGACTGCATATAGTGATTTTTTTAATGTTTTTAAAAACTATTTCAACCAAATATTTGTGTTAAAAAAATCAATACGACAAAAAAAGGTAAATCCTGGATGGCCAGAGGAATTAAAACTTCTTGCGGGATTAAAAGAATTTTGTATTATAAAAAAATTAAAGGCCACGTCTCTCAGGAATTTTTCAACAAGTATTGTAAAACTTTGAAGGGAGTCATCGAGCAGGCTAAATGTATTTCAATTGAAAACTTCTGAAGACAAAACCAAAGCTACATGGAACCTGGTAACTAACATAACTCGACCAAATACTGAGAAAGAAAACGTATTTCAAAACTTTTCGAATAAATATGAAATTAGTCGAAATATTGAATAAAATTAATGAGTATTTTATAAATGCATGCCAAACCTTTAACTCCGACGAAAATAAAAATTTCATTAAAAACAGATTAGAAAACTTAACAACCATAAGAGCGATTTATCAAGCATTAGATTAGCATTCGTTAAACAATAATAATCAAACGATGTTAATGTGTATGGACCTTTCAAAGGCGATCGACTCTGTAAATCATGAGTTGCTATGTAAAAAACTTGAGATGTATGGGATGCGTGATGCGACCCTGCGTTTGATTAAGTCACATTTAAAAGATCGAGTGCAGCAAGTGGTTGAATGCGATAAGTGCGGTGTTTTATGCAAGTCACAGGAGATAGTTGTCACTAGGGGAGTTCCTCAGGGATCAATCTTGGGGCCTCTTCTATACGAGTATATCGTATATACGAACGAACTACCTGATGTACCTGACGAGCACACTGTATTATATGCCGACGATACGTCGCTCATATTTGGTGAAGAGAATAGCGAAACACTTCTTTATAAGGTGCAGATTTTAATGGAGGGGCTTGACGAGTATTTCTCGGCAAATGATCTGCTGCTGAATGTGTCAAAAACGCAGACCCTAATCTTCGGAAACAGAAAAGAGAATAATGTTGCGCTCACATACAATGGTAAAGAGTTAAAAGCATTAGAGAGTATGCGTTTTCTGGGATTGCAGATTGATAGGAGGCTCTACTCGAAGGCACACATTTAGAGTTTAGCAAGCACTATATCTAGATACTACTACGCCCTGCGTGTAAAGTGTGTTCACAAATATAAGAAACCGACCTAAATAACTGCTATTATTAGGGTATTCAAAATATAATAAACAACAATAAACCAGTTCTGTGAAATGATATGGGCGTAATAAATTTTAAGTACCGTACTCAGGTAAATAAAAATGCGGATAAACCAGGGTCCTTTTTGATTTTAGACTGTCAACGTACACTCTTGAGTTTAGTTTGTTTTTTGAAAATGTTTCGTCCTTGGTGCTCTAGTGAGATTTGTGAAAGCAATGGAACTGAAGTAAATAACAGAGTGCACTTATCAACAGATGCCAAACAGAAAAATAAGTGATATTGGAAAATCAAGAACGTTGGACCAAAGGGACGAGGAACTTATACGACAAAAAATTTGTAAAATGTATGAAGAGCACAGTGTACGAACGTTGGACAATTTAATGAAAAGGCTGACAACAGATGAAATAGAAATTAAATGCTCAAGAACGACATTGTTGAAGCGCCTTTAACACATGGGCTTTAAATTCAAAAGGATTAATAAAAAGCAGGTTTTGATGGAGTCCAAGCGTCTTCAAGAATGGCGGTGTGAATATCTGACAAAAGTAAATGAACACAGAACTGAAGGTAGGCCGATCATTTATTTAGATGAAACGTGGTTTGACACCCACGACACCCCGTCAAGTGGTTGGGTCGATTCTAGCGGCAAATGTGTGAGACGTGTCCCGTCAAACCGTGGAAAAAGAATAACAATCTTACATGCTGGTTCTGAAGATGGGTTGGTGCCGAATAGTCTCTCTCGGCAAGAAATATTAGTGAATCATGTGTTGACTATCATGAAGACACAACAGCGGGGTTATTTGAAAATTGGTTTGAAGCTAAATTATTGCAGAACATTCCACCAAATAGTGTCATTGTTATGGATAACGCTAGTTATCATAGTAGACAATTAAACAAAGCTCCTTCTTCAAAAGACATTAAAGCCAAAATTCAAGAATATATGTTTGATAATGATATATATTTTCATGAAAACTATAGAAAGAAAGACTTATTAGAAGTGCTTAAAAGTATATCTATTCAAAAAGAATATTATTGCGGTGAACTTGCGAAAAGCATGGGGCACATAGTATTGCGGCTACCGCCTTACCACTGTGTATTTAACCCTATTGAACAAATATGGCACCAACTTAAAGCTGGAATTCGTCGCAATATTTCACCCACACTTAATTCTAGTTTATTAACTCTAATTCATGGTGAAAGAAAGTAGAAGAAAGTTATATTTGTATTAGGAATGCAATAGAAAGGTTTATTATTACTTTAGATGATGATAGCGATAGTGAAGTAGATTTAGTTGGGTAATTTATTAATTAATATAATAATTTAGCATTATAAGTGTAAGTGTAAGACCATAATTCTATTTTTATATTTTGAAATTAATAAACTTAAATAAACATCAGTTTCATATTTTTGCTGCTAAATTAAATATTTCAATACTATGTATTTTCTAAGACGGTCCTAGCTCAGTCGGCATTGTGTCAATACCCCTATTTAGGTAGAAATAAATAAGGGTCATTTGGTCAGTTTCTTATATTTGTGAATACACTTTAATATTCGATCACGTGAATACCGAGGCTGCCATTGCATCTTACCATGCATATATCCAGTTCAGGTTAAGATATGGAGTGATATTTTGGGGTAGTTCATCAGAAATACACAGAATTATGGTAAAAACGTGCATCCAAAATATTTTTAAGATGAAACAGCAGGAAAGTTGTAGGTCTGTTTTTGTTGAAAAAAATATTCTGACGGTAATAGGAATGTACATTTTGGACTCTGTGATATTTCTATGTAATAATAGGGATCTTTTTCTCGATTGTGATGTAAAACATGATAATGATACTCGCCATAAAAGTAATTTAGTACCAGAAAAATACAACTATACATACCTTCAAAAAAATGTAAAATACTGTATCATAAAAATATCTAATTGTTTCTCAGACAAAATTAGAAACTTGCCAAAGATGAAAGCATAAACTAAAATAAACCTTAAAAAAATATCTAGTCAGTAAGGCCTTCTACAACATTAATGAATTCTTTGATGATCCTGATAAAAAGGAATAATTCAGTGTTAAATTTTGAACGTTTGTTACAATTTTAAGCATGTGTAATTTTATCAAAATTGTCTTAATGTAATTACAAATTTAAAATAGTTATTTACAAAAAATCTCTCCAGACATTGTTCAACAGCCCCTATTGGGTTCTTTTTATTATGTTTATAGGAAAGGTAAGCATCTTATTATTGAACAAATAAATATTATTGTAAGTATAATTAAATATACTAATAAACCATTACATAACCAGTTGGGAATCAGCTGACAATTCCTGGAAATCACTTGGCAATCCCTGGCATTCGCAAAAATATCTGACGTGAATGATTCGATTGATTATTTACCTCATCCATTATAAAAGCGGGTTGATTTTCACCTGATTATTCAGCGATAATCTCCCGCTCTCCGGTGAAAATCACCCTTGTCAAAAGTGAAAATCTCACCCGTCAGAAATCCAGCGATAATCTCCCGCTCTCCGGTGAAAATCACCCTTGTCAAAAGTGAAAATCTCACCCGTCAGAAATCGTTAGTTTTTTATTTGGTAAATAACCTTCAAAATACATTTCGGGATTGGGAAATAATCAGAAAATCATTCTCAGATTTTTTGCCATTAGGAAATCGCTCTCGGGCAAGCCCTCGAGCGATTTCCACGGCAAAAATCTTCGGAATGATTTTCGATAATTTCCCTATCCCTTAATATATTACTACAGATAAGTCCTTGGGAATCCTTAGGAATGACAGTAATTCTGATTGGCAATCAATGTACAATTTTAGGAGGGGTATCCCTCGGTTAATATTCATTAAATAAATCAAAGAAAATGAAATGAGAACCAAAAACTCTTAATATTTTAGAGACCCATCTCATAAAGGTTTCTCAACAGTTCCAGAAAGGTTTCCAACAGGTTTTTAATATGTATATGAAGGTGTTTTATCAAAAAAAAAAAAAAGTAAACTTAGAATTAGTAAAAGTCTTTGGGGCTTTTATGAATATTTTACTTATCTATGCCCTTGAAAAAACTTCCTTACTTATATATTACCTAGAGGCGCTATGTAACCTTGACTAAACTAAAATAATAATTGAATAACTATTTATTCAGTTCTATTCAATCAAATTTCATACTTACCACCATGTTTTCCTCGTGGGCCAATATAACAATCTTTAAAACATCTTTGTGACATTTTGGCCAAACAACAATATCTGGAATGCGCTCAAATTGACCATTTCTTAAAATATATATATCGTGGAGAGTGTGTCCATGCGCTCGGAACACTCTATCAATGACTTTAGTCGAGTGAAGTATTTCCAAGTTTGTTAGTTTGTTATAATTCTCTTCGGTTATCTTTGGTGCAGGATAATCGGATTCTTTTGGTGGATTTTGCGATTTGCTTGGGTTGCTTAAATCGACATTTAGGACCCTAGTAACCCATCCAACCAAATGTGGTAACCGAAACCCACCAATTGGATATCTAAAATAAATACAGTGGGTATCTGAAAAGCATACTGTACCTAAATTAAAATAAACGCGTCAGATGCGAATATAGTCGCTAAGTTCTTTCAACATAGATGGACAATAAAAACATACCTACCTGTTCCCTGTAAAAAAAGCATCCTGATTATTACTGAGAATAAATTTTGAATCTGTATATCCCCATCCATTCCATTTTAGCAACTCTTGCCTACAAGAAAATTATATTTATGGATCACCCTATAGGTAGGTACCTATATTTATCAGCATTTTACGTAGGTTATAAATGCGACACCACATGGAATAATTTAATAG
This sequence comes from Polydrusus tereticollis, assembly GCA_963920685.1. Taxonomy (NCBI): domain Eukaryota; kingdom Metazoa; phylum Arthropoda; class Insecta; order Coleoptera; family Curculionidae; genus Polydrusus; species Polydrusus tereticollis. Next base: position 40,746,886 of record OY987333.1, read on the forward strand.
TGGAATAGGGCATTAATATCTTATCTATGCACAAGCCACTGAATAGCTATATAAGTATGTAATAAAAAGGGAGCCTGATTAATGTTGATTTATTTTTCTGCCAGGGTATAAGAGCAAATAAGTTATTATATTTTGCAATTATTAAATTAATTTAATTAGGTAAAAATATAATTATTAATTTAAAAAAAAAGCAAATAACAAATTATGACCTAGGTAGGTGTTTTGAAACACAATTTATTGATTGTTTTTGAATATTTTATTAAAGCTTTTTTATTAAGTAGGTAGTTGTCTAATTTTTTAGGCCAGGGTCCCCATTATTTTCTGGGCTACACGCGTTTTGTTCACAAAAAAAGCATAATTAAGAGCTTGAGGTAGGTATATAACTCTTATATCAATGACTTAGGTATTAGAAAATTATTGGAAAGAATATAAAAATAAAAAACCGTAATTTACCTATAATATAAAAGTACATTTTATTTGATAATAACAAATTGTCATTGTTGCCTTTCTTTATACTCTCGAGGACTATTTAACCAAAATATGAGCTTTTTTGTCCATCTGGAATATTATGGGAATAGAAAAAGGGTCATTTTACTAAAAACGAAAATTGTCAAACTGTTCTCTAGCTATTTTTAAAGAAGTACTCCTCTTAAGCGTTTAATTGGAAAATAATAGGAATTGTCGCTTTAGGGGAGAGTTTCTCGAATTTTAAGAATGATTTTTTGGCCCCCCTTCTTAAATAATTTCTTTTCACCTAGCACATACGAGTGTGTTGCATTTATTTAACATCCAATATTAATATTAACTAGGTACCTAATATCATAAATATTAAATAGAGGTAGGATTCTCATATAAGTAATTATAAATTTTCATTTTAACTTACCTGTGTCTAGGTATAACGCTTTTTACAACTATAGGATCAAGGCACTTTTCTTGGCTATTTTGAGTTACCGACATTATAAGAGTTAAAGAACTCGGTACTTCTAAATAATACAGTTTAAATTCAAAAACTTAACCTCAAATCGATTTTCACCGCATACCAAACCAAAAACCAACACCTTCCACCGCCACACCTTTTTAGTGACTAAAATAAAAATGTAAACAGCAAACAGCACAGCGCAGGGGCACAGTCAGTGTTGCCAGTTGTCAGAATCACATACAGAGAAATAGGCCAGAGAAATCGCCACCGCACCGACGGCGACGGATGGAACTAATTCATCGCCACCACGCCACCATAAGGAGACAGAACCTCATATCCGGTTACTCATATCTGTTTTGTGGGATACCGAATTTCTTGGCCGACTTCCCGAAATCGTTCCGCAACCAGCGATCAAATGCAAAAATTATTCAGAAACAACATGGTATCTTAGACGAACAAATATATTTGTATATGTAATGACCAAAATTGCCTTAAACTTGAAAAGGTCACCAAAATTAGTTCTTTTGGAAAAATCGCCGGTACACCCCCACCCCCAAGAAGTCAAAAAGTCGTCATATATGGCAACACTGCTGTACAGCCTAACTTGTTTTGATCTTCTGTGCAGGAACCCGAAGACTGGTCAGACTGGCCCCAAATTTTTGAGTTCTGAGTTCTGTGGCTGGCCCAGTGCACCGACAGATATAATTAAAGCTCACGATATCTTAATCGTAGTCTTTACTTTTAGATCTGTTCTAATAGCTAATTTATTCTGTAGAACCGTAGTACGTAGAACTAAAAGCGTTCATCGCTTCTTTTTAAACAATACTATTAACGGAAATTCGGAGATTTCTAAAAATATTATTACTAACGACAGGTTCCCATTTGTTCAAGTAGATGGCGAGCCAGTCAAAAGTAAAAGTGACACTGACACTGATATTTTTGTGTTGGTGACGTTTATAGAATAGCTTTGGTATTTGTGTACCTATTTATTTAACTATTGTAAAAGTATTTTGCTTTTTAACAAAATGAACTTGGTTTTTATATGTGTGCTACGATTTACTCAGTGTTAAGATAATTTATAATGGGATCCACTGGAAATAGTTTGGAATCTTTTAATGTTACTGGTAGGAAACCACTTTTGTTATTATTGTGATAGGCACCAGTAGAATGGATTTTCTAATATACCTTTTATAATTTTTGCATTTTTATTATACTATAACATTGGACATTGAGTAAAACCTTGATTACAAGTTCACGGTGTAAGCACCATTGTTGAGATATCTAATTAGAAACAGGATATTAATTAAGAAACACATCATACTAGCTCTAGCTTAAAATTTGCATTAAAAAATACTTTTCTTAATTTAAGTACCTACTTATCTTCTCTAAGAACAAATGAAGTTTGTAAAGGTTTATTTATATAAATTTTAGTCTTACCATAGTACCTAAATTGTTAATTTTTTTGTTAAACCATTTATATTGTAAACATATATGTATTGGTTGTAAACTAAACTTGTAAGTAGTTAAGTAGACAATTAAAAAATGATGCATCGCAATTGACCTCTGAATAAACATTAGAGTAATAAGAATTTCTAGATTTTTTTCTATCACTTTTAAGTAAGTACTTTATTACTCTGATTTCCCTTCTCAATATAATTATTTTATTATCCTACTTTTAAAAATGTTTAGTAAGTACCTAATTAGGTAGGTTTCTAAAATTAAAGCATAAGTATTTGTTGCACAATGATGGTTTGATTTATTGTAAAGTTATTGTCATGTCTGTTATTGCATCATATTAAGTATATTTTTTAGACCTCACTCAAGAACAGCAGAAGATCCTAATAGAAATTAGAAGGAAAAAAACAGAATTGTTGCTGCAAATACAGGTGAATTTTCAAATAGATTAAGAAATCTAGCCTATAATCGTAATTTTGTCTTTTAAAATAATTCTGTTATTTTATGCTAATCCTGTTATATTATATAAAATATAAAACCAGAAAGATAACAGTATTGTAAATAAATTACAGGCCACACACAATATTAAATCTGCATGATATTTTTATCATATCCTGTTTGCTTTTTCAACATAATATTATTCTTTGTTCTTCTAGCAACTAAAAGATGACCTTTGTGAAGTGGTCTCTGAAATGGAGTCACTTGAGTCAGGAGAGGATGGTAAAAATAGCAATAAGACCAAAATGATGTCCATTGGACGGAAAAAGTTCAATATGGATCCTAAAAAAGGAATTGAGTACCTGATAGAAAAAGGCTTATTACAGGTAGGTAGGGTTAAAAAATCTCAAACCAGTGGTTACATTTTTGGATCTTAAAAAAGCATTTGACACAGTAGCACATCCAATACTACTGGAGTGCCTAAGAAGTATTGGAATCAGAGGGATAGTGCATAATATATTTGAATCATACCTGAAACACAGAACTTTACTCTAAATAATGAATATAGCGATTTCCAGACTGTAGAGGTACCACAGGGTACAGTGTCAGGTCCAATTCTATTCTCAGAACCTATATGTTAACAGCTTCTTAACATTGAAGTGAGTGTTAGAATAGTATGTTTTGTGAATGACACCGCTCTGTCGGTGACTGAAAATTTGTGGGATGAGGCATTCAGGAAGACAAAGTTGGACCTACATAGAATTAAATATTGGTTGGACTGAAATCAGTTAACTCTAACTATGAAACACATTTGTCAACATGACTAAGCATGGAGAGACTAATAAAGATTTTTTAACCCTACATAATTTGGCATGTGATGTCTCCTTGCCTTGTAATTTTAATTTAAAAATTCAGTCTTGCAACTGTATCAAATACCTAGGCCTCTTCTTTGACAAATTTGATAAATGGGATATTCAGATTTTTCGATTATAGCAAAAATGATTCCCATTTTCTTAAAAAATAGGTATTTTTCTATAAAAATAATAACTTCATAATAGATATCTATGTTTACCTTTTGTTACAGTTTCACACCTATATAGATTTGTTTATCAACATTTTCAAAATTTATTTGGAGTGCTTAAAATTATACTGCATGTTTTAAATAATAATAGATAGATAGACTGGCGACTAAAAAGGTGTTGGGATGGCCTGGGATACTGGGTGATAAATTTTTTTAATGCTATACCAAGCAGTGTCAGGTCTTTACCCATTCTTCAATTTAAGCAAAAATTAAAGAATTACTTGACTAAAAATCCATTTTATTCATGTGAGCAGTATTTAACCTCTGATTTTAGTTTAAATATGTTGTGACTTGTCTCTTTTAAACAATAAATTTTAATTTATAACTTGCTATGTGTGAAATCTGATTATATCTGAATATAGTGAAATTACTTTATTTTGTTTTAAATAAATTTTGTTTGCGAAAATGATCTTAAGTATAACTACATACATCTAATTCTACAAATTACTTTTATATTTTCTTTTCTTCTTGTTAGTAACGTATGTAAGTAAACCTATGTGTAGTAACATGAATAAATTATTATTATTATTATTAATATTCCTGCTTTTGATGAGGTCCTAACTAATTGAATTACTGAATTGACAATTTTATACCTAAATGAAACAGAATACATTGGAAAATTATATCCATATACAGGGTGTTATTTAATAAGCGTCCGATATTTTACAGGACGATTCCTCAATTATTTATAAGGTGAAAAGTTCATATAAGCATGAGTCTGCAAGCCCTTCATTTTTGAGATACAGGGTGTTACAATTTTTAACAGGAACAAAAATAACGTACGCCACTGCCGTTTTCTCTTTTGATAACACTCTTATGTAGGCACTTTATTGGCTAATGCAAAGTACATTTTCATAATTTTTTAATTTCGGCTTTGTTTAGGAGATAAATGCTATTTTATCAAACTCTGATATCGGCATAGCAATATGCAAATAAATGCCATTTATTTCTTTATTATTCTTTTTCTTGAGAACGATTGCTCAAAGCGACTTCTACCAAGTATGCCTTTTTCATGTAAAAATGATGAAGAAATCCATGTTTTTGCTTAAAACTGTAATACAAGCACGTATAAAAAAGTTATGACTCCTCAAAAGAGTAAAAGGACACGGGGGTGGCGCCCTCTATAAGCGGGAGCCATACTTACATCAAATTCGAATTTCGCCTTTCAAAAAACCCCTGGATACCAACTTTCGTTCAAATATAGGCATTATTTCAAAAATTATTTACGAAAAACAAAAATAAGAATAAATTTTTGACACCCTGTATCTCAAAAGTGAAGGGCTTGCAGACTCATGCATGAACTTTTTACCTTATGAGGACTGAGGAATCGTCCTGTAAAATATCGAACACTTATTAAATAACACCCGATAGTCAATAAAAATGTATCATTATTTTTAACAATCAAAATTTTACTTTGCTTGGTAAATGTTATATGAATTATAATTATTATTAAACTGTATTTAACCTTAAAAAAAAGTAATTGAACTGTATTTTTCAACAAGGAAACCTCTTGACTTATGCAAACAATGTATAATTGTGATAACATAAATAAATTTTTCATTTTCCCTATAATAATTGTATTGGGCAAAAGATTAAAAAATGTTTAGTGCTATAGGTATTTTATGAATACATCAACATTGAAAAAAGCATTAAAATTGATGCATTTTAACCACAAGAAAAGTTGATGAGTAAACTTGCAATAATATTTTAATGATATTATAATTATGGCATAATGACTCATCCCACAATGCGGATGTTAATTATTTATTATTTTTTCAGAATACCCCAGAGAGTGTTGCCCAGTTTCTTCACAAAGGCGAGGGTTTAAATAAAACTGCCATTGGGGACTACTTGGGTGAAAGAAATGAATTTAATGAGAAAGTTCTTCAAGCATTTGTCGATCTTCATAACTTTACAGATTTGATTCTAGTCCAGGCTCTAAGGCATGTTTTTCACAAATTTTAAAATTATGTTTCTTATCTTGGTACATTTTAGGCAATTTTTATGGAGTTTTCGATTACCCGGTGAAGCCCAGAAAATAGATAGGATGATGGAATGTTTTGCCAAACGATACTGTGATTGTCAAGGGGATAATAATATTTTTGAAAATTCTGACACCTGCTATGTTTTATCCTTTGCTATTATTATGTTAAATACCAGTTTACATAACCCTAGTGTTAAAGAGAAGCCTACAATCGAACAGTTTGTAAATATGAATAGGGGAATTAATCAAGGACAGGATTTACCTAGAGAATTACTTGTTGTAAGTGTATTAATGTATGTATTAATCAAAATAAGGATTAAGCTGTATGCAGAGGACAATGAAGTTTTATAAAGGCTTCTCACTTCCTTACTTCACTTTTTTTTTAGAGTTTGTATGAAAGTATAAAAGCGGAACCGTTTAAAATCCCCGAGGATGATGGAAATGACTTAATGCACACCTTCTTCAATCCAGACAAAGAGGGGTGGCTGTGGAAACAGGGAGGGCGTTATAAAAGTTGGAAGCGACGCTGGTTTATTTTAAATGACAATTGTTTGTATTATTTCGAATACACGACTGACAAGGAACCACGGGGTATTATCCCTTTAGAAAATATTTCAATAAGGGAGTGTCAGGATAGACAGAAACAATATTGTTTTGAGTTGTATGCAAGTGGTGGTGCGGATTTTATCAAGGTAAGTTTATGTGGAGTCATTTTACAAGTTCATTTTTTGTAAAACAATATCGTACACAGCTATTTACCTAACTAGTGCGGAAAATACACTTTCCACACGTGTTAGGTAAAATTATTTTCACGAAAAATGCTTCTGATTTAATGTCTGCAAAAAAAATGGGTGCTAAGTGCGATCGTAAATACTCTTAAATTTCCAGTATTTGTTGTCGGGGCCGGATTAAAATGATTTCTAGCTATAGATTTTTTAAAATGACTTTAATGTTTATACAGGGTGTCCCACCGGGAACCGCTTCGATCTATCTATGGAAAACTACATAGAAAACTTTTAAATTTGACAGTATGCTAGTGTTGCTGGAGGCAACTCGGCTAAAGTATTTCCAATGGGTTGACGCTTCCGGTTATACCGGAAGTAGGTGTCAACTTGCTTATTTTAAATGGAACACCCAAGGCAGATTTTGTATATCATATCCTATACCCAAGTCTAGGTGTTTTTGACATATTTAAGGTTTTATGTCAAAAAATGAGGTTTGCAGGCCATAAAATAATTATCAATTTTTCCTATAAGAAAGTCTTTATTATTTAGTTTGGGTTCGATTCCTTGTCGAAGGACATTCCTCACTCGCTGCATGCAATCTTCCGTAGTTGTTATGGGAGTATTATACACTCGATCTTTAATTGTACCCCAAATAAAAAAATCGAGCACTGTAAGATCTGGGGAGCGGGGTGGTCAAAGGAAAGGACCATTGTTGGCGATTCATTGATCATCAAAAGCATTGCGTAAAAAATTATCGATGAGGTAGCTACCATGTGGAGGTGCGCCATCATGCTGGTAAAACAGGTTTTTATGAACAGAGAGCGGCAAATTGTCCCCACAAAAAGAAGTCGAGCGGGGTTAAGTCCGGGGATCGCGCTGGCCAGTCAATAGCACCTCTTCTGCCTATCCAACGTCTTTGAAATTATTCGCTTATGTATTGTTTAACATTTGCCGCATAATGCGCAGGTGCTCCATCTTGCTGGAACCATACCTGTACGTTTATGCCAATATTTACACCCGGTAAAACCATTCTGCAAGAAGGAATTATGTGATTCCTGAAGAGGTCCCGATATTTTTCGCCATTCAAATTACCATCTATGAAAAAAGGTCCCACAATATGTCTACCAACTATGCCCGCCAAAACATTAACTTTTTCGGGCCTGAGTATGACCTTCCTGGAACCAGTGAGTATTCTCAGCAGACCAATAACGATACTTGTGTGTATTAACAATGCCATTTAAATGGAAAGTAGCTTCATCCGAGAAAATTATATTTGTTGCGAAGTTATTATCGTTATTGCATCTTTCCATCATCAGCTCACAAAATTCAGCTCTTCTATTAAAATCGTCCTCTTTTAACTCGTGCACCAACTTTATCTTAAAGGGATGCAACTTCTCCTGCTTAAATAAATTTTTCACTGACTGATAAGACACATTAAATTCCATTGCCATTGGCCTGGATGATTGTGTTGGATTTTCATGTATTGAAAGCATGATATCCTAAGCTTTGTCTCCCCCGGTTGCTATTTTAGGTCGACCTGATCTAGCGGCTTCCCTAACACTGCCTGTTTCTCGAAATTTCTTTCCCACTCGACACACCGTTGACTGATTTATTGGAGGCCTATTTAGATATAATTTATTGAAAAGTTGACAAACCTGATCTTTCGATCTCTTTATATTTCCGTAACCGCTCATTATTAAAATTTCAACTCGTTGTTTCTCATTCAGATGAACCATAGTGTAACAAATTAGAAATCAGACAACAGAAAATTAAATAGGAACTCAAAGCCATAGAAAAGGGAGATGCGCTTATGGTAGGGATAGATAGGCAACTTAACATACTAAATTGGTTCCCTTATAGCGCCATTCGTGTCTGGTTGAAGAACTAAATGTAGCACTGTTGGCCAGGGGCGGGGGGTCGGCGCCACGCATGAAAATTTAAATTTTACAACTTTGAATTCAAATTTTCGCACTTCTAACTTTGATGGAAAAGTTAGAAGCGCGAACCTTTTGAATTAAAGTCAATATATCTTGGGAGATTAAAAGTAAGTTGTAACTACGTTTCTTATATGGCGACAAGCTTTATTAATATTAGATATTTACATAAATTAATATAATAAAAAGGCATGTTTTACCTAGGATTGTGCCGTAAAGAATTAACATAGGAACAGCGTTCAGCTTTAAATAGAATCCTCTTCTGACATGCTTAATTTTCTAGTCATATCCAAAATGTGTGTGACAAACTCTATAGGTTTTTTAAATGACAATTTTGTCTTTGCCACAGAGTAATGGATTTTGAATAGCATTTACTCAAAGTTTATGCGTCTTAAAATGCACGGACATTAATACTAAGACCGTAAACTGTCATAACTGTAAGAAAATCAGTATATAAATAATGTTTATGATTATTCAGGATCAAAAGGTGTCCTGCATACATTTTTTTTTAAATAGCAGCAATATTTTGTATACAGTATAGGCGCAAGGTGCCTTTTTGGCTCTTCACGATACATTCTTTTTATTACTTCGCTAAAACAACAAAAAACTTACCAGGTCGCTTTTTGAAAACCTGTGCATTTTCACACGTTTCCCGCATTGTACTTTACATCCGGGAACGCAACAATAAATCACCATTTTAGCAGAATACACTTAATAAATTTATACGTCGCGCCGCTTTGTTTAAAAATTTAATTTTAAAATGTCAATGTCGCTTGGGTCCGACTCCCGAAGATATTTTTATTATGGATCAGCACATAAGTCATATTTTTATCTTTGTCGCACCTTAGCTGGTACGGTTAAATTCAGAGAGAGGAAGATGCAGAACGTTCCCCACGCTCATTCTAAATGCATATTTTGCCGCTACCAACGTTAGGATATGAACAACCTTATAAAACAAAATCCCTACAATAGCGCCATCATCGTCTGGTTGAAGAACTAAACGAACGGGGAACGATCTTCACCATTTAGGTTATCCTAGCCTAGCCTGCTCAAAACTGACACTTCTTAGGTCGCTGTCATGAAAACACCTTGACTTAACTGGTGGGTGTTAGGTAGGAATAATTATAATTAGGAAGTTTTTCATTTTTGAGCTGTCATTATCCCGGAAACGCAGATAGGTACAAATTTGAAATACAAAAAATTCAGAGTTTTCCCAGTAGAATCCAAATATGCAATCATATGCAGGGTGTTCTATTTAAAAAAAGTAAGTTAGTCTCTATGGCAACCAAACCAGAAATGACAGAAAAAATTCATGCACGTATAAATGTGGGGAATAATTTACTAAACAACTTTCTTGAAGGTCACTTTTTCGTATACGAGGTAATTCAAAAGTTACAGGCATTATGCGCGACTTTTTGGCCACTCTGTATATTATTGATAAGAAAATACCATATAACCATAGGCGTAAATAGAGAATTTTTCTGAAGGGGGGAGGGGGGGGGGGGATAGGAAATCCAATTCTGTCGCATATATGCATTAAAGAATGTGTCTTGAAAATCACTGTATGTTCAGGCGCTCCATTGGCTCAATATCATTACTTGTTTTCCTTAGTCCCTTTACTGCACCTTTATACTTTGCATATCTATTGCCGGCTGATTGGGATCGACCCTTTAGTTTTATTGCAGTCATAAAATCAGAAAATTTTTCGTGAAAGTAACTTTACAATGAGTAATGGCAGATGTAGCCTTAAAGCGACATCTAGTGGCAATCAAATGCATCACCTGGCCCGTCTAACAAAAATCAGTCAGAAACGGAGAAGCAAACTCCTGCAAAATCCCGGCGAGCCGGTATTCTCACAGGAGTCGCCGCCAGGAGCGCAGCATTAAAAGCCAATTCGGTATACGGACCGAGTACCAACAATTAGAATTAAAAGGAAAGCAACTAACCTTTAGAATAACTTTACAATGTTTTTCTACAAATGTGAGGAAAATTAAAATTAAAAAAAAAATTACGATGCGGAATTAAAAAAACAATATTTTGCCAAATAACCCTATTGGAATTTCCGAAAACTCACTTTATCAACTATTTCAATAGCCATTTGAATGAATAAAAAATCGAAGGTGGGAGGTGAGTTTCTGTGTCATTGCCGAAAGTGACTCTACTTTCCGCACTAGTCACTTTTAGGCAAAAATAAAAATCTTTATAAGGAATTACCTTTTTCCGTACCTTTCACTTTTTGACCCACTTTTTCTCTATCCCATCCATAGATTAGGCATACTGTACTCACTCTGTAAGTGTGTCTTCCATGAAATTCCTTTACTCGCCGTTTCTCCTTACATTCTGGTCTTATTTTGCAGTCTCAAAAATGTTTATATCCTTTTACTTAATTTACGATTCTTATGGCAGGCCTGTAAGACTGATTCCGAAGGAAAGGTAGTTGAAGGGAAGCATACAGTATATCGCATGTCGGCAAGCAGCGACGAAGAACGCAAAGAATGGATTCAAAGGTTAACTCAAAGTATAAGTCACAACCCGTTCTACGATATGCTGGCTAGTCGAAAAAGGAATGCTCAGTTGTATACAAAGAACTAGTCCTGTATGTTAAAAGGAATTTTGACACAAATATTAGTTTGTACCTGAGCTACGTAATATGTTTGTTTAATTATTACTTTTTTTTATAGATCTAGAAAAGAGCACTACCTAAACAAATTTTTTGTTATTAATTATTTATGTTTTAAACTAGTAAACATATTTTAACAAAGTCGAATTTGAAGATTTTTAGGAAATAAAATTGCTAAAGCTAGTATTACACTTGTCAATATTTGTGTGAATTTCCTCTTAGAATTGGTTACTTCTTACACTACGATCAACTGATACATAGTCTAGGCGATTTTTTGACGTTTGCAACAGTTGTACCAACGATACTTCAGGTCCCAACTAACATTTTTGGTCGCAGAGACGACTAACATCATGACATTATCGCGACCAATAACTGTTACTGCCCTAATAGTAAGTCGCTACGTTGTATTCACTAAAGTGGGGAATAATTTCCTGGTATCGATTCAGGTCCCAGATCGTTTGTGGAGGTTACGTTATAAAAACACTTAATTAACTATTTAAACTACTAATTAAAAGCGAAATAAGACACAAAATACAGGTCCTTTCAACAATATAGAAACAAGCAAATCAATAAACATAACCAGACCCAATACAAGCGGACTGTTAAAATTTAAAGTTCTCGAAGAACTTCGTGATCGTGGATGTACAGTGTGTGTATATAGTCTGGAAACGACTTAATTACATCACAATTTATTGGCCGATTTAAAACAAATTTGCTACAGTTGTGTAAGAGAATCTGACGCATCGAATGACGATATTGGCGTTGCTGTCGGCTTTTTAGTTTGTCTGGAATTCGAACGAATTTTATATTTTTAAATGTAACACCCTGAATATTTTTTCATTTATAGTTTTTACCTTCAATTTGCTACACTTTTGGTATAATATACTTTGTTCCTAATATCAGTAGTTTTCGAAATAACGAGTACAATTTAGAAAAAAATATATTTTTTATATTAAATGTTCAAACCGTTTTCCCTGTACAGCTTGACATTGTGCTAATTGAAAATAAAATTTTTCAATTGTGTTGTAAATCATTTCTGGCGTTATTAATTCAAATTCGTCCAAAATTCGACGCTGCAAATCGGCCAAATCTCGAGGTTTTGCGGTATAAACTCTGTTCTTCAAGTGTCTCCATAAAAAGTAGTTGCTAGGCGACAAATCAGGGGACCTAGGTGGCCACTGATTGTACCCCCTTTACCGATCCACCTATTCGGAAAAGTGTTGTTCAAAACACATCGATCTTGTGGTTACCCAGAAGCCCAGCCTACACATTCATTTTTCCAGGGCGTTGTGTATGACCTCCTCTCATCCAGTGGGGATTTTCATTTGCCCGAAACTTACAGTTGTGTCTATTGACTTTACCATTTAACATAAATGTTGCTTCGTCCGAAAATACTATAAATTTGAAAAACTGGTTATTTTGGTCAAACCTTGACATCATAATTTCACAAAATTCAATTCTTCGCTCATAATCATCCTCTGATAACTCTTGAACTACATGTATTTTGAAAGGGTGATATTCATGTTTTATTAAAAGATTATGGACGGATTTGCAGCAGACGTCACTTACTAGAGAAATTTTTCTTAATGAAGAAACAGGAGTTTCAACAACATGTTGTAAAATTTCTAAACTTTTCTCTTCATCTACTACTGCTGGTCGTCCTGATCGTCGCCTATCTCTACAATTTCCAGTTTCTTCGAACCGTCGGACAGTTTTTAGAACAGTTGCTTTTGAAATTGGATTTCGGTTTGGAAATGCATAATTAAATAGATTTGTAGCCTCTTCGTAAGACCTGACCCTATCGCCATATCCTCTCATCATAAGAATTGTAATTCTTTCACTTTCAGTTAAAGACATTTTTGCATGTAAAAATAACAGCTTTTATGACTTTACATCAAAAATAAATAAAACACAATTTGTTGATATTTTCAAAACACGTCGTTATTTCGAAAACTACTGATATTAGGAACAAAGTATGTTATACCAAAAGTGTAACAAACTTAAAGTAAAAAGTATAAATGAAAAAACATATAGGGTGTTACGTTTAAAAATATAAAATTCGTTCAAATTCCAGACAAACTAAAAAGCTGGCAACAACCCCAATATCGTCATTCGGTGCGTCAGATCCTCCTACACAACTGTACCAAATTTGGTTTAAATCGGCCAATAAATTGTGATGTTATTAAGCCGTTTCCAGACTTTATACACACACTGTATATGACATACAAAAACGAAAAGAGCGTTTTACATTGTCAAATTTTATTGTGAAGCATCATAAATAAATTGACGAAGACATTGACAGGTATAATACTAGCTTAAGTAAAAATATGGCATTATATGATTGATAAGTTTGTCAGTATTTGCAAAAATCGTACTTTATTTGTAAGTTTAATGGTACTCCCAAGGCCATCAATAATCAATCAAAATCATGCTTTATTCCTCCGTTATTAAATCTCATGGTCAATATTTATTGTCATTATTATTTTGTATTGAAATACTGTTTTATTGCCCTACCACGGTCATTATCATTTTGTAATGACATTATTTTTGACCGGGTGTAGTCTGCTATATTAAGCTGTTCATATTTGTGAGATTATGAATTTACTATTGTGAATTTTGAAAAGACTGTATCTTTACTCATTGCACCAGTTAATTTAAAAAGTTTTTTCTTAAATTTGTTTCCAAAGTGTTACTAAGTGTTTGTCTTAAAATTCCTTTCAAGATAATTATGTAAAGATGTCGGTCATTAATTTTTAATTGATAATTGTTATATATTTTGGAAATGCAACGAAGTTTTAAAATAAAATTTTAAAAATTGAACAAATTGTCTTTTTATTTTATCCTTTTACTAGAGGCATGACTTTCTTCAGTTCTTCGTACTGGACAAATGACGAACCCAAATTATTTAGGATACCTACAGGGTGTCTGGTTAGTATATGGCATACTCTCGGGAGAATATAGGGGAGGTCACAATAACCCTAAATTTTTAAAGAAAAAAAATCCTAAATGCCCCTTAACGGAGATACAGAGCCCCAAAGGGACACCCAGCGACTTACCTTCTCGGCTCTAACTTTTGAACCGACATGTAGGTATAGTTTAATGAAATTTTAATACTTTATGTAGGTTTCAATTTCAAAAATACTTTATTGTCAAGAAAAACCAAGTTTTATGTGACAAAGCATTGTTAATAAATAAAACCTAAATATTAAAAAAATATACATTTGAATTAAAAACATACAAATATCATTAAAATCTAAAGTAGGTAAAAGAAACTAAACAACAAAGCAAAGTAAATAAACAATAAAAAACATAAAAGGGAAGAGAGAAACTTAATGACAAAATATAGAAAACTATTAGAAATCAAATTTCAAGTCAAAAATGTGTATAATGTGCATAATCATTAAGCGTACCTAATCATAAGCTAGAGGTAAGGATGCAACACATAAAGGTAGCCGAAAAACTATACTCCAAACACCCGGAGGCGCACTGATGTCTAGTCGGTACTCGAAAAATTCGTCCAAAGAATAATATGCTCTCTCCAGCAGCAGTGCTGTAAGAGACCTTCGAAAAAGCCGCACCGAGGGAACAGTCCTAATATTCAAAGGTAAGTTGTTAAATATTTTTCTTCCTTGGTAAATTGGAAATCTCTGGGTGAAAGCCCTTAATGGAATGGGCAGTGGGGTGTGGGGCCCAGAAATGCTCTACGATTCTTATAGGTCATATAAAGACTCATAACACTAATATAGTTTATTTTTAAATCACGCGAAGTAATAAATGTTCATTAAATATGCAAAACGCATACCGGGGTATCTAGAGCAATTTAAACATCATACCTTAAAATCTATTGTGTTTACATTAAAGATTCCAAATAATGAGCATTCTTTAGGTAGGTCCACTCTAAATTTATCGCAAGCCCAGTGGCGCAACCAAGGGGGGGGGGCTACCGGGCTGCACCCCACCCCCCGAGCGAGCGTAGCCCGTGTCGTCTAACTACCTGTTTACAAGAAAAATATCTCATCACTACCTAAGATAGGTAAAATTACGCAAAAACTGAAACGAGTCTGGCTGTTTTTGTGATTTTCTGTTGTGTTTTTTAATCTTCTCACTTGAAAACCAAGCATCATCATGGAAAAAAGAACGTGGCAACCAAAAATTTTTCGCCTGCGGCGCTATTTTTTCCCCCAGCCCCCTCCGAACTTATTTTCTGGTTGCGCCACTGTCGCAAGCCATTGTTATATTTGAGGATTTATCATTGTTATTGGGAAAATCCTTTAGCCAGGAGAGTGTATTGTTGGGGAAGTTTTTAAACTGAAAATCTTAAACATGCCTATTCTCCTTAAATTGTAGGTATTGTATTTATATTCGTAGGTATTTATAACATATGAAAACATTTAAAAAATCATATTAACTAATAAATGACAATGGGTGGTACTATTTTACATAATATAATTACAAAAACAGAATATAGAATCTTACAAACAAAAGCATTTTCAAAAATTGAATAATACTTTGTCGTTATGGCTTAATCATAATCCGATTCGGAAGATGAACTTTTATTAACATCGTTTTTTTTTTCGTAAGCCTAAAGTGATAGCTTGCATTATCCAATACAATTATTGCATCTTTTGGTATAAGATCCAACATTTGCTCGAACCATTCTTCAAAGACATCGACATTCATATCTTCGTGATAGTCTCCTGTATTTTTAGATTGGAGCATCAGTAGACCACCTTTAACGAATCCTTTAGAATTTCCAATATGGGTTATGATAAATCGATGTCCTTTTTCAGATGGCGGTCCTAATCCTGTCGAGAATCCTTCCAAAAAAGCTTGCCTTGAACTTTTATTATTTTCATCCTGTCAAAATTTAGTCACAGTGTGGCCTTCATTTAGCCATGTTTCGTCTAGGTAAAATATTTGTTTGTTATCTTCTCTGGCTTTTCGGATGCTTCTTAAGTAATTTCTTCTCCAACCGACGATATTGCTTCTGTCTATTAAATTCGATTGCCTATTATGTTTTTTCCACCGAAAACCCATTTTTTTAAATAATTTTCAAAGCGTATTTTTACACGTAAATGAGTATTCCTGGTCTTCTCGGATTGAGGACAAAATTTTGTCGAGCGTTGGAAATTCTTTTTTTAAAAAGGAACTATGAACTTTTCGCCTTATTCTCTGCATTGAAACGTCATCCACCTCAAGTTTTGGTCGTCCTGGAGAAGTTTTTTGAGGTTTGACGCCAACACTTTTTTCTTCTTTTAAAAGTTGATATTTTTGTTGTTTTCCCAACGTTAAGCATATCTGCTGTACATTGCACTGCATTGTCAACCCTTAAATCCGCATTCTTACTTCTAATAGAATCATAACAGTTAAGAATTAATTTTTTTCATTTACTGTACATGGACCGACTCTAGGACGTTTAGGTAATTGTTAAAAATTCTCCATATTTAATTAAAAACACACCTTTCACACTTTGACTAGTTTTACCGAGAAACAAACACCCAATGTAGATAAGTATAGATATATAAATCGGTGTATTAATCCAATAGAGACACCCATAAAGGCATAATAACCACATAATTAGCAAGAAAGAATAAGGTAACCATGACTAGGTACAACCAAAAAGGAATAAAATAATTAGAGCAGAAACGGAATGAGTACCTAGACTCTAATTAGTTGTGATAAAATTACTTTCTAAAATTCCAGGTAAATGGTACGGCTGTACCGGCTGTTCCACCTAAGGAAGTAATCGGCTATATCTCAGAAAGTAATAACACTAGGACTTTGGGAAAAATATATATCGATAAAAGCGGCCAAGAGAAATTGCTGGAAATTATTTTCTCTTAATTTTTCTTATTTTAGGCTTATAAAGGCTATTAAATAGTTGAATAAAAAATCCAGGCCCGTATTTAAAATAAAAAAGTTGATGATGGTCGCTCGAATCCGATACGTCGGATTAAAAAACTAACCTCATCAGCTTGTAGAGGAGGAAAAGTTACTATAAGAAACCGAAAACCGCAACGTGATATCTTTTGTTAAACTAGAGATTTAATTGATTAATTAATGTTTTAAAAAATGGCCTATTTTTCCATGTAATTATTATTATCCCTAATTTCTCTAGTTTAACAAAAGATATCACGTTGCGGTTTTCAGTTCCTTATAGTAACTTTTCCTCCTCTACAAGCTGATGGGGTTAGTTTTTTAATCCGACGTTTCGGATTCGAGCTTTTTTATTTTAAATACGGACCTGGATTTTTTATTCCACTATTTAATAGCCTTTATAAACCTTAAATAAAATATGATGAAAAAGTCATATCATAACATTCGATTTTTTTGAGAAAATCCTTATTCATTGAGGAATTACGGAAAAACGCCATCTAGTGGCCACTATCAGAATCAATATGATATAGTTAATAGATGTACGTGTAGAGGAAAAAAGAAGGGCTTTTTTTCAAGACCAAGTTGAATAAAATCGGTTCATCCAAAGCAGAGATATCAGCGTTTGAAAGAAAAAAGTTTGACTTTCTCCCACCACTTTATTATTGAAAATAGAAAAAACGATTCGTAACATAAAGTTGCATAATTTTATGAAGAATACAATGCTTATATTTTTAACATATCTTTATTAAGAAAAATCAAGAGAAAATCGGAATTTCTATTTTGAAAGTTCTCTTACGCCCCCTAGCGGTCATTTTTCGAACTTGAAAATAATTTCCAGCCATTTCTCTTGGCCGCTTTTATCCATATATATTTTTTCCCAAAGTCCTAGTGTTATTACTTTCTGAGATATAGCCGATTACCTCCTTAGGTGGAACACCCTGTACACAATTTAAGCTTAAAAAATTTAATATTAAAATATGTATTTGAAGACACAACTTGAATTTAATGTCGATACTTGTACTATATCTGCAAAAATTCAGGCCTATTTAAATCTATACATGCCGAAAAATCTTGCACGCCCATAGAGAAGACGGTTTTGATTGATTTATTAATTCGCATCATTTAAATAAGATAGCTAGACTATAGAGTAGATGTTGAATATTGTTAGGGAAGTGCCACCAAGCTCGATAGGTCAATATTTTGACAGGTGTCATTTTACAGAGCTGAAAACTGGTTTTTTAAATACTCTGATCATTTCTCTTTAAAAAAAGTATTCTACATTTCTTTCGATAAAATTAGGCGTTTTCGAAGAAAATAATTTTTTTGTATAGCAAGTTTAAGCATTGAATTTCGAAATTTATTTAATAATCAAGTTTATTAACATACGTTGTTTAAACACAATAACTAATCGAATTGCAACATAACTATGACAATTCCCACTAAAATAATAAAATTTGTCATTATTACATCTAATTTCTTGGAGAGCATGAAAAGGTGCTTAAAGATGATGCTCTTAGTTTTTCAAGATAATTATAGTACCTAATAATAAAGACGGTAAAAAAAATAAAATCAATTACAATTACTAATATTGTTTTTAATCTTCAAGAATAATAAATAATTAATAAAACTCAATAACATATTTTTATTTTGAGGACAAACTTAACACAGGTAACTCCTAAATATAAAATACCTCTTAAACTGTACATTTAGCTGCATTTGGACAGTAAAATATGTATGTGCTTGCTAATTTTACTCTATATAGTATTCTGAGGTCGCACTAACTTTATGGACAAGCACTCGACAATTGTGTGCATGCAAGAAGAATTTATTCCGATACATTTCCAAATTTAAGTGCGCCGCATAAAGAAAGCATTGAAAGGGTTGACATTTCGATAATCACTTAAACGCAAGAATATTGAAAATGTGAAAGATTACTTCTTCTTGTTTACTTCAGCAGATTTTCGAAATGGGGGACCTGTTCCTCTATAGATTTCCTTGGCCTATCCATCGATTACCAAATGTATTTGATAAATGCTGATGAACTAAGTTGCTAAAATTGGTGCAGCTCACCGTCGTGCATATATCACATCTGATTTATAATTTCTAAGGGCCCATGAACCGTTTAAGTTTTGTTGCAAGAGTTGCAAATACATGGTACCATTTAAATTGTCTTTAATAAAGACTGGTTTAATGAGATGATTCCCAATAATCTCAGCCCACATATTAACCATAAACCCTTGTTGGTGCTTTATCTTTACTGTTGCATGGGGATTTTCTTCAAGCCAGATATGCAAATAATGGCAATTTATTACTCAATCTCGAGTGAAACCGGCTTCGCCCGTGAACAAGTTTTCTTACACTATATTAGAGGGATTTTTAGCAATCTCATCCAGAATTTCCTCCTCTAACTAAGGGTTACTTGTTCTTCTTAGAGGCCCTTCTCCACCACGATGCGGCAAAAAAGTTCCTCTCTTAAGCATTCTTTTTGCTTCACTTAACTGTTTACCTGTTTCTCTTAAGCTATCATCAACCCTTTCAAAAGCTCTTCGGTCGGTAAACGTCGATTTGAAAATATATAATAATAAATTTTTCTCGCCTCCACACAATTGCCGAGTGCTTGTCCATTATTTAGATGCATATGTCAGCATATTCACTAAAGATATAATCCTTCATTACTTAAGTCTTATACTCAATCAATCAAACAATTTAGAAAAGTGTTGCCAATTACATATTGTTAACGAAATAAATACGACTTGTGTTTGTTTTATTGTAGTATTCTGATTTATTATTTCAATAACGTGTTATACAACAAATTTATTTTCTTGGAAAACGGCTATAATTTTATCTAAACAAATGTAGAGTAGGTACATTTTTTAAAGAGGAATGACTAGATTATTTAAAAAATCAGTTTTCAGTCGTTCCTGATTTCCCTAACGATGTAAAACATCTACTGTACACAGAAAAAAAAAATCTATTGAGTTAGAAAAATTTTAGGTTCCGTCAAGTAAATAATATGTAGTTGCTATAGGGGGACAACATGTGTGTTTAAGTTAATTTGAAAATGTATTTGTTACTTTTAAAATAACTTGTTTAACTAAAACATTTGCACATTTATAGCAACCTTCCTATTTTTTAATTAAGTGTGGATATGCTTAAGGACCATTTCTATTTGTTTACGAAAAATACGAAAAATATTCCACAGTTTATGAAAATTAATAAAATATTTATAATATAGTAGATGAAATTAAAGTCGTACCTACTTGTTATATTTCACAATTTAATTCAGTTTCCTGACACGTGTTCCAACCCTTGCGGATCATTATCAAAGGCATATAAGACAATAATAAATCTACATGTCATTCAAATAAAAATTGACAGATGATGAGTTATTTTGGTCATTAATTTACAGGTATTGGCCAAAGATACAACTAAATTACAGGTGGTGTGATAATAGAGGTATTTACATCTAAGTAATAAAATTAAGAAAATGATATTGTGTATGTAATTATGGGGTTTTTCGTTCGTAAGTATTGACAGTGTTTGTTGCATATTTATCTTAAGTTGTTAGGCTATTAAGTATTAGATTGGCACCTGAAGGTATTTCAGGTGCCAACTGAAGGTATTTCAATTTGATTGTTAACAACATTACATCGATTTTTTAAGGCTTTTTGATTGCTTATGTTTCTAATAGGTTGAGTTTTCTACCCTTCTACCCTTGTGGCGAGTATATATTTATTATACAGTGGTCCGCTATTCCTGTTTTATTTTGTTTTTTTAAAATGGATGTTTTATGTTTTTTAAGCCTAATTTTAAAGTTTCTACCTGTTTGACCTATATATATATACAGGGTGCCCCACGACGAACCGCCGCGATCGATTTCTCGGAAAATAGACTTTTAAAAATTTTGAAAGTTTGGCGGTTTACTAAGGTCGATGGGGGCAAATCGGCTAAAATATTTTCAAGATGGTGGCACTTCCGGTTATACCGGAAGTTGATGTCAACTTGCTTATTTTAAATAGAATACCCTATATATTATTTCATTTTTAGATTTCACGCAAGATTCTAGACATATTTCATGTATGATGTCCTATACCTAAGTCTAACCGTTTTTGACATATTTAAAATTTTATGTCGAAAATGACATTTGCAGCCCTAAACATAACTATCATATTCTCCTATATGAAAGCCTTTATTATATCATTGGGGTTAGTTTCCTTATAGAAGGGGCTCTACTCTAGTGGACTCTATTGATATTTTGATAATTAATAAATACAGGGTGATCAAAAACAAACTTTAAATAATAAATTGAAAAAATCGTTAAAAGGCATTTTTTTCAAATGGAAACCCCCTATTTTTATAATTTTATCTTATTTGACATTAAAAATAAGGGTAAGTTTGTATAAGGTTGTTTGTTCGGAAAATTTGTAGTTTTCGAAATATTGGCAATTTAACATTTTTCTTTTGTAAAAATGCTATGCGGCTTTTAAGTTTTGTTATTAGTTGGCCATGATAAGGAGGCGCGGCGAAAAAAAGACAATGCATGGAGCACTACAGAAATGTCACTATTTCTTGCTATTTGACAATTACTTATTATTATTAATAATCATGCCGGGGCGATTAAATTATACGCACGAAGATTACTTAAATTTGTTTATTATCTATGGGGAATGTTACAAAGTTTTATCAAGAACATGCCAGACATTTGCTGATAGATATCCAGATAAACAGAAACCGTCGCGGAGCAGTGTTAAACGAATAATGGAAAATTTCAAAAATGTTGGTACCGTTAAGGCAAAAGTGCTTAGAAGAAAACCTATTCTTAATGATGAAAAAGTCGAAATTGCAATTCTGGGATATTTTGCCGCATATCCTATGACATCGTTAAGACAAGTGGCTCTACAAACAGGAATCTCGAAGAGCTCAATACATAGAATTCTGTTGAAACGCAACTTCCACCCTTATTTAATATCTTTGGTTCAACACCTAAGAGATACTGATTTGCCGAAAAGAGTGCAGCTTTGAGAATTTATTTTAACGATGACTCAAGACGACCCTAGATTTTTGAGCAACATAATTTGGACTGATGAAGCAAAATTTACGAAAAATGGCCTTTTTAACAGACACAATTCCCATTTTTGGAGTGATTCAAATCCTCATGCAGTACGATCGCGCAATTATCAAGAAACTGGAAATTTAACGTATATTGCGCTGTAAGAAATAATGGAATAGTAAAACTACATTTTTATCAAGAAAACTTAAATGGCAAGTAATTAATAATACAATGCAAATCATTTTAAATTATGTAAGTATTAACTTTTGCTGGAGAAAGATATTTAAATATTTAAGAAGACCTAGAAAATAAATATTTAAGCAATTTATCTCTGGCGGAACACAGGCAAATTTTTTACCAACACGATGGCGCCCCACCACACAGGACCATTCCAGTTACCAACTTCTTACAGGCAACATTTTATGACAAGTGGATTGCCAACAATGGACCTTTCCTGTGGCCTCCTCGTTCTCCTGATTTGACTGTCTTAGATTATTTTATATGGGGGAAGATAAAAACATCGTTTATTTTAATCCAGTAACAACGATGGAGGACTGTATGGCAAGGGTAAGGGGCGCGTTCGAAACTTTATCTCCAGATTCAATTAGAGCGGCTACCCATAACGAATTAACCCGGAGATGCAAAAAATGTTTGGAAGTCCAGGGTGGAAATTTTGAACATTTATTAAAATAAGTTGTTTCCATATTAATAAGATTTATGATTATTAATAATAATAAGTAATTGTCAAATATCAAGAAATAGTGACATTTCTGTAGTGCTCCATTGTCTTTTTTTCGCCGCGCCTCCTTATCATGGCCAACTAATAACAAAACTTAAAAGCCGCATAGCATTTTTACAAAAGAAAAATGTTAAATTGCCAATATTTCGAAAACTACAAATTTTCCGAACAAACAACCTTATACAAACTTACCCTTATTTTTAATGCCAAATAAGATAAAATTATAAAAATAGGGGGTTTCCATTTGAAAAAAATGCCTTTTAACGATTTTTTCAATTTAATATTTAAAGTTAGTTTTTGATCACCCTGTATTTATTAATTATCAAAATATCAATACAGTCCACTAGAGTAGACCCCCTTCTATAAGGAAACTAACCCCAATGATATAATAAAGGCTTTCATATAGGAGAATATGATAGTTATGTTTAGGCCTGCAAATGTCATTTTCGACATAAAATTTTAAATATGTCAAAAACGGTTAGACTTAGGTATAGGACATCATACACGAAATATGTCTAGAATCTTGCGTGAAATCTAAAAATGAAATAATATATAGGGTATTCTATTTAAAATAAGCAAGTTGGCATCAACTTCCGGTATAACCGGAAGTGCCACCATCTTGAAAATATTTTAGCCGATTTGCCCCTATCGACCTTAGTAAACCGCCAAACTTTCAAAATTTTTAAAAGTCTATTTTCCGAGAAATCGATCGCGGCGGTTCGTCGTGGGACACCCTGTATATTGCATCACAGTCATCACATTGTATTAAATTTGGTAGACACCCCGCTATGTGTTAATTTGTCTTTATTTTCAATTTTTGAATTAGCTATGTATTTATCTAGGTAATTTTTATTAAATTGTATTTCGCTGTTGTTTTTTTTTTGGAAAAAAAAATAAATAATAAGAAAAAACTATTTATTTTATTAAAAAAAATAAAAAAGAAGTAGGAGATGGTACTCTTCAGCGATGCTGTGATGAGCACCGCTGAATAAGCCGAACCGTAATTTTAAAATTTAATCAAAAAAAAAAGAATGAAATTGACGATAAAAATAAAATAAAATCGATGTAATGTTGTTAACAATCAAATTGAAATACCTTCAGGTGCCAATCTAATACTTAATAGCGTAATAACTTAAAATAAATATGCAATAAACACTGTCAATAATTACGAACGAAAAAACCCATAATTATATACACAATATCATTTTCCTAATTTTAT
The DNA here is from genome assembly GCA_963920685.1 of Polydrusus tereticollis. Classification (NCBI taxonomy): domain Eukaryota; kingdom Metazoa; phylum Arthropoda; class Insecta; order Coleoptera; family Curculionidae; genus Polydrusus; species Polydrusus tereticollis. The sequence goes on from OY987333.1 coordinate 40,770,927, forward strand.
TACTTAGATGTAAATACCTCTATTATCACACATGTAATTTAGTTGTACCTTTGGCCAATACCTATAAATTAAGAACCAAAATAGCCCATCATCTGTCAATTTTTATTTTAATGACATGTAGAATTTATTATTGTCTCATAATGCCTTTGATAATGACCCGCAAGGGATGAAACCCGTGTCAGGAAAGTGAATTAAATTGTGTGTAAAATATAACACGTACGACTTTAATTTCCTCTACTATGGAATATCCATTTTGCCAAGCATGTAGCCCATCACATATCAATTATTTATAATATAGTTTATATAAATGACGTTTAACCCAATTTAATCATACATTTCCAACAAACAAATATTTTTGTGTCAACATCTATGACTCAACGTTATAAATATCGATATTTTTGATCCAAGTATTTCGTATATTTAAACGAATCAATAACTATTAAATACAAATATTTCTTTATTTAAACGAAGGTGCTTTATTATTAAATTAATTATTGTTATTTCCACGAAAAACAATATATAATTTTTCCAAAAATAAAATGGTTTGGGACGCCTATACCGTTATGCATGGCAAATACCTATATGATATGTTTGGCTTAAACGAATATTTAGTACGATGGAGGCAAAGCTAGTGTTTTGTATCGACTGTATTCATTTATTATTTAAAATGGCAAAAAATGCAATTTTAAATAATAAATGAATACAGCCAATACAAAACAAAAGTTTCCTTCCAAATTTTCAAACTGTACATTCATTTAGTATTATATTACCTAATTTACCAAGATAAATACAGGGTGAATTGGAAATATATTGTACACATAAAAATAATTTTATAAAACATATATTGTTATCCGATTAGTTAACTTATGTCAATAAACTTGATTAATAAATAAATTTCGAAAGTCAATGCTTAAACGTGTTACACAAAAAATGTATTTTCTTCGGAAACGGCTAATCTTATCGAAACAAAATTAGAGTACCTTTTTTAAAAACGAATGATCAGAGTTTTAAAAAAATAGATTTTCAGTACTGTTAAGTGACACCTGTTAACATTTTAGCCCAACGAATGTAGTGACAATTCCGTTCCTGATTTCCCTGACGATGTAAAACATCTGCTGTAGGATGGTTTCATGAGTCTTTATGGCCTACATAAACTATCAAAATTTCTGTTGATTCAAAAGTTAGAGCCGACAAAGTAATCGCTCTGTATTCCGTTAAGAGGCACTTTAGGATTTTTTCCTATGACAAATTGGGGGTATTTTGACCTCCCCCCCGGATTGCACTCTTAATATTTTATAAATATTTTATAAGTATTCAGACATTTTTTAAATATTTGTTAGCAAAATAAAATATTTAGGAAATATTTCCAAAAAATATTTGTTGCAAATATTTAAGTAATATTAAATAAATATTTTAAAATTAAGTTATATTGCGTTAGTCATGTGCTCTTTAAATATAAACTATATTAATTAATATTATTGATAGTAATTACACATTTATTGATCAATTGCTGTGATTTCCGTCGTTTCTTAAAGAACTTCAATTTTTTATCAAAATGAAATATTTAGGAAATACAGTAATGTTCGCTTATAACGAACCCACTTATTGCGAACTTTCGTTTATAACGAACATATTTCTAAGGTAGAGCTTTAGTAGGTAGGTATTAGTATTTATCGTTTATTGCGAACTTCGCTTATAGCGAACCGTTTTTTTCGGTCCCTTGAGGTTCGTTATAAGCGGGCATTACTGTATTTGTAAAAACATATTTATCTCAAATATTTAAGTAATATTAAATAAATATATATTATTTATTTTTTAAGCTGTGATATATCATAAACGAGTCGACCAAATATAATGAACATATATATATTTGTAATCAGGAGAAAAATATCTTTCGTTTTAGCGAACAATATAAAGAGTGTTCGATTTAAAAAACACAATGTGCACCTTTATCTTAACTTTACGGTGCGCTTTTGTTTTTATAATAACTGTAAAAGATAATACACGAAAAATCCTCTAACTTTTGCATTGAAAGTTTTTTTCTAGTTATCTAGTTATGAAAATAAAACGTCTAGGTAGGGTGCAAAATATAAAAAAAAAACCTTGTACCTATATTAAATAAATATTTAATTCTTATATAAAATAAATATTTAAAAATCTGTCACGCAAATATTTAATTTAATAATAATAATAAAATAAGGTACTTTTCCGGTATTTTTTAAAAATATTTATTTAATATTTTGTGCTATCAGGGCCTGTACGCTCCCGAAAGTATGTCATATACTTACCGCGCACCCTGTATATTGGTTTATTAATTATCAGTGATAAGAGAAGCGCAAACAAATCACAAAATTTTTTTATCAGAAGCACCAGCACTTCATCAATTCCTGTAGACTTTTTATTGCTTAGATTTTGTATGAAATGCTTTACATTCCTTTGTAACAGGAGAGAAACCCATAGAATTGTGAATCTGAGAAGTGATGCGTTGAAAAGATCTAACGTTTGAAAAATGAGTCATGTTCAAGTTATCCTGCTTTTGTGAAACACCCTGTATATTTATAAATAATTTCCATTGGTTCGAAAGGTATTCAGCAAAAATTCATCAGTCGATAGAATTTTAAACAGCAAGCGCTCTATATAAATAATTAAGTTCATCTGACGCGACAATTCAAACAGAATAGTTTCGAAAAGGCCCAGATTAGTGCTCGCGCTAGCCGCTATTCAGTTAGAGCTAGTTTCACTTCGAATTAGAGCGGTGACGGCGAAATTGAAAATATGGGGGTAGTGAATCTACCGTTTATTTATTTTGACCAGGGAATAACCCCTTAAAATGTTGCTGCATGTTTAGTTAACACCCTATATAAAAAAACAACTAAATAAAACGGCAACGCTACTGGATTCCCTAGTGTATACCTAGCTTTATTAGTTAAAATGGATTATGTATAACATTCTTGTTGTAAAAAAGTTCGGCTGGTACAAATTCTATTTATCGTTGGGTGGCGCCGAGGCTTTCCCTTTTTTCTATCCTGCTGTGTTTCTCTATGTCTGCTCCGTTATTGATTGGGGGCGCTCAATTTCACACACAAGCGGTGTTGCGAAATGTATTTTTTGAATAAGATTTGTTGATTTTTGAACATTTTTTAGATACTAAGAGTATTGTAAGATTATTTGGGCTTTTATATTTCTACTAAAGACGAACCAGTAAGATAAACGAAAATGGTTTTGCGACGCTCTAATTTGATAAATTAAGGCGAACTGTTGAGTTTGGTGTTCAAGTTATACAAAATGGATTAAAGGAGGCATGATAATTTTAAAAAATGCTGTATACTTTCTGGGTATGCCAACGAAAGTGCACGGCTAGGTCGTCAAAAGGAATACTTACCTCTAATTAAATTACAAAATACAAATTGGAGAATGTTTTGATGAAATTTGACAACATAGGCAGCCCGTCATATTTTCCATCTTTCAAAAGTCGTCGGGAGAAAGCCGGAATTTTCCCGTGACCCCAATACTAGTTATTATTATTTGGTTTTTTGGTTTAAAGAATTTTTAATTTATGGACGTTTCTCGTACGAGAATAACCAAATTCGTGTAATGTGTGCTCGGTTTCAGTACCTAACATCTGAGCCTTTTGACAATTGATCCGCAAATTAAAATGGGTCTGTTTTGCTAATTACAACATGAACGGGACAGCTTGTTTTATGGTAATGTCAATTTTCTTATTTCTTAATTATCATTACCGATTTTATTACGTTTTGTTTTATATTGACTTTATTGTAGACTGTAGCTTCTTAAATGATAGTTGTATTTATGGCATTTTGTCTGAAGCAAACATAACATTAATTATTTAATCAAGAGTGTGATAAAGTTAATGCAATATACCTATCTCTGAATTAAAATTTATTTAATTTAAAATAATATTTTGATTTTTCTTTAGGAGTATAATATTCGTTAATTTAAAAATCGAATAAGTTTCACTATTATATATTGTTTATTTCCCACACAGCACAATCATGTTTTAGAAATATTTCATATTAGTTTCTCGGAAAGATTTTAAATATTCCATAAATATTTCAAAACATTTATGATATATTGATGAAATCTTTCAGAATGCCAAAAATGTCCCATAAAAGTAATATTTCATTTTATGTTTTTGAAACATTACATAATTGCATTTCTGAAATATTTCAAAAAAATTTCTTGTAATATTTCTGATATTATATAAAATGGAATAATATATCATTCAATATCAAGAACATATTTATTAAAAAAAACCTATATACTTATTAGGTAATAAATATGAATATACAAAATAGGATGGTTATTTATCTCCAAAATTCTTTATGGGGCCCTGAAAGTAGAAATTTAAAAAAAGTATGAATCATAATAATATTTTGTGGGTATAAAGGCGCATTTATAAAACTTCCGTCGCCACCGTTTCCGTCGCAACTTAACCTAAAGGGGGTAAGGTATGCACTTATAAAAGCCGCCATCGCTCCCGTTCGTAGTTACAATAACAAGACCAATTTTTATCTCGCTGACCTTGTGCTGTTCGTCGTTCGTGCATTAGCCAATGGGAAGAAAGAAATTTAACACATTTGACATAAAAAGTATATTTTTCATATTCTTACGATTTCAGCATTTACAGACAATACACAGGGCTTAACTTAGCTCATAGCTTAATAATAATAAATAAAAATAAATTTCATCCTAAATTAATTTAAGTTAATACAAAGATCAATGTTTTAACCTGAAACCTGTCTATCTCTCTCTATTGTTTACCCACTCTGTCATTACCTGTCTGCAACAAGTACTACAGCTTTTTTATTTCCCGTGCCATTACCGGTCTGCGACAAGTAATTTAACTTTTTACTTTCTCGTGCCATTGTCTATCTGCGACAAGGACTTTAGCTGTTCTTTCTCGTGCCATTACCTATCTGCGACAAGTACTTTAGCTTTTTTCTTTCTCGTGCCATTACCTATCTGCGACAAGTACTTTAGCTTTTTTCTTTCTCGTGCCATTACCTATCTGCGACAAGTACTTTAGCTTTTTTCTTTCTCGTGCCATCACCTATCTGCGACAAGTAATTTAAACTTTTCTTCTTTCTCGTGCCATTACCTATCTGCGACAAGTACTTCAGCATTTTCTTTCTCGTGCCATTACCTATCTGCGACAAATACTTTAAGCTTTTTTTTATTTTTCGTGCCATTACCTATCTGCGACAAGTACTTCAGCTTTTTTCTTTCTCGTGCCATTACCTATCTGCGACAAGTACCTACTTTAGCTTTATTTTTTCTTGTGCCATTACCTATCTGCGAAAAGTACTTTAGCTTTTTTTTCTTTCTCGTGCCATTACCTATCTGCGACAAATACTTTAAGCTTTTTTTCCTTTTTCGTGCCATTACCTATCTGCGACAAGTACTTCCGCATTTTTCTTTCTCGTGCCATTACCTATCTGCGACAAGTACCTACTTTAGCTTTCTTTTTTCTTGTGCCATTACCTATCATAAATTAATTCTCAATATCATTATATCAAATACCCTCCCCCAAATCAAAAATTCTAACAAGATTATCACCCACCTTTGTCAACTAATTACTCCCCAACCTTGCAGGTTATGTCGTAATGTTTTGTAATATTTTACATCATAATACCATTAAATTCTTTTCTTACTTTGATTTTCATGCTTTGGGTTAGACCTCTGAAAGCTAGACAGACCATTTAGTTTCGGCATAAAGTGTGCCCATAATACATTTGACCTATATAAGGGTGACCTTTACTTTAAAAGTGAAAGTTTATTGATTTTTGGCAACCAAATTAAAGAATCGGTACTGAGACCAGTGAAAAGTTAAATACTTTTTATAATAATACCTAATACTGTTTACCCAAATTACACATTTACATACCTGATAGTTTAGTTATTCGTCGTTCTCCAGTCAACGCTTTGCCTATCCCATAGTTCTCATTTTTATGATTATGGTACTTCCCCAAAATTGTTCCCTTAGAAATTGTATATTATTTTGTTACAATTATAATCGCTGGATTTTCGATACTGGCTATTGCTGACAACCACTTCTCGTCTATCTATCTATAGTCTATAAAATAACAGTAATACATTAATTCCAATACACACTAAGAGAAAGGACAGAGAGAAGAACAAATATAAATAAAAATAAATAGGTAAATAGACAATGTATTCGAACGAAAAAACATAACTCATAAAATTGCAGGTACCATCAACAAGTCCGATTATGGTTGAAAAAGCCTTTAAACTTTAAACTCTTGCACGCTATAAAATATGGGGAAGGGACATTTCGCCGCGGTCGTTTCGCCGCGGCAGTTTCGTCGCGAGGACCATTTCGCCGCCAAATAATAAAATGATAGTTATGAAATTTAAACAAATTTACATATATTTTTTTTTTCTTTATTTATTATTTAGAAACATTTAACATAAAAACATAATAACATTTTATTGATTTTTTTTTCGAAATTTTGTGCAATTCCCCTCAAGAAGTTTAGCATATCTCTTGCGTGAAACTCCTTCACCGATCTTAAAATTCTTTTATCTTCTTGAATATATTTTTTTAATTTTTTTTGCGGTTCATGTCCTGCGACTATTTGTTCTAAGTACATATTATCTCTGCCTCTTTGTATTATTTTAAATGCTTCAATAAACTTCCATATTGATGGATGGTCCATTCCCAATTCATTTTGCAATCTTCTGTTTGCAGCTTCTGCGTTGTTGTTAGTTCGGTTAATTCCTTGTATAACTCTGTTGTGTACATTCCACATTCTTACGGGAAATAATGGAGGACTTCTGATTTTCCCTCTCCGCCCTGGAATACCAACATAATTGTCTTTTGGTTTTGTAATTACACCCATTGTTTAAATAATTTAATACCTATCATTTATTTGGCGGCGAAATGGTCCTCGCGGCGAAACGGCCGCGGCGAAATGTACTAGACCCATAAAATATATTATCCTTCAAGATTCTGTTTAGTTTTCTCTTAAACAGATTTATGCTTTGATTTTTTAATTCTGTATGTAACAGGTTATATAGTTGCATTCCTTGGTAAAAAGGGCTGTTTAAAAATTCAGTCTAACCCGGAAAATTAGGCCTTAGCAGATCTTTTCGGATACTATATGCATGAACATCGGAAGCAGATGTAAATTTTCGTTTGTTCTTGTGTATAGACATCAAAGCTTGGTAAACATATATAACAGACATGATGGAAGTGTCATTATCCTAGTCCTCTTAAAAACATCACGACAAGATTCCTGTGGATGCATGCATTCTATTCATTATCCTTAGGTCTGAGGTTCTTCTTCTGAGTTCTAAAAATCCCAGCACTACGACTCTGATTCCCCCACAATTCGATCGCATACACCATTTTACAGTGAAAGTAACCGTAATAGGCACATTTCAGGACTTTGTCTGACACAACGTCATGCAATATTCTAAGAGAATAATAAATTGAATTCAACTTCAAACTAAGATCTGACAGGTGTATTTCAAATTTAAGATTAGTATCAATTGTTAGCCCCAAAATTTTAATTTCATTAATTCTGTTAATTACCTGGTCCCCTACTTCCATACTAGGCATAATCGCATTCGGCATGTTTGTATTTCCAAACAGTAATATATTTGTCTTTCCTATATTAAGCTTCAACCTGTTTGCCTTAAACCAATCTACAAGCTCTTTAATAGTTTGTTTTGTTTTATCCTTCAGCGTGTCAAGTTCTTTGTCACTTACAATACATGCGGTATCATCAGCATACATAACTATTTTATTTGATACGTGATTTGGGTGGTCGCTAATAAACAGGTTAAATAGCAGAGGACCCAGAACAGAGCCCTGTGGTACTCCCGCCGACGCTATTTTTTCCTCAGAGTCAAATGTGTTCATACTATCCCTGATACTAACAAACATACATACCTCTCACACCATAATTCGACATTTTCTCTAGCAAGATTTTGTGGTCTATCATATCAAATGCTTTGGTTAGGTCACATGCAATCATAGCACAGTAGTTTCCCTCATTTCGTTGCTGATAAATTTCACACAGAATATTGTACAGGGCACTCTCGGTCGATAGGGCCTCTCTAAATCCATGTTGGCATGATGTCAGAACCCTATATCTGTTTAGAAATTTTATAATCCTGTTATAAACTGCTTTTTCTATGACCTTGGTAAGCACAGACGCGAGAGCAATAGGACGATATTTGGAAATTACCTCTTGTAGTCCTTTACTTTTGAAGATTGGGATTACTTTCGAAGCTTTTAGTTAAGCCGGGAAATATCCAGCGTCAAAAGGTTGATCAAGCCAGAAATTATAGGAGCGAGAGTATCAATGTGCATCTTTAACAGAGATATGGAATGTCGTATTTCCCTGTTGAATTGGTGTTTTTTAGTTGAGTGACTGTCCTTGTTATCTCCTCACTATCAGTTGGGCTTAAGTATAAACTATTATCGATAGTAGGAGTTTTAGGTATTTCCCTGCCGTCAGAATGGTTACTATTGCCAATGCTTGAGAAATAAGTTGCAAGCTGATTTTCTATGTTAGAAGAGAAAACGCAAAAACATATTTTAAACGTAATTTAATTATAAGTAATAATAATATGACAGTATATAAGATACAATACAATTAAAATTATAACATATAGGACGGTTATTAATTAAAACAAACTTACTGTGTCAGAAGATAACCCAAGTGCTGTCACTGTCGTCATCCAAGTTCACAATAATTCTTTCTCTGGGCAACCGATCTATATTTACGTATGATTTTTCTACTTTTTGAACATGCGCTACACAATTTTCCCAGCTTTTGTTTGAAATATTTTGCATCTCTGACTGTACTTAATCTGTCACAGAAGAATTTAAGGTTGGCGAAACATTATTCCTCCTTACCGATGCTTTCAGCTGGTGCGATATATGTTCAATTGGGTTGAACACGCAATGATAAGGAGGAAGTCTTAACACGCTATGACCCATTTCTGCCACCAAAGTGTGACAATAATATTGCTTTCTTTATTGAAGATGATTTTAAAATTTCGAAAATTGCTTTTTTTGTGTAATTTTGCTCAAAATACATATTATTTTCCATCATAATATAGTCCTGGATGGTAACTTTTGTGTCATTGGAACACGGAACTTTATTTAACCTACGACTGTGGTAGCTCGCATTATCCATCACTATCACACTATTTGGTGATATATTTGGTAATAATTTGTTTTTAAACCAGTCTTCAAATAGTTCTGCCGTAGTATCATCGTGATAATCAGCAAGGGAGTCCTTTATATTTTTGGCTGATAAGGCCAAAGCGTTTGGTATAAATCCGTTTTTTGTCCCCGCATGAATTATTGTTATACGCTTACCTTTATTTGATGGAGCTTTGGTTCTGCATTGACCCGATAAATCTACCCAACCTTTATTTGGAACTTCGTGTGTGTTAAATTTGTTCCCTGTACATGGCATATATTTTTCTGCGAATTATATCAACATTCGTCACCTCCAGTTTCTTAAAAGTAAAAGAGCCTTTCCTCTTTCTTCTCTCCACTATAGGTTTATTTACAAGAAACCACACTGTGCTCACTGGCCTGCATGTCAAAGCTGCCGCTTCCTTCACTTCACCAAATTTTGAAAAACCGCGTTCAAGAAGAGTGGTGTAAACGTCGAAGATTACTTTTTTTGTGCCAAGTGATAAAATATCACGCTTTGATTGGTTTTTATCACGACCCGTAGATCCACTTGGCATACTGGTTTCTTCCCACGGGCGAAACATTCTTAGATATCACGTTTAATTGGCAACAAATAACTTCTTGTCTAAACCAATACAAACATCTAACTGAATTTTAAAGCCAAAAATCGGCATATTTAAATAACTAAAATAAACCTATTTTATTTTACCCAAATTATTTTAATAGGATCACTGAGAAAATATAATAATCTTTAAATAGATCCATACCTGGAGTCCTCAGATCAGGTGGCCGAATTTTACACCTCACACAATAGGTTGTTATGACGTTAAGGGATTAGCATTTATAATGAGTTTGTAAGATATATAGACGGACTCTAGGTAGGACCCAAAATTAAAAAAAAAAACTTAAAAATGGGAGGATATCGAAATTACTTAAAAGTCATCCTGTATAACATACTATTAATAATCAACAATTTTTAATTTCAATTAGACAACAGTCTCCGAGTTGTTGAACTTCAGTCATCAATTACGGGATCGTAGAAATGAAACAAATTAGTTTAAACACAAGATATTATCCCGCTCATCAATCATCAGTTAAATGAAATTTAAAATTTTATAACTAAAAATGGCTTGGGGATATTGGAGTGCTACCTCCGTATCAGATCGAGGTCGTAGTCCTCGTCGTAACAAGGAAAACTATCAGGAAAATTCGGATCATCACATATCATCTCAACACTCCCAACCAAATATCGCCAAAACTCTCGAGGAATCGTCCGATCTACCCCATGAAACTTATAGCGTGATTATAGCAAATAGTTCGACGAAGCAAATTTCGGAAACTGAGTTCGAAGAAGTCCTTCAGCATCACCAATTATCTAGGTAAGTCAATTTTAATGAATGAGTTATAATACAATGCAATTAATGTAGAATACATAGCGTTTTTTTTCTTGATACATTTGAAATTTGTTTTTTAAGTCATTGACAGTAGGTATTCCCTTACTTGAGACCGTATCTCCTAAAACACATGTAATTTCTTATGGAGAAATTTCCATTATTCAGCCATGCGCATTCCGTTATGATGGCATCCATTTCAACACAAACATTATAATGTACTTTTTTCCTTTTTGTGACATGCGTAATTGATATAGTAATTGTAGATATGCTTTAAAGTTCCTGTACAAACCTGTTTAGGACTCTGTTGACTGATGCAGTGTGGATTAAAAATATTATTATTTTAAAATTATTTATTAAATTTAAGGCACAAAACTTTGTTTATAAGTAATTGGTATAATTAATCGGTGTTATAATCATAAGCCTCTTGATTAAGAACGACCATTTTAATTTAATTGTATATTATGTTGTTAATGTTACATGGTATATTTTACGTAGAATAATAGTTTTAGATTTAGGATTAGACAATCTCCTTGTATTTACATTAAATCATTAAACAAGTTACATAAAAAGGGGGGGTTTTACGTTTTAATATTTAAGTTAAACATACGTGTATGTCAAGGATAAAGCTAGATCAAAAGGATGGAACGAAATCGAGAAAAGTATTCAAGTAGTTGGGATAATTTTAGGGTTTTTCACAGGGAACCGACCTAGATGTCTAGGTAGATTAAATAGCAGTTGCTTGTACCTGATCGCAAAATGTGTTTACCAATCAAGTTGTAGTTAGTTAAAAAAAGGCATTGGTTTTATCTGGATTAAACCGTTCTGATTTAAAAATAATTATTATATCAATGAAATATTCTTATGAAATATATAGTGTAACATACACAAACCTTTATATTATATTCATCGAATTGAATGATTTTCACACTTACCTAGAGTGGACCTTCTATTGGATGGCCGAAGGCAACATAGATTTTTTTCTCTTCAATAAATAAAAAAAAGAACCACATGCGGACGCTGAACTCTAATCAGCATATTTTACTAGTAAATGGACCTATTATTGTTGTGTACAATGATTCGATGATTTATCATAGTTTTGTATGCGATCTACGAGGGTTCCACCCATATGCTATTAACGACTCACTTTTTTCAAATATCACTCGATGTCAGTGTTGTAGTTCTGGTTGCGATAACACAGAGTAATTGGCTGTTGACAGTGTTTATAAAATAAAAATAGACTAACCTTTTCTGCAAACGTTCTTAGGGACCGTTGTCTTCTTTTTTTTTTTATAACGGATATTGACACAAAAACGGCAGTATAGTGGTCTTTTGTTAATTTCGGATTTATTTGATGTGTTGATTGACGAGGCAAATATCATTGATGATCAGTGGTGATGATTGATATTTACGTTTTACCTGTTAGCCTGACTTTGTAATCGTTTTCAAAATTTCTTCACATTACGACCCTGATGATGAGCTCGCAAACGCATAGACAAAAAGTTTTTTAAATATAAAAGGTTTAAGGAGAACGTTTGCCCTTAAACATTATACGCTTATTTAAGACAATATTAATTTAAACTACAAAAAAGTATATTGTTTTTATTAAAATTGTACTATTTATACTTTAAGTATGTATAGATATTTTTATTATTTTGTAACTATGGTGAGTTCTTTGTATTCCAAAAAAGTGGATTTTCTGAATTATTTTATTTTACTATTATTATACAGTATTAGTATTTGTCTATCATTAGTTTGCTATAGCGTTAAATAAGGCCACTGCATTTTATGCATTTTTAATTATGAATTCAAGACATATTTCAATTCAACTAACAATTTGCATGTTTAAACATGTGACTGTTTAAAATAACCACCTGAAAAGTAATAACATGTAAGAACTAGGTCCAGTAAAAAATACTACAAAAACTAAGATTAGGGTAAAAATCACCTTCTAACCAAGTATGGCTGATTCCAAGAAGATATCACTTCAATGACCCTACACTCCCAGTATAATTTACTTTTAGTTCATTACCTCATTAATTCAATCTCGCGAATTAATTATCCCCTCCCGCTTCATTTTTGAGTAACCCAATAAGTTCTTTTCCCCCACCCCTACAATTCACTACCCCCACTCCAATCTCGACAGATCCTACATTATAACTAGGCGTCTGCAGAAAGACCTTGTCATATCTACTTTAGACAGGCAACCGGACAGACACATCTTGTAGAAATTTACAGAAAGATGGAGAAGTTTATTATTGTTAAAGACGTTGTTAAAAAGTTACGAGAATTTAACCTTACAGGACGCACTCTAGAGTTTAAGTTAAAACCTGTTCCACAGGGAGTTGAACCAGTTGGTTGGGTGGAAAAAGGAATTAATCAAATTATTCAAAACGCTACAGTAGGCCTACAACCCTTAGATCGTGTGGGTTTTAGTTTTTGCTCTAAAGACTTCAACCGAGGAGAAGGTTGGATTCGCTTCAAAGCAGCTAAAGACATAACCTTTCAAGATGTTTGGAGTGTTATAAGTGGCATTTATCAGTCAAACTCAGCAGGTCTTAATACAGAATCATTTTGTCTTAGTGTGACAACTGTTAGATTACCTGTTGGTCGGGGCAGAGGAAAAAATTATAACAGCTTTCACGAGGAATGTGACAAGCGACGAGGTATTATAAGTATTAAAAATACCGATAACCTGTGTTTACCACGTGCTTTGGTAGTCGCCATTGCCCATAATAAAAGAGATCCCGAATTCAGTAAGGTTAGAAGAGATATTAGTAAAATTCAAACCGAAAGAACAAGATCATTGTTGGAGAGAGCTAAAATTAGCATTCCTGAGGCAGGAGGTGGAATTCCCGAGTTAATACAATTTCAAAATCATCTAAAAGAATATAAATTAGTTGTTTATAGCTATGGATCAAAAGGACGAAATATTATATTTGAAGGTTCAACTGAAAGCAATAAACGGCTGAACTTATTACATTACAAAAGCCATTTTAATGTAATTACATCGCTGACAGCAGCTTTTTGTTCTAACTATTTTTGTGAAAAGTGTTACGTCCCATATGATCACAAAAATGAGCACAGATGTGGTGGAACCTGTCAGGCATGTCAGCAAGCCCCTGCTTGTGAAATAGCAATAAAAATTAAATGCCAGGACTGTCTACGATTTTTTAGAAGTCAAAACTGTTACGAAAATCATAAAAAGGATTATTCGTCAGGCAAATTTACAGTATGCGAACAAATTAAACTATGTTCTATTTGTTTAAAAACCATTAAAGCCAAAAGAGCACATGTATGTGGTGAAATTTATTGTAAAATTTGTAATAAACATGCACCCGAGGATCATCTATGTTATATTCGGCCTGATAAGGGAAAACCTAAGATTAAAGATGTTCTTTTTGTATTCTACGATTTAGAGACGAGCCAAGACAAACTATTGGAAAATTCAACGTTTTTACATGAAGTCAATCTCTGTGTTTTCAAACAATACTGCGATGAGTGCATGGATTCTGAAGCAGATACTTGTAAAAAATGCGGTCTAAAGTTACAAAAAGTCAGAGGTATAGACCCAGCGGGGACATTTACTAACCATTTGTTACAAATGAGGAAAAACTTTAAAGAAATTATTGTAATAGCCCATAATGGTCAGGCTTTTGATCACCAGTTTATATTAAACTACATTATGACAAAGACAGATTTTACACCTGAGTTAATCATGAGAGGTACCAAAATAATTACGATGCAACTTGAAAATGTAAAATTTATCGACTCACTTAACTATTTCCCTATGCCTTTAGCCAAACTACCAAAGGCATTTGGACTTGATGATATTTTTAAAAAAGGCTACTTCCCGCACCTATTTAATACAAAGGCAAATGAAAACTATATAGGACCTCTACCATCAATTGAATATTACTCCCCAGATAGTATGAAAGAAGAAGACAGAGCCAAATTTCTTAAATGGTTTGTAGAGCATGAAAATGATGGTTTCGATATGCAAAGAGATCTGGTAGACTACTGCGTATCGGATGTCGAAATTCTTGCGCAATCATGTTTAAAGTTTAGAGAACAACTTATACAAACTACCAATGTATGTCCATTTACTGAAGCCACAACTATTGCTTCAGCATGCAATAAAATTTTTAGAAGAAATTTTTTGAAGCCTAATACTATAGGAATCATACCAAAAAATGGATACCGATGGAGAAACAGGCAGAGCAAAATTGCCATAGATTGGTTACTTTGGACCGAGAATCACAGAAAAATCAACATCTTACATGCTGCTAATGGTAAAGAAGCTGTTTTAAATGGTGTAAAAGTCGATGGTTACTGCTCCGAAACAAATGAGGTATTTGAATTTCAAGAATGTTATTTCCATGGATGTACTGTATGCTACAAGTTCGGCAGGAACGATCCTCTTTCCGAGGACCCCTCAGAAACGCTAAATTTAAGATATGAAACCACAAAGGCAAAAATTATGAGACTAAAAGATTTCGGTTTTTTAGTTAATGAAATGTGGGAGTGTGATTTTAGAAATTTATTAAAAAATAATCCAGAGATAAAATCCTATACTAATACCCATTACAATAAAATTTTGACAAAACTAAATCCAAGAGATGCTTTTTATGGAGGACGAACAGGAAATACCTGCGAATACTATGAAATAAAAGATACGGAAAAAATTAAATACGCCGATGTTTGTTCCCTCTATCCGTACATCTGTAAGAGTTCTAAATTTCCACTATCACATCCAGAAGTGTATGTAGGAGATGCGTGTAACAAATTAAACCTAAATAATATAGATGGTTTAATTAAATGCACAATTCTCCCACCAGAAGAGTTGTACCATCCAGTACTCCCTCAAAAAATAAACAATAAATTGATGTTTATTCTTTGTCGAACATGTGGTCAAGACATGAATTACAACGAATGTAAGCATACCAGCGAAGAAAGGGTACTTGAAGGAACATGGGTTCTGGACGAGGTACTTAAAGCCATAGAAAAAGGATATAAAATACAAAAAATACATGAAATCTGGAAATATAACGTACGAAAGTTTAATAAAGAAAACGGTGAGGAAGGATTATTCACATCCATGATGAATAAATTCATTAAAATCAAACAGGAAGCATCAGGCTGGCCTAAAGATTGTGAAATAGAGGAAGACAAAGTTAAATACATTGATCAGTTCTTTGAAAAGGAAGATGTTAAACTAGAGTATACCAAAATTATTGAAAATCCAGGGCTAAGATCACTGGCGAAATTAATACTTAACTCGTTTTGGGGAAAATTCGGTCAAAGAGAGAATCAACCAAAGACGAAAATTGTAAATAAACCAGCAGATTTATTTGCAATGTTTATTAACCCTGCAATTTATATCAATGGGGTTATACCCGTCAACGATAAAACATTACTTGTCAATTATGAATATATAGAAGAAGCCAGCGATCCGTTGCCGACTGTTAATGTTGTTATAGCGGCTTACGTAACAGCACAAGCGCGCCTTAAATTATACTCCTATCTTGAAGCTCTTGATAAAAGAGTCTTATACTATGATACAGATTCCGTGATTTATGTTTCAAAAAATAATGACCCCGATATATCAACGGGGCAATTTATTGGAGACATGACAGACGAGTTGGAGAGTTATGGCTCTAACTCATTTTATTTTCAATGGGTTTTTCTTTTTCTATATCCATATGGTTCGGAGCTTCCATCCGATAGAAATTTTCTCTTTGTTGAAATAGGTCTATAGAGTTTGACTTCAGTACAAGTTGTCACAATG
This sequence comes from Polydrusus tereticollis, assembly GCA_963920685.1. NCBI lineage: Eukaryota > Metazoa > Arthropoda > Insecta > Coleoptera > Curculionidae > Polydrusus > Polydrusus tereticollis. The sequence goes on from OY987333.1 coordinate 40,787,305, forward strand.
TGCTCCTTGCTACGCCGTATGCTTCTGGATATGATGGGGATCGGTTCTTAATTTTGGTGGACCGGTGGCATTTCCGCCATCGGGGTTAAAGGAGGTGGGACCACCCTTAACAAAGAAAAAATTAATTAATATTTTTATGATTGATTTTTCTTATAAATTTAGTTTTTGATTTTTTTTAAAACCAATAAAAAAATCTGGCATCCCTAAATTATCAAAATGACCGAAAAAACCATTGAATGCTCGGGTAGTATAGAGTCCCAAGTAAGCCCTGAGAATCCTGAAGCCCAGGATTTTTCAACAATGGTAGAATCAATCCAAACTTATTTAAATATAACCAAAAATGCCGACCAGGACGCTTTACTTGCTTCCCAAACCAATCCTCGGTGGGACCGAGAACCACTCCCAGGGATAGAAACGCACTCCAATAGGGACATATTGGGCAACGTTAGGCCAACTCGCCCAGCCGAGTTGGCCCCAATGCGAGAAGTAGGAGTCGACCCTCTCTGGAATCCGGCTTTACTTAGGAGAACGCTACTCGGTCAAAAAGACCTCGACTCTGACTCGGGCTCTGAAGGTAGCGTATCTTTCCACAGACCGCCGAAACAAAGACATCCACAGGGCCGTATCGGCGACACTAACTCATACATAACTAAGTTTGTTTCTGGAGGCCCCAAGAATTATGCATTTAAGGTTCACTCGACGAAAAGTAATTTAGAAGAAACGGTCTGTAAAGTTAAAGGTATAACTCTCAACTATGCCGCATCACAAGTAATAAATTTTGATGCAATCAAACACATGATTCTTCAAAAATCCGAACCGATCCCCATCATATCCAGAAGCATACGGCGTAGCAAGGAGCACATTGTGACAACTTGTACTGAAGTCAAACTCTATAGACCTATTTCAACAAAGAGAAAATTTCTATCGGATGGAAGCTCCGAACCATATGGATATAGAAAAAGAAAAACCCATTGAAAATAAAATATATTGTATATTTTGTATGTATTGTATATAAAATATATTATAAATATTGTATATCTAGAACCGCTATGGAGTTTAAAAATGTAAATTAAGTAATAAACAATTTAAAATATCCATTTTGGTTTTATTTTTTCTTTAACAGTAAGAGTTTTCAAAAGTATTTAAATAAGTAATTATGTACATATTAAAAAAATACGTTTTTATTTTTACAAAGACACTTATAATTTAAATAGTTTGAAAATATTATCCAGTCATTTAAGTACTACACTTAAACTTAAAGAAAAGTTCTCCGAAGCCACAAAAAAACACTAAGGGAATTGGTTCTTTTCAGCTATTTTTCTGTTATTCTTATAGTAATCCATAATCGTTTCAAATTTGAACGACCCACATGATAGTCTTTTTTTTTTTTTGTAATTTATGCATATTTAATTAGAAGGTTTCATACAACTTTAACAAATAGAGTTGTTTTTTCTTTTATTTTTTTCTTTTCTTTTTTCTTTTTCGGTTCTTAAGAAATGCTAAAGAATCTGTACAAAACAAGTCACGAATTAACTAAATAGCCACCATTTCACTAAATACTTAACACTCAGTATACAATTTTCAGAAATGTCATGATTAAGAACGGTTCTAGTCATTTTATACAAGATTTCACATGATTTAACAAATTTAAAACATTTTTTTTAATTTTTACTAAATTCTAAACACTCAGTATACACTTTTAAGAAAATAGGACGATTTGCGACTGTTTTAGTCATTTTTTACAAAGTTTCACAGGGCTTAATAACGTTAAAACATTTTTTTTAATTTTTTACTAAATTCTAAACACTCAGTATACAATTTTCAGAAATGCCATGATTAAGAACGGTTCTAGTCATTTTATACAAGATTTCGCATGATTTAACAAATTTAAAACATTTTTTTTAATTTTTACTAACTTCTAAACACTCAGTATACACTTTTAAGAAAATAGGACGATTTGCGACTGTTTTAGTCATTTTTTACAAAGTTTCACAGGGCTTAATAACGTTAAAACATTTTTTTTAATTTTTTACTAAATTCTAAACACTCAGTATACAATTTTCAGAAATGACATGATTAAGAACGGTTCTAGTCATTTTATACAAGATTTCACATGATTTAACAAATTTAAAACATTTTTTTAATTTTTACTAAATTCTAAACACTCAGTATATCATTTTCAGAAAATAATACAATTCTGTACAGTTTTACAAATTTTCACAGGTCTTAATAACATTAAAACATTTTTTTAATTTTTTACTAAATTCTAATCACTCAGTATACAATTTTCAGAAATGACATGATTAAGAACGGTTCTAGTCATTTTATACAAGATTTCACATGATTTAACAAATTTAAAACATTTTTTTAATTTTTACTAAATTCTAAACACTCAGTATATCATTTTCAGAAAATAATACAATTCTGTACAGTTTTACAAATTTTCACAGGTCTTAATAACATTAAAACATTTTTTTAATTTTTTACTAAATTCTAATCACTCAGTATACAATTTTCAGAAATGACACGATTTAGAACAGTTTTTACAGATATTTACAAAGTCTTAATAACATTATATTAATAATTATCTAACATAATGTATACAATTTCAAGAAATAGTAGATTTTTAATCCATGTACAAAATTCAAGAATCTAAAATACAATTAAATGTAGGCTTTTTTAATTGGCATCTCAGGCAAATTATTTCCCCCAAAATTATCTAAAAAAGATATACCAAAAACATTCTAAAGCGGTTTTTTACCTCTATAAGTATGCAGGCCGATCCGACCCTTGTCGGTTTTATTACCCGCATAAATTAACACAGTAGAGAGATATGGACAGAGCGAGACCAGTGGTGCTGGTGGTGCTGTTTTACGATCTAACCCAGGTGGTGCAGGTGGTGCGTTTTACGATCTAACCCGGGTGGTTCGGTGGTGCGTTTTACGATCTAACCCGGGTGGTTCGGTGGTGCGTTTTATGACCTAACCCGGGTGGTTCGGTGGTGCGTTTTATGACCTAACCCGGGTGGTTCGGTGGTGTTGTTTACAAAATAACCCGAAATTAAACCCGACTTTTTACGACCTAACCCGGATGCTTTCATGAGGCGGCTTCTCATCTAACCCTAACTTGATCCTTAATATTTATGAACTGACCCGAGATAAAACCCGACTTTTTACGACCTAACCCGGATGCTTTCGCGAGGCGGCTTCTCATCTAACCCTAACTTGAACCTGAATATTTATGAACTGACCCGAGATAAAACCCGACTTTTTACAACCTAACCCGGATGCTTTCGCGAGGCGGCTTCTCATCTAACCCTAATTTGAACCTGAATATTTATGATCTGACCCGAGATAAAACCCGACTTTTTATGATTTAACCTTAGTGAAACGCCGCTGCTAAAGCGATATAGTAAAAAAAAACTCGATTAAAATTTTATCTTGTTCGCTAGACCAATTAATTTCCAAATATTATAATTAAAACATACAATCACTACACTGGCGCACCGTCAAAAATCGTGCTTGCACTATCCCAACGTACAGAGCGTCCGCTTCAGAAAATACGGTGCCGTATTTTTTGCGCCGAACGCTCTGGAGGAACACACTCCGATTTGCAAGTACATACACGCTTTGTCGCGGCAAAGCTCGCCGTCAAATTACGGCCACTCTTTTGCGGTACCGCTTTGTAGGAAACCAAAGCTTTAGTGAAACGCCGCTGCCCCAGAACTCTGTCCATATTCCTCTACTGTGTTAATTTATGCGGGTAATAAAACCGACAAGGGTCGGATCGGCCTGCATACTTATAGAGGTAAAAAACCGCTTTAGAATGTTTTTGGTATATCTTTTTTAGATAATTTTGGGGGAAATAATTTGCCTGAGATGCCAATTAAAAAAGCCTACATTTAATTGTATTTTAGATTCTTGAATTTTGTACATGGATTAAAAATCTACTATTTCTTGAAATTGTATACATTATGTTAGATAATTATTAATATAATGTTATTAAGACTTTGTAAATATCTGTAAAAACTGTTCTAAATCGTGTCATTTCTGAAAATTGTATACTGAGTGATTAGAATTTAGTAAAAAATTAAAAAAATGTTTTAATGTTATTAAGACCTGTGAAAATTTGTAAAACTGTACAGAATTGTATTATTTTCTGAAAATGATATACTGAGTGTTTAGAATTTAGTAAAAATTAAAAAAATGTTTTAAATTTGTTAAATCATGTGAAATCTTGTATAAAATGACTAGAACCGTTCTTAATCATGTCATTTCTGAAAATTGTATACTGAGTGATTAGAATTTAGTAAAAAATTAAAAAAATGTTTTAATGTTATTAAGACCTGTGAAAATTTGTAAAACTGTACAGAATTGTATTATTTTCTGAAAATGATATACTGAGTGTTTAGAATTTAGTAAAAATTAAAAAAATGTTTTAAATTTGTTAAATCATGTGAAATCTTGTATAAAATGACTAGAACCGTTCTTAATCATGTCATTTCTGAAAATTGTATACTGAGTGTTTAGAATTTAGTAAAAAATTAAAAAAAATGTTTTAACGTTATTAAGCCCTGTGAAACTTTGTAAAAAATGACTAAAACAGTCGCAAATCGTCCTATTTTCTTAAAAGTGTATACTGAGTGTTTAGAAGTTAGTAAAAATTAAAAAAAATGTTTTAAATTTGTTAAATCATGCGAAATCTTGTATAAAATGACTAGAACCGTTCTTAATCATGGCATTTCTGAAAATTGTATACTGAGTGTTTAGAATTTAGTAAAAAATTAAAAAAAATGTTTTAACGTTATTAAGCCCTGTGAAACTTTGTAAAAAATGACTAAAACAGTCGCAAATCGTCCTATTTTCTTAAAAGTGTATACTGAGTGTTTAGAATTTAGTAAAAATTAAAAAAAATGTTTTAAATTTGTTAAATCATGTGAAATCTTGTATAAAATGACTAGAACCGTTCTTAATCATGACATTTCTGAAAATTGTATACTGAGTGTTAAGTATTTAGTGAAATGGTGGCTATTTAGTTAATTCGTGACTTGTTTTGTACAGATTCTTTAGCATTTCTTAAGAACCGAAAAAGAAAAAAGAAAAGAAAAAAATAAAAGAAAAAACAACTCTATTTGTTAAAGTTGTATGAAACCTTCTAATTAAATATGCATAAATTACAAAAAAAAAAAAAGACTATCATGTGGGTCGTTCAAATTTGAAACGATTATGGATTACTATAAGAATAACAGAAAAATAGCTGAAAAGAACCAATTCCCTTAGTGTTTTTTTGTGGCTTCGGAGAACTTTTCTTTAAGTTTAAGTGTAGTACTTAAATGACTGGATAATATTTTCAAACTATTTAAATTATAAGTGTCTTTGTAAAAATAAAAACATATTTTTTTAATATGTACATAATTACTTATTTAAATACTTTTGAAAACTCTTACTGTTAAAGAAAAAATAAAACCAAAATGGATATTTTAAATTGTTTATTACTTAATTTACATTTTTAAACTCCATAGCGGTTCTAGATATACAATATTTATAATATATTTTATATACAATACATACAAAATATACAATATATTTTATTTTCAATGGGTTTTTCTTTTTCTATATCCATATGGTTCGGAGCTTCCATCCGATAGAAATTTTCTCTTTGTTGAAATAGGTCTATAGAGTTTGACTTCAGTACAAGTTGTCACAATGTGCTCCTTGCTACGCCGTATGCTTCTGGATATGATGGGGATCGGTTCGGATTTTTGAAGAATCATGTGTTTGATTGCATCAAAATTTATTACTTGTGATGCGGCATAGTTGAGAGTTATACCTTTAACTTTACAGACCGTTTCTTCTAAATTACTTTTCGTCGAGTGAACCTTAAATGCATAATTCTTGGGGCCTCCAGAAACAAACTTAGTTATGTATGAGTTAGTGTCGCCGATACGGCCCTGTGGATGTCTTTGTTTCGGCGGTCTGTGGAAAGATACGCTACCTTCAGAGCCCGAGTCAGAGTCGAGGTCTTTTTGACCGAGTAGCGTTCTCCTAAGTAAAGCCGGATTCCAGAGAGGGTCGACTCCTACTTCTCGCATTGGGGCCAACTCGGCTGGGCGAGTTGGCCTAACGTTGCCCAATATGTCCCTATTGGAGTGCGTTTCTATCCCTGGGAGTGGTTCTCGGTCCCACCGAGGATTGGTTTGGGAAGCAAGTAAAGCGTCCTGGTCGGCATTTTTGGTTATATTTAAATAAGTTTGGATTGATTCTACCATTGTTGAAAAATCCTGGGCTTCAGGATTCTCAGGGCTTACTTGGGACTCTATACTACCCGAGCATTCAATGGTTTTTTCGGTCATTTTGATAATTTAGGGATGCCAGATTTTTTTATTGGTTTTAAAAAAAATCAAAAACTAAATTTATAAGAAAAATCAATCATAAAAATATTAATTAATTTTTTCTTTGTTAAGGGTGGTCCCACCTCCTTTAACCCCGATGGCGGAAATTCCACCGGTCCACCAAAATTAAGATACAAATATTTGAAGAGAAATCAAAAATTTAATCAAAAGGGGTCAACCAATAACCTCATGGTGGTTAATGGTAAGAGAGAAGGTAACGTATTACCAATTATTAAATACTTTTTCTCTATTTTCTTTTTTAACTAATTTATGGGGGGGGGCAAGGGGAGGACTTTTAATTAATGCTAATTTGTAATATGTAATTCCACGGAGGGCAAAAGAGAATAAAGTGTTTTGGTTTATTTCAATATTTTTTCAAAACCTTTTACATTACAATAATGACAATCGACAAACTTAATATTAACCCAACATTTATAACATATAACATCCAATCTCGATAAACTTTACCTCAAGAATAAAATGATTTAAAACTAAAACTTCAATTATAAAAACTAAAAGGTTTATCGAAATTAGTTTCAGTAAACTATTATTATAAACAATTAACAACAAATAAATAATAATCAAGCTTATTTTCACTTGGGGGGCTGCGCCCCACTTAATAAATTCGCAATGGCTCTTTTTGGCAGACGGCCAAGTCTGGGGGACTGCGTCTCTCTTATTTTTATAAAGAAATCTAGGGGTTGTTACCTCGTAAACTAGCCTGCAGTGCCAGGACTAGTCCGGTAACAGCCAACGAACTATTCAACTCTGGAATTCCTTACTTGCCTGTATGCGAAGCGACGACGTGAAAACCAGAGCTGAAACATTTAAATTTCGCGCCCGAAAATATTTTCCCCCCTACTTCCGATTCCCCAATACCTCGCGTAACACGACCCAGGTCCGCATGGGTATGAGCATACTAATCCACAGAAGTATCCAAAAAATAAATCACTGATAATCCAAATCAAGGGAATAACACTTGATTGACATACAGGAATCCACCAACTAATCAAGGGAATAACATTTGAATAGTATTCCAATCAAATCACTGTAAATCCCGGAAAGATAACTATATCAAAAAGGACGGGAATCACCTCCTCGATAGACGCGAAAACTTTATTGCCCCCCTATTGAAAGGTACGGCACAACACTTGATGACAAGTGGAAAATTTTGAAAAAAAAAAAATTTTAAGTTTAACTTCAAAAATTAAACTGACGTGAAGTACTTTAGCAAGCAAAATTCAGGTCCCGAATGAACCAAAAACGCCGCGTTTTATATTCTTATCCATTTAATTACAACGCAATAAACGGTTTCAGCCAATGACAACCCAGCGAAAAACTACAACTCGATATTTTCTATAATCAATAATTTTTTTTTGAAAAAATATCGCATTTCGATGGGTTACATTATATTAAAGTAAAATATCAACTTTTATTTGTTTAGTGATACAAATTTTAGCAACAATTGTCAAAAATATGTATGAAACAGGGAGGAGCCTCCTGACTTACTCAGGGCTAATTACGCATTAATTTTACCAGCCGAAAATGTTTTGGGGTATATCAAAAAACGCGACCAATCAATGAACAAAACATCGCTAAATGACCAAAAGGCGGGGCTTGTTAAGGGAGTTGAATGGCTTATAAATAGAAACGCTGTTTTGGTATTCGATTTTCTTATAAATAGCCGACAATTCTGTATGCTATTCAATCATTCACGGGGGTTCAAACAGATAAGATCAAATTAGCTGCAGTCATCATATGACGTCATTACTCGAGATGATGAGTAATTTTCACAAGATTTAATTGTAAATACGTAGTTTCAGTGGAAAGTTCCTAAAGCATAATCTGGGACTTTCTTGGGAGTTGTCCAAATATTTATCGGACCAATAAAATAAGTGTTAAAGTTCAGAAGTTGTTTAATTTTGTGTTATAAGTTAGAATAAAATACTTAGGCATAAAAAGTGTTAATTGTTAGATATTATAAAGGGTCAGAATAAGACCATTATAATATACAGAGTTAGGAAAAAGTTTCAAAACATTTTATTTACGTTTTAACAAGACTGTTGTGATTTAGACACATGGCCTTAAATTACGCAGCAGTCTTCGACAGAATGCAAGACGTATTGCTACCGTCTTCGCCGAGCGGCTTCCTGGAGGCCTGGATCATCGATGCCATGGCTTCAACGTCGCCTAATGGACAAGCAGGGCTCCAGGAAGTTCGCTACGACTTGTCCGTCAACGTTACGGAGGTGGCGAAGGGCCCAGACCGAGATGCCACATCTGCACCTGGTGTCCAGGACCTGTTAGGGTTCTCTAAGCCTCCGACCGACTGTCGGCCGAGTGGCAAAGAAGTGGCAAGCGACCCAAACCCCGTGGGTGACTCACAACAGGCAAGAACAACTAAGCCTGAAGAAGAGGATCTCTGGTCGTGGTGCGAAGATATACAGCCGTGGGGAATGCTGGGTGAAGCGGAAGAAAACCATGAATATATAGAATTAGCTGATCGTCAGCGTATAAGAAACTGTGGTGCGCATGCGTCAGAGCTACCTGGGAACGTAGACGTAAGCGAACACCTCATGGCGCCCGAGCGAAAGACCGTTAAAGGCAAGGAAGACTTAAAGCCCTTCGATGCGCCTAGGTCAAAGACCCATATCAATAAAATTAAAGAAGTTTTGAAGTTCAAGGAGTTGGAAGAAGAAAAAGAAGTTTTGAAATATGACGTGCCTGAAGTGGTGTCACATCAAACAGAAGTAGATGCGGAGACAGTCTTGTGGCTGCATAGCAAGTTGGAGAAGGAGGCCCCAGGAGATGGGCGGTGGATAACCGCACTCCTAGGGATTGTTGGGACGCAAGCAATGGACCCGGTTGCCAGGGACCTGCGAGAAAGTATCCAAGGAGGAGCTGAGGTGCCGCTGGTAGACCGCTTTGGTGTTGTGGGGCGTCAGGAGGAAGACGGAGTGGCGGTGTGGTGTCCAAGGAACCACAGGCGAAATATTCTCAACTTGGCTCATGGAATACGCCACAATACTCGACAAGGAATGAAGGAGATTATCAAGAAGTGGTTATGGTGGCCGACGATAGACAAGGATGTGGACACGCACTTTAGTCAGTGTTTGTGTTGTCAGCATTTCAAGGAAGATGACCTGTGCCACGGAATGTTAAAACCGTGGGGCACAGTTTTAATTACCATCATTGAAGATTTACCCAGGACTAGACACAGCAGATTTACAGCCCTCTACTGTGCAGTTGATGTATTCAGTGGCTTTGTAGAAGCAAGACCACATAGAAGTATTCACCCAGCTTCGCTGATAGAATTTATACAAGCTGAAGTGATTAGCAGATGGGGAACACCCACTCTGTTAATGCTAGCGCCGGATGTGGCGAAGTATAGAGAAAAGATAGCCCATGCAACCAACATAACAACGGTTGGCACGGCAGAGAAATCAATGGTGTCCACATTGATACCGTTCGAGAAGATGAAGACCAGGATTTTAGCGTTGACCAGAGACGAATGGCCTCTACAGTTGCAGTCCTTGCTGAACCAAGCCAGGAGCTGCAGAGATGCATTTAACGGAGCCACAGCCAGAGAGATGGTGATGAACACCAAGACGATCCTCCAGACTCGAATGTTCTAAAGCGTAGCATAGAGTAGAAATGGAGCTACGGCCAGAGGGATGGCGATCAACACCAGGACAATCCTCGAAGAAACAGATGGAAAAAGAAGTGTACATATTAGTTAGGTATTGTAACTGTAAATAATTTTGTTGTTGTTGATTATTCGACAACAGCTAAATTGATCTCTAAGGGGGGGGGGTGTTTTGGTATTCGATTTTCTTATAAATAGCCGACAATTCTGTATGCTATTCAGTCATTCACGGGGGTTCAAACAGATAAGATCAAATTAGCTGCAGTCATCATATGACGTCATTACTCGAGATGATGAGTAATTTTCACAAGATTTAATTGTAAATACGTAGTTTCAGTGGAAAGTTCCTAAAGCATAATCTGGGACTTTCTTGGGAGTTGTCCAAATATTTATCGGACCAATAAAATAAGTGTTAAAGTTCAGAAGTTGTTTAATTTTGTGTTATAAGTTAGAATAAAATACTTAGGCATAAAAAGTGTTAATTGTTAGATATTATAAAGGGTCAGAATAAGACCATTATAATATACAGAGTTAGGAAAAAGTTTCAAAACATTTTATTTACGTTTTAACAAGACTGTTGTGATTTAGACACATGGCCTTAAATTACGCAGCAGTCTTCGACAGAATGCAAGACGTATTGCTACCGTCTTCGCCGAGCGGCTTCCTGGAGGCCTGGATCATCGATGCCATGGCTTCAACGTCGCCTAATGGACAAGCAGGGCTCCAGGAAGTTCGCTACGACTTGTCCGTCAACGTTACGGAGGTGGCGAAGGGCCCAGACCGAGATGCCACATCTGCACCTGGTGTCCAGGACCTGTTAGGGTTCTCTAAGCCTCCGACCGACTGTCGGCCGAGTGGCAAAGAAGTGGCAAGCGACCCAAACCCCGTGGGTGACTCACAACAGGCAATAACAACTAAGCCTGGAGAAGAGGATCTCTGGTCGTGGTGCGAAGATATACAGCCGTGGGGAATGCTGGGTGAAGCGGAAGAAAAACATGAATATATAGAATTAGCTGATCGTCAGCGTATAAGAAACTGTGGTGCGCATGCGTCAGAGCTACCTGGGAACGTAGACGTAAGCGAACACCTCAACGCGAAATCGTTGTACCCATTCTTCACTTGACTGTCATAAAAGCCGCTCACGAAAACCAAATTTAAAAACATCCCAGAGACCAAAAAATACAAATCCCATTTGTCCGCCTGAAGTCATTTAACGACTTTTCTCGTAAAACTAAACACAAATGACCCACAATACAGAAGGCAAATACACTTCATACCGTGAATTAACATTTTACACTTCAAAACTTTTATCGAAAACAACTTTTTGCCAAAATTACTTTTTGTTTCTGACAAATAATTTTTTCATTAATTGTGCCTTTAAAAAAAAAATAATAATAATACTAACAAATTATTATTCCTAAAAAATTGAAAACTAAATTAAACTTAAAAACTACTACAGGGGTTATGCACTAGATAAAATAGCATTAAATGACTAGTTATACGACACCCCCCCCACAAGACGGAAAAATAACTTAAAGTACTTAATTTTAAGTTTATTTCTACGAACCCTCAAAAACAATTAAGAACCCCCTCCCAAAATTCTTCCTTTAACTTAAAGAAATCACCCCACCTATTACAATAAGCTCCGGGTAGTACTGAGTCTTTGTTTAGCCTGGAGTTATAGAAGTACTTCGTACTTGCTTTTGAGATTAGATCGTCCTTTTCTTTTTTTAGGGCTGCAGGAACTGTAAGATTTGTCTTCTGGGTTTCTGGTTGAATACAATCGCGTAGATTTGTCTTCATGGGGATATGATCACGTAGATACATATCGTCGATTACAACCTCAATTTTGTCTACAATGTTTTTTCGTTGTTTTCTCAAACATTCATGCCCCAACGTTTCGATCTTCTCTACATTTTGAATTTCCTGGGTGAGCAATTCCTCTAGGATTAATAAATCTTGAAAGTGTTGAATATTGGAAACTTTGGTTTTTAAAACATTGACGTTTCGTTCAACATCTTTTAGGAGTCGTTGCTGGTGCAAGAATTCGGTGGGCAATTTGTTCCCCAGTATTTCGGAACTCGAACATTGATCAATTTGCATTGCATGTAATTGAGGCGTCGTCTCGTCCATTTGTTTATTTTCTTGAGGTTGTTCAGGTTCTTCCTCAGAGTCTTCGACATTTTGGGGGGGAACCTCCTCAGCGGAAAATTCGAATTCCGCGTCGCTGTCATCGCTTTCTTCATATATGGGGTATTCGTCGAGGTCAACTTGATTTCCGTTCTTCGCTTTTCGCAGATCGTCGATATGGAAGTTAACGGGGTTGTCGTTCACTATAACCTCATAAGCTGAATTCCCCAAGACTTTTGTGACCTGATGAGGCCCGGTCCAGGCAGGTTGAAAAGCTCCTGTACGGTGAAACTTTGCATTTACCATATCTCCAACATTTAACTTAAGTATGGCAGATCCGGCTTCAGAAAATTCTTTCCGTTGAAAATCCAACTGTTTTGCATAAACTTGTCTTCTTGTTAATACCCTTTGTTCTTTCGTCTGGGTTTTTTGGTACTGGGTCCATTTAGTTTGCCATTCGCCTGGGCATTTGAGTTCATACCCCAATATAATCGACGCCGGCGTTTCCCCGGTGGCTCTATTTCGCCTGCTTCTTAATACTTGGAGGGCTTGAGGCAAAACTCGCTCCCACTGGTTTTCTTGTTTATTTAATAAAAGAACTCGCAATACCTTTTTTAATTCTTGTACTCTTCTCTCCACGGGGTTTGCCCGTTGATGGTATACACTGGAGTTATGTTGTCTAATCTTTTTTACTTCGCAAAATTTCGTTAGTACGTTCGCCTTAAATATCTTGGCGTTATCGCTTACTATATGCTTAGGATATCCGTATCGTGCAATTATTTCCGTCTTTAGAAATTCTAATACATTCTTGGCACTTACATCCGAATAAGTTCGTGCCTCTATCCATTTAGAGAAAACATCTTCGGCAAAAAGAATATATTGATTGTGCGTTCCGGCGGCTTCGCGATACGGTCCTAACAAGTCGATACTTATCATCTCGAAGGGATTGGTAGGAGTGCGTGGCGTTTGGGGAGCATGCTTTTGCTTTTGCTGGGTTTTGCAAATTGAGCAAATTATACACTTAGATACATATTCTGTGATCTCTTTGTGCATACATCCCCAAAAATACTTGTTTGCGATTTTTCGGACAGTTTCCTCAGTTCCAGGATGGCTTTGTTCCGGGTCATCGTGGTGCATATAAATAACTTGTTGTGTATATTGTCGGGGCACAACAAGTCTATCTCCCTGTGGATGTCTACGCCATAATAAATTATCAATAAGTACGAACTCTTCCAATACACGTCTTTGTTTGTTATCCGTTGGTTGTTGGCCTGCAAGCAGGTCCAAAGTGACTTTTAAACGCCGAATTGCCTTATCATGCTCCTGGTTTTCGGCAATTTTAGTGTACAAATCACCCAGGTCGGCTATAACTACAGCACATTGAGCTCCCGTTGATTTAGTCGTCTCTACAGAGGGGGGCAACAATCGATCATTGTCTGGTTCCGCTTCATAGGGAGTCTCCTCGGGATTGCGGCTTAATAAATCAGGTAAATGATTTTTTGATCCGGGAACATGTTGAATTTCAAATTTAAATTCCTGAAGAAGGAGCGCCCACCTGGTCAGCTTGGCTCGTGAGTCCTTAAATTTTTGGAGCCAGGTCAATGACTTGCTGTCCGTACGGACCATAAAAGGCCGATCTTCCAGATAGGCTCGGAAGTATTGAATAGCCCAGACGAGCGCAAGACACTCCTGTTCGTTAATGTGGTAACGCTGTTGAGAAGAATGAAATTTTGCGCTAGCGTATGAAATAATGTTTCGTACTTCCGAGCCATCTTCAGGTTCTTGATACAGTACAGCGGACATGCCTATAGCTGAGGCGTCCGTCTGTAATATGAATTTTTTTTCAAAATTAGGGCGACTCAATTGCTTTGCTTGGGCTACAGTAGTTTTAGTTTTCATAAATGCGTCAGTTTGCAGGCTAGTCCATGTAAATTTTGAACCCTTTAACGCTTCGGTCATCGGGGCAGTAAGTTCGGCCATATTCGGAATGTACTCCCGTACCCAGTTGCATAATCCCAGGAAAGACTGCAGTTGCTTCTTGGTCCTTGGTTCGGGACATGCTTTGATTTGTTCCAAATGTTTGGTTTGTGGTTCAGTGTAATCGCCACAAATCCTATATCCTAAATAGTCTATGCTAGTTTGGCAAATCTGGCATTTTTCGGCGCTTACTTTCAAATTATGTATCCGAAGTCGCTCGAAAACGATTCGTAAATGTCTAGCATGAGTGTCCTTGTCGGTTGAATATATTATAATGTCATCAAGGTAGACCTGTACAAACTCCTGTATCAGGCCTACCAATACTTCTGTCGACATAAGTTTCTGGAAGGTACTGGGTGCGTTTTTTAGCCCAAATGGCATCACATTGAAATGATAACTTGCCCCGTCTGGTGTAGTGAAAGCGGTATACTGTTTACTGGAGTCTTCCATGGGAATTTGCCAGTATCCGCTCTTAAGGTCCAAAACTGTAAAATATTTGGCTTGGGCTAAAGCTTTCACGGAGTCCGGTATACGTGGCAAGGTCGAGGATTCTGCGACACTAATATCGTTCAGGCGCCTAAAATCGATACAGAATCTTGGGTTTTTTCCTGGCCTCGTAACAAGCAAAGGTGGCGAAGAGAACGGTGACTGTGTAGGTTCTATTACGCCTGCGCATAACATTTCTTGGATCTGATCATTCAAGATTTTTTTCTTGTCTGGATTTAAATTATAACAGCGTTGATTGATGACTTTATTATCCTTTAAGACGATCCTATGTTGGGTGGTACGAGTTGTTGGCTGTGCTAATCCGATTAGAAAAATGTCTTTGAATTCCTGAATAAGATCCCTGATATTTCCCGGGACGTCCGGTCTCATTTCCGGCAATTCGCATGGCATATCTACCGAATGGAATTGTTTCCAATATATGGTTTGACGTAGAGTCTGTCCAATATATATACAGCTTCTATTGAAGTCCATTAGGGCTTGTTCTGTCCTTAAAAACTCGCTACCTAATATAATTTTAGCAGTTAATCCTGCAACAATATTGAAAACTACTTTATAACTATAATTCCCTAAAACTAAATTGACTTCAATTAATCCTAGAACTCTCGCTTTAGCACCTTCTATTGCTAATATGAGAACCCGATCATCTTCTATATATATTTCAGATTCGATTAGATCCTCTGAAATCAGATTTAAATCAGAACCCGTGTCAATGAGGGCTTCATAATCTTTATCAAACATTTGCACTCGGACTAAGGGCCGCGAGCCTATCGAATTAATTGATTCTTTAATTACATTAATTGGGGTCTTTAATGGTCTTGGATCGTCCTGCCCCAAGGCGGATCGATCAGCGCTTAGTTTTTTTGGGAATTATTTTTGGCCTGTTCCTTTTTGGAATTTTGATTTTCCAAAATTTGGTCACGGGCAGGGGGAGTCTTCTTTTCTTCATAAGTTCTTTGGCGGCATTCATGATCAAAATGTTCCCCCTGACAATGTCGGCAGGGGCGTGACCTTACAGGAGGTCTTGGCCTATTCGAGACATTATTCGTCCTTGGTCGTTCATTATTATTTACTATATTAGTTGGATTGGGGGGGTTAGTATTAATTGTCTGTTGTCGTTCTTCAGTCTGGTCCTGCTCGATCGCCATCGTGAGACACGTAAGGCGATCGGTATCCAATATGTCCACGCATCTTATCCTAGAACGGAGGGCTGGTATTAATAAGGGCACAATGACATTAACACATTCTTGTTCTGTCCCAAAGGGCACCAACCTCCTAAATAATGCTCTCTTTTTTAGTATGAACTCTTCAACTTTTTCGTTATTCTTTTGTTTAAGTCCGTATAAATTTGATTTTAGGTCGCTTACTAGCTCGGGGCTATTAAAACGTCTGCTTAAGCGCTTAGCGAATTCTTCAAAATTCAAAATTAGTCCTTTTAGCGGCTCTATCCAACTTCGGGCCCCCCTTTGAAGCTGCTCCACTGCAATATTAATTTTTTCATTTTCATCTAAAATATTGCATTGTAAAAAATATCTTTGCAGTGTTATCAAGAATAAATCGGGGCTTTCGTGTTGAAACCCGCTGAAAGTTTCTCGTAATTTATTTGAGGGGGCGGGGGGATTACTTCGTTGATCACCGATTATATGTACTAAGCTTCCAATCGCCTGCACAAGGTCCTGTACATCTGTCATTTTTTTGGTTTCACAAGAAGTGGAGTTGGCAAACTTCGTATAGGGTCCTCCAGATCCATCGGTCTGTACAAACTGGTTACGTGGGGCAACTATTTCATCAATTTGTTTCCCCACCAGGGATGCCATGTCGCCGATACGGCCCTGTGGATGTCTTTGTTTCGGCGGTCTGTGGAAAGATACGCTACCTTCAGAGCCCGAGTCAGAGTCGAGGTCTTTTTGACCGAGTAGCGTTCTCCTAAGTAAAGCCGGATTCCAGAGAGGGTCGACTCCTACTTCTCGCATTGGGGCCAACTCGGCTGGGCGAGTTGGCCTAACGTTGCCCAATATGTCCCTATTGGAGTGCGTTTCTATCCCTGGGAGTGGTTCTCGGTCCCACCGAGGATTGGTTTGGGAAGCAAGTAAAGCGTCCTGGTCGGCATTTTTGGTTATATTTAAATAAGTTTGGATTGATTCTACCATTGTTGAAAAATCCTGGGCTTCAGGATTCTCAGGGCTTACTTGGGACTCTATACTACCCGAGCATTCAATGGTTTTTTCGGTCATTTTGATAATTTAGGGATGCCAGATTTTTTTATTGGTTTTAAAAAAAATCAAAAACTAAATTTATAAGAAAAATCAATCATAAAAATATTAATTAATTTTTTCTTTGTTAAGGGTGGTCCCACCTCCTTTAACCCCGATGGCGGAAATGCCACCGGTCCACCAAAATTAAGATACAAATATTTGAAGAGAAATCAAAAATTTAATCAAAAGGGGTCAACCAATAACCTCATGGTGGTTAATGGTAAGAGAGAAGGTAACGTATTACCAATTATTAAATACTTTTTCTCTATTTTCTTTTTTAACTAATTTATGGGGGGGGGCAAGGGGAGGACTTTTAATTAATGCTAATTTGTAATATGTAATTCCACGGAGGGCAAAAGAGAATAAAGTGTTTTGGTTTATTTCAATATTTTTTCAAAACCTTTTACATTACAATAATGACAATCGACAAACTTAATATTAACCCAACATTTATAACATATAACATCCAATCTCGATAAACTTTACCTCAAGAATAAAATGATTTAAAACTAAAACTTCAATTATAAAAACTAAAAGGTTTATCGAAATTAGTTTCAGTAAACTATTATTATAAACAATTAACAACAAATAAATAATAATCAAGCTTATTTTCACTTGGGGGGCTGCGCCCCACTTAATAAATTCGCAATGGCTCTTTTTGGCAGACGGCCAAGTCTGGGGGACTGCGTCTCTCTTATTTTTATAAAGAAATCTAGGGGTTGTTACCTCGTAAACTAGCCTGCAGTGCCAGGACTAGTCCGGTAACAGCCAACGAACTATTCAACTCTGGAATTCCTTACTTGCCTGTATGCGAAGCGACGACGTGAAAACCAGAGCTGAAACATTTAAATTTCGCGCCCGAAAATATTTTCCCCCCTACTTCCGATTCCCCAATACCTCGCGTAACACGACCCAGGTCCGCATGGGTATGAGCATACTAATCCACAGAAGTATCCAAAAAATAAATCACTGATAATCCAAATCAAGGGAATAACACTTGATTGACATACAGGAATCCACCAACTAATCAAGGGAATAACATTTGAATAGTATTCCAATCAAATCACTGTAAATCCCGGAAAGATAACTATATCAAAAAGGACGGGAATCACCTCCTCGATAGACGCGAAAACTTTATTGCCCCCCTATTGAAAGGTACGGCACAACACTTGATGACAAGTGGAAAATTTTGAAAAAAAAAAAATTTTAAGTTTAACTTCAAAAATTAAACTGACGTGAAGTACTTTAGCAAGCAAAATTCAGGTCCCGAATGAACCAAAAACGCCGCGTTTTATATTCTTATCCATTTAATTACAACGCAATAAACGGTTTCAGCCAATGACAACCCAGCGAAAAACTACAACTCGATATTTTCTATAATCAATAATTTTTTTTTGAAAAAATATCGCATTTCGATGGGTTACATTATATTAAAGTAAAATATCAACTTTTATTTGTTTAGTGATACAAATTTTAGCAACAATTGTCAAAAATATGTATGAAACAGGGAGGAGCCTCCTGACTTACTCAGGGCTAATTACGCATTAATTTTACCAGCCGAAAATGTTTTGGGGTATATCAAAAAACGCGACCAATCAATGAACAAAACATCGCTAAATGACCAAAAGGCGGGGCTTGTTAAGGGAGTTGAATGGCTTATAAATAGAAACGCTGTTGTGGTATTCGCCACGTGGAAATCGGCTATAAAAAGCGCGATTTCACTGCGAATAGCCAGTCGGTGCAGAACCATAGAACAGTAAATAGCTAAAAGTGTTTGGAGCATTATTTCTGGGTTTTAAAATCTGCATAAGTCTTTTTCTTTGGACGACGTCACCATAAAATTTGCCAGTTGATCTTGGAGCTTCCGGAGACCTGGGTATGTCAGAAGGGCATACGTGAACCTGAAGATTAAAAGCAAGGCGTGCTGAAGAAGCACCGGCGAGAGAGACGCCGAGGTCGAGCCCGATACTGTGAGGAAACAGTGGTTCCTAGCCGTCTCAGAAGTTTGTACCTGGAATACGGACAGATTTTGCAAGCACCTAGGGGAAAGAGTCCGCTCACGATCGTCGGAGGAGGGCCAATCGTAGAAGCACCATTCCACCTAGAGAAATAGTGAATAAGAGGAAGTGTACGACGAGAACCGGTCATCGCCGACGTTGCCAAGCTTGGACACTCCGTGCCATAACCGTAGCAGCCGACGCCATCGCCAGGGAGGCGTGTACAGGAGTTCACCACCTGGGCATAACTTGCACCAGGTCGGCGAAGACGAAAAAACCTACGGCAAGTTACTTCGAAGCAGTGGAAATACGAACATCCGATATAGCCGGCGCTGCCAGCATTGGACAGGCCGTGCCATAGCTGAAATAGCCGACGCCATCGTCGAGGAGGAGACTACAATAGTTTACCACCTGGGCATATCCTGCACCAGGTCGGCAAGACGCGAAAACTACGTGGCAAGTCCGATTAAAAAAGAAATACATCGAGAATCCGACAAAGCCGGCGTTGCCGACATTGTACGGACCGTGCCATACCTATAGAAGCTGACGCCATCGCCAGGAAGGCGTGTGCGAGTGAATACCACCTGGGCATAACCTGCACCAGGTCGGCGGAAGACGAAAACCACGTGGCAAACGTGGTATTTCGGTTAAATAGCGAAGAACAGGCGACGCCAAGAGCTGGACGGTGAGGCCTCACCTCCAGTACCTAGTGCCGACCCCCAGACACCGAGTACAAGAACCTACCACCTGGGCATAACCTGCCCCAGGTCGGCAGCGAAGAAGCCGAGTACGGCAAACACTGCAGTGACCGGAATAATGGCACTACACAGTGAAAACCCTCCAGCCCGGACGGCGGAGGACGAAGAAGAACACGACATGCTCTCAACTACCGAGGCCGACCCCAGGGAAGGACCTGGTGCGGTCTCAAACTGCCCTACACAGATCGCCGCCCCTGAGATATTGACTGAGCTGAGCCGCGGTACTGCCAGGGATATGCCCCTCGAAGGAGGAAGCAAAGGCGAACTGTGCCAGGACAACGCGAAATCGTTGTACCCATTCTTCACTTGACTGTCATAAAAGCCGCTCACGAAAACCAAATTTAAAAACATCCCAGAGACCAAAAAATACAAATCCCATTTGTCCGCCTGAAGTCATTTAACGACTTTTCTCGTAAAACTAAACACAAATGACCCACAATACAGAAGGCAAATACACTTCATACCGTGAATTAACATTTTACACTTCAAAACTTTTATCGAAAACAACTTTTTGCCAAAATTACTTTTTGTTTCTGACAAATAATTTTTTCATTAATTGTGCCTTTAAAAAAAAAATAATAATAATACTAACAAATTATTATTCCTAAAAAATTGAAAACTAAATTAAACTTAAAAACTACTACAGGGGTTATGCACTAGATAAAATAGCATTAAATGACTAGTTATACGACATTAGAGCCATAACTCTCCAACTCGTCTGTCATGTCTCCAATAAATTGCCCCGTTGATATATCGGGGTCATTATTTTTTGAAACATAAATCACGGAATCTGTATCATAGTATAAGACTCTTTTATCAAGAGCTTCAAGATAGGAGTATAATTTAAGGCGCGCTTGTGCTGTTACGTAAGCCGCTATAACAACATTAACAGTCGGCAACGGATCGCTGGCTTCTTCTATATATTCATAATTGACAAGTAATGTTTTATCGTTGACGGGTATAACCCCATTGATATAAATTGCAGGGTTAATAAACATTGCAAATAAATCTGCTGGTTTATTTACAATTTTCGTCTTTGGTTGATTCTCTCTTTGACCGAATTTTCCCCAAAACGAGTTAAGTATTAATTTCGCCAGTGATCTTAGCCCTGGATTTTCAATAATTTTGGTATACTCTAGTTTAACATCTTCCTTTTCAAAGAACTGATCAATGTATTTAACTTTGTCTTCCTCTATTTCACAATCTTTAGGCCAGCCTGATGCTTCCTGTTTGATTTTAATGAATTTATTCATCATGGATGTGAATAATCCTTCCTCACCGTTTTCTTTATTAAACTTTCGTACGTTATATTTCCAGATTTCATGTATTTTTTGTATTTTATATCCTTTTTCTATGGCTTTAAGTACCTCGTCCAGAACCCATGTTCCTTCAAGTACCCTTTCTTCGCTGGTATGCTTACATTCGTTGTAATTCATGTCTTGACCACATGTTCGACAAAGAATAAACATCAATTTATTGTTTATTTTTTGAGGGAGTACTGGATGGTACAACTCTTCTGGTGGGAGAATTGTGCATTTAATTAAACCATCTATATTATTTAGGTTTAATTTGTTACACGCATCTCCTACATACACTTCTGGATGTGATAGTGGAAATTTAGAACTCTTACAGATGTACGGATAGAGGGAACAAACATCGGCGTATTTAATTTTTTCCGTATCTTTTATTTCATAGTATTCGCATGTATTTCCTGTTCGTCCTCCATAAAAAGCATCTCTTGGATTTAGTTTTGTCAAAATTTTATTGTAATGGGTATTAGTATAGGATTTTATCTCTGGATTATTTTTTAATAAATTTCTAAAATCACACTCCCACATTTCATTAACTAAAAAACCGAAATCTTTTAGTCTCATAATTTTTGCCTTTGTGGTTTCATATCTTAAATTTAGCGTTTCTGAGGGGTCCTCGGAAAGAGGATCGTTCCTGCCGAACTTGTAGCATACAGTACATCCATGGAAATAACATTCTTGAAATTCAAATACCTCATTTGTTTCGGAGCAGTAACCATCGACTTTTACACCATTTAAAACAGCTTCTTTACCATTAGCAGCATGTAAGATGTTGATTTTTCTGTGATTCTCGGTCCAAAGTAACCAATCTATGGCAATTTTGCTCTGCCTGTTTCTCCATCGGTATCCATTTTTTGGTATGATTCCTATAGTATTAGGCTTCAAAAAATTTCTTCTAAAAATTTTATTGCATGCTGAAGCAATAGTTGTGGCTTCAGTAAATGGACATACATTGGTAGTTTGTATAAGTTGTTCTCTAAACTTTAAACATGATTGCGCAAGAATTTCGACATCCGATACGCAGTAGTCTACCAGATCTCTTTGCATATCGAAACCATCATTTTCATGCTCTACAAACCATTTAAGAAATTTGGCTCTGTCTTCTTCTTTCATACTATCTGGGGAGTAATATTCAATTGATGGTAGAGGTCCTATATAGTTTTCATTTGCCTTTGTATTAAATAGGTGCGGGAAGTAGCCTTTTTTAAAAATATCATCAAGTCCAAATGCCTTTGGTAGTTTGGCTAAAGGCATAGGGAAATAGTTAAGTGAGTCGATAAATTTTACATTTTCAAGTTGCATCGTAATTATTTTGGTACCTCTCATGATTAACTCAGGTGTAAAATCTGTCTTTGTCATAATGTAGTTTAATATAAACTGGTGATCAAAAGCCTGACCATTATGGGCTATTACAATAATTTCTTTAAAGTTTTTCCTCATTTGTAACAAATGGTTAGTAAATGTCCCCGCTGGGTCTATACCTCTGACTTTTTGTAACTTTAGACCGCATTTTTTACAAGTATCTGCTTCAGAATCCATGCACTCATCGCAGTATTGTTTGAAAACACAGAGATTGACTTCATGTAAAAACGTTGAATTTTCCAATAGTTTGTCTTGGCTCGTCTCTAAATCGTAGAATACAAAAAGAACATCTTTAATCTTAGGTTTTCCCTTATCAGGCCGAATATAACATAGATGATCCTCGGGTGCATGTTTATTACAAATTTTACAATAAATTTCACCACATACATGTGCTCTTTTGGCTTTAATGGTTTTTAAACAAATAGAACATAGTTTAATTTGTTCGCATACTGTAAATTTGCCTGACGAATAATCCTTTTTATGATTTTCGTAACAGTTTTGACTTCTAAAAAATCGTAGACAGTCCTGGCATTTAATTTTTATTGCTATTTCACAAGCAGGGGCTTGCTGACATGCCTGACAGGTTCCACCACATCTGTGCTCATTTTTGTGATCATATGGGACGTAACACTTTTCACAAAAATAGTTAGAACAAAAAGCTGCTGTCAGCGATGTAATTACATTAAAATGGCTTTTGTAATGTAATAAGTTCAGCCGTTTATTGCTTTCAGTTGAACCTTCAAATATAATATTTCGTCCTTTTGATCCATAGCTATAAACAACTAATTTATATTCTTTTAGATGATTTTGAAATTGTATTAACTCGGGAATTCCACCTCCTGCCTCAGGAATGCTAATTTTAGCTCTCTCCAACAATGATCTTGTTCTTTCGGTTTGAATTTTACTAATATCTCTTCTAACCTTACTGAATTCGGGATCTCTTTTATTATGGGCAATGGCGACTACCAAAGCACGTGGTAAACACAGGTTATCGGTATTTTTAATACTTATAATACCTCGTCGCTTGTCACATTCCTCGTGAAAGCTGTTATAATTTTTTCCTCTGCCCCGACCAACAGGTAATCTAACAGTTGTCACACTAAGACAAAATGATTCTGTATTAAGACCTGCTGAGTTTGACTGATAAATGCCACTTATAACACTCCAAACATCTTGAAAGGTTATGTCTTTAGCTGCTTTGAAGCGAATCCAACCTTCTCCTCGGTTGAAGTCTTTAGAGCAAAAACTAAAACCCACACGATCTAAGGGTTGTAGGCCTACTGTAGCGTTTTGAATAATTTGATTAATTCCTTTTTCCACCCAACCAACTGGTTCAACTCCCTGTGGAACAGGTTTTAACTTAAACTCTAGAGTGCGTCCTGTAAGGTTAAATTCTCGTAACTTTTTAACAACGTCTTTAACAATAATAAACTTCTCCATCTTTCTGTAAATTTCTACAAGATGTGTCTGTCCGGTTGCCTGTCTAAAGTAGATATGACAAGGTCTTTCTGCAGACGCCTAGTTATAATGTAGGATCTGTCGAGATTGGAGTGGGGGTAGTGAATTGTAGGGGTGGGGGAAAACAACTTATTGGGTTACTCAAAAATGAAGCGGGAGGGGATAATTAATTCGCGAGATTGAATTAATGAGGTAATGAACTAAAAGTAAATTATACTGGGAGTGTAGGGTCATTGAAGTGATATCTTCTTGGAATCAGCCATACTTGGTTAGAAGGTGATTTTTACCCTAATCTTAGTTTTTGTAGTATTTTTTACTGGACCTAGTTCTTACATGTTATTACTTTTCAGGTGGTTATTTTAAACAGTCACATGTTTAAACATGCAAATTGTTAGTTGAATTGAAATATGTCTTGAATTCATAATTAAAAATGCATAAAATGCAGTGGCCTTATTTAACGCTATAGCAAACTAATGATAGACAAATACTAATACTGTATAATAATAGTAAAATAAAATAATTCAGAAAATCCACTTTTTTGGAATACAAAGAACTCACCATAGTTACAAAATAATAAAAATATCTATACATACTTAAAGTATAAATAGTACAATTTTAATAAAAACAATATACTTTTTTGTAGTTTAAATTAATATTGTCTTAAATAAGCGTATAATGTTTAAGGGCAAACGTTCTCCTTAAACCTTTTATATTTAAAAAACTTTTTGTCTATGCGTTTGCGAGCTCATCATCAGGGTCGTAATGTGAAGAAATTTTGAAAACGATTACAAAGTCAGGCTAACAGGTAAAACGTAAATATCAATCATCACCACTGATCATCAATGATATTTGCCTCGTCAATCAACACATCAAATAAATCCGAAATTAACAAAAGACCACTATACTGCCGTTTTTGTGTCAATATCCGTTATAAAAAAAAAAAGAAGACAACGGTCCCTAAGAACGTTTGCAGAAAAGGTTAGTCTATTTTTATTTTATAAACACTGTCAACAGCCAATTACTCTGTGTTATCGCAACCAGAACTACAACACTGACATCGAGTGATATTTGAAAAAAGTGAGTCGTTAATAGCATATGGGTGGAACCCTCGTAGATCGCATACAAAACTATGATAAATCATCGAATCATTGTACACAACAATAATAGGTCCATTTACTAGTAAAATATGCTGATTAGAGTTCAGCGTCCGCATGTGGTTCTTTTTTTTATTTATTGAAGAGAAAAAAATCTATGTTGCCTTCGGCCATCCAATAGAAGGTCCACTCTAGGTAAGTGTGAAAATCATTCAATTCGATGAATATAATATAAAGGTTTGTGTATGTTACACTATATATTTCATAAGAATATTTCATTGATATAATAATTATTTTTAAATCAGAACGGTTTAATCCAGATAAAACCAATGCCTTTTTTTAACTAACTACAACTTGATTGGTAAACACATTTTGCGATCAGGTACAAGCAACTGCTATTTAATCTACCTAGACATCTAGGTCGGTTCCCTGTGAAAAACCCTAAAATTATCCCAACTACTTGAATACTTTTCTCGATTTCGTTCCATCCTTTTGATCTAGCTTTATCCTTGACATACACGTATGTTTAACTTAAATATTAAAACGTAAAACCCCCCCTTTTTATGTAACTTGTTTAATGATTTAATGTAAATACAAGGAGATTGTCTAATCCTAAATCTAAAACTATTATTCTACGTAAAATATACCATGTAACATTAACAACATAATATACAATTAAATTAAAATGGTCGTTCTTAATCAAGAGGCTTATGATTATAACACCGATTAATTATACCAATTACTTATAAACAAAGTTTTGTGCCTTAAATTTAATAAATAATTTTAAAATAATAATATTTTTAATCCACACTGCATCAGTCAACAGAGTCCTAAACAGGTTTGTACAGGAACTTTAAAGCATATCTACAATTACTATATCAATTACGCATGTCACAAAAAGGAAAAAAGTACATTATAATGTTTGTGTTGAAATGGATGCCATCATAACGGAATGCGCATGGCTGAATAATGGAAATTTCTCCATAAGAAATTACATGTGTTTTAGGAGATACGGTCTCAAGTAAGGGAATACCTACTATTGACTATAGACTTCTGTTATCTCATTGTGATGCTGTTAAGAGGGACTTGATTGCAGGAAGATATCCATAATTAATTTAGGTAGTGGCAAAGAAAATTATAGCTACGCAATAGAAGTCCGATGTAATGTTATTAATTCGACCTCTCGATGAATCTCGGTTTTCAAAGCGGGCATCCTTCTTCGTTAAGCGGCCGGCCTTTGTCGAATGCACGTCCAGAGTTGTCGTCTTTCCAGGTGAGAAGCAACGGATACGATATAGTATTCAGGATTATTAATTGAATTTGTAGACTGGTTATTGGGATTACTAGGCCCAATAAAACAGTACGGCGCAGCCGGCATAGGTTCACCAATATTTTCATTTTCGGGTTTACCAAAGAACTGAGGTTCATATAAAAATGTTTAAATCACGAAGTTTATTGTAATCTTCAATTTGACTACCTCAATCGATTTTTTCGAAATATCCGTTTGTATATCTACGAAACCTTACATTTTTTTTTGTATCTACCGAAACTATTTTATTTTACGGCACCTAGACTTGAGTAATAAAGGTTTTTGGTCATAGGTTTAAAACGACCAGAACAAAAAAATTGAAATCTTACTTGTTGCCACAAAATGACCTAATATCGTGGTTGTATTAAGTGTCTTGTATCACTGACTGTAGCCAATTTTAGCTCTTATTATTAAAATTAAGGTGATAAAAGATGCAATAACTTTCACTTCTATATTTCAATTTTAACCTTTCAAGAAAGTATACAACAATTGGCAACGTAGCTCTCCATCAAGCTGAGGACGGTACGCGCGAATTCAAATTTGCTGCAAAATTGTCTGTTTATTGACCTAGTACAGCGCCTCTCGCGGTTTTAAGCCGCTCATAAGGATTACACTTCTATTGCCTAGCTATAATTTTCTTTGGTAGTGGGCAGTAGGCAGCGGGGAAGTAGTTTATTTTTTATTTGCTGTGGGCCGTGGCGGTACTCATCATTTGTGGATGAAGGGGAGGTGTGGGGAGGGACAGGAGTAAACGGGTCTCATAGTAGTCTGTATGATTTTGCTTAGTGAAAGTGGATGTGTGATCGTGGTAAGAGTGGGTTTAGGTTAGTTCAGGGATACTTCCTTCCGTCTGTAGTACTCGTGAAATGCGTTTACTTTTGTTGATAGTATAAAATAATATTATAGAATAATTAAATGCAGAAAAAGTCGAACTATGCTTTTGGGTAAAAAGAATAAAATAAAAAATTGTCTTTAACAAAAAGTGATCGAATTTTTCAAAAACCTAGATATTGTATCTGTTTAATTTTAGCTATAACACAATAGAATTGAAGAAGACCAAAAAGGGTATACCTATTCAACAAATTGCTACAAGAAACAAGAATTCTTTTAATAATACCTTTCAATATTTTACCGACAAATTTAAACAGGCCCTTGGCCAAAAATAATTTTAAAAAATCCCGTTAATAGGGTAAAGGGTCCGAAAACATTTCGTTCCCATGCTACAGGATACAGAGTGTTTTTCTTATTATGGCAGAGAAGCTAAATACGCAAGAAGGGACAGAATTAGTTCGTATTGTTGGTGATAAATATAAATTGTTTAGAAAAGCAACCGCTATCTTCAATGAATTAATTTCATATGTCAAAGTGAAGTGAAATTATTGCTATTTTTTATATATATACTCTAGCTGAGCGAACAGAAATAATCTTATACAGACCAAAACATCATAGAATAGGTGCGAGAAGAAATCTATATGCGACAAAGAAAATACACAATCAATGAGTTTTGGATGAAGCTTAAAACGGTTTGCTGACTAGCGTTTACCTCATACGCAATTTTTCGAGTACTGGTTTCTGGATCTTCTTCAATTTTATTTAATACTGCTTCTTCTAATTGTGGTGCTCTTACCGTCCTTGGCCTGCCGGGAATATCAGAAACTCTTGCAAAATTTCCTGTTTCTGATAAACGGCGATGGAGACTTATAAAGGTCTGAGCACATGGTGCTAAACGATTCGGATATCGTGGCTGGTAAATGCGTTTTGCTTCGTATGCATTTCCATCAGCAAGACCATAAACAAAATGTATATCTGCCAAATAAGCATTGTTTTGTAAACCAGTCATAACTTTAAATTTTTTGGATCGATAAACAATTCACAATAACGACGCACTAAAGCTTTAAATGGTTTTTCTGTCATTTAATTTTGTGACATTTCCACAATTATTTACACAATCTGTGACATAAGCTTACTTTAAAAAAAAGTCGAATCAGCGATGGCTTAACATAGTTTTTTTTTACAATTTTACAATTTTTTCAATTTTCCGTTAAAACTGCTACTACTGTTTTTCTAAAAGACAAAAGAGACAACTTTTGTTCAGCTTAAATCAATGATGGCATCAGAGTTAAAGAAAACCAGTGGCGTATCAAATATTTTTACAAAAGAAATATTGATGGTATCTTCACGCACGCCACTGGTGGAGGTAAGCAAAACCTCTTTTAACGAAAAAGTGCAGTGTAATACAAAATCAGTTGACACCAATTTTCAATACCGTATGTTCAAGAAATTTCGAAATTAAAAAAAAAACAATTATTTTCTTTAATTATTTCAACACCCAGTATCTTAGAGGGTTAGCATTTTAGGGCATAATATGTCCATATGAACTTTTCGTCTTAAAATGATGTCGGGAATTATATCCTAGGTTTTCTTCATCTACTTAAGGATCACCCTGTATATTCAGTCTAAGCCTAACTCTAATTTGGATTTTCAAGGTTCAGGGAAGTCTATCAAAGGCTCTTTTGTGTGGCACGCCACCTTGAGAAGATTTGCGTATTTCCACGAGCGGACCACTGTTACAAAATATGAAAAAAGTGTAATCGATGAAAAGGACAGGTAATTATGCAGTAGGTATACCGTGTTCTGTCAATTTTGCAAATTTTTAAAAACTTGTTTTACTTACCTGTTAGGTTTTTATTAACACAAAAGCACCGGTGAATTTAAAAATTTTTTATTTTTGTTTTTGATTTTTTTAATTTTTCATAAAAAAGTGTAAAAGTAAAATTTGAAAATTCATTATCTGATTAAAAAGCACTAATAATGTTTCAATTTCACCAGGTGACTTAATCTGAAAGGTGAATTGCTATTATAAATGGTTAGCGCTTTTTCATTTTTCAAATTTTCGCATCGGAATTCTTAATGCGCACCACATTACCAACAATATAAGGAGTTTATAAGCAGGTATACTGCATAATTACCAAAGTTAAAAGATGAACCAAGTACCTACCGAGTACCTATTGAAAGTGATACTTTTCCGCAAGAGACCGCAGGTCAGCGTCGAGTGCGGAAGACCATTTTAGCACGTGTTAGGTACAATGTTTTTTCGACGAGTGTGAGGAAAATGATCTAGTTTTGGTGTTATCAAAGTGAGTTACATATCCACACGTGAGTGTTGGAAAAACTTTCAGCACTAATGAGAAAAAATACAACTTTATTCACTGACATCCTTGCCAAAAGTAGATACCGCACGCTCGTAAAAGAAGTTATTCGTATTGACAAAAAAGTTTAAGAGAAACCGAAACAAAAGTACCCAACGGGGTGTTAGCTTGGAAAGGAAACGTTTCCGTACCTATATTAATGATGTACTTTTTTTCATTATTTTTCATCTATTTAAATCTGTCGGTAAAATATTGAAACACCCTATTTGTAATAGTTCTCGTATTAAACTAAAATCACACTGCTAGACCTTAAAAGACATATCATGTTCTAGGCGTCCCAGTTTGGATTTAAGTACCATGGTAGGCCCCCAAAGCGCTTTAGCTGGTATTCTTTGTCAAGCCCATGGAAATAGACAGCAGGGTGGAACGCTGTCAGCAGGAAATACACTTACTAGAGTTGGAAGCAGACATACTGCAGTAGAATATGCAGTTCCACATCATTTTCATCATCACCACGCGTATGTGGATTACCATCAGGATCAGATGTCCTTATCAGATGATGATAGCAGTTCCGAACCGGGATATGATTCTATTCGAACAGGTATTACTTTATATTGAAGCCTAAACATAAAAAATAGGGTGTAGGGGAAACGCTGTTATACAGGGTGCATGAGACAACGTTAGTGGATCTATAGTCAAAAATATTGAATGAAAAGTATCAAGATATTCAACGTTTGATGGTAAAGTAAGATTAAAAATAAAGCACCCTCAATGCTGTCGAATCTATCAGGCATGTTTAATTATTTTTCTTGAAAGGTAACCTAGATAAAGGGTAAAGGCGAATGAATGAACTAGAACTGTCAAGTTCTGACGTTTTTATTAATAAGAAATCTATATTGCTGTCATGGCAGAGTACGGACTACAGAATAGAAAACATCGATTAGCACTTGGGAGGAGTTGTTAGTTTTTAAATTTTAATATGGGTAGAGGTTTTTTTCCAATCTCAGCAGGACATTCGAATGTGTCAATCACGGACTGCTTGTCTCAAGGATCTTTGATTATGGTATTAGGGGTGATTTTCTTTTTCATGGAAAGCAATATGTGTTCGTAAGACATAAGCGAAAAGTGGTTCCTTCACTGCACCAAATTTTGAGAAACCGCGTTCAAGAAATGTGGTGTAAACGTCGAAAATTACTTTTTGTGTGTCAACTGATAAAATATCACGCTTTAATTGGTTTTTATCACGACCCGTAGATCCACTTGGCGTACTGGTTTCTTCCCACGGACAAAACATTCTTAGATATCACGTTTAATTGGCAACAAATAACTTCTTGTCTAAACCAATACAAACATCTAACTGAATCTTAAAACCAAAAATCGGCAGATTTAAATAACTTAAATAAACCTATTTTAATTTACCCTAACTGTTTTGAGAGGATTACTGAGAAAATATAATAATGTAATAGTCTTTAAATAGATCCGTACCTGGGCTCCCCAGATCAGATGGCCGGATTTTACACCTCACACAATGGGTTATTATGACGGTAAGGGATTAGCATTTATAATGAGTTTGTTAAATAGATAGACGGACTCTAGTATCCACCCTATCAATTCTGTAAATCGGGTCATTGTCTAAAGCATACGTTTCGTTCTGGTAGGAGTAATCTGTGACATAATGTAAAGATTGATATGCGATATGTTGCACGTAACGACATCTCGCGGATGGTTGGGTGGATAGCTTGATTGCCGCGAGATGCCGCCACATGCAACATCTCGCATATGTATCTTCTTCTTTAATACTACTAAATGAGTTTTAAGGTGTTTAATATTTTGTACACTGATGGATCAAAATTATAGCTACGTAAGTAAAATTTACATCACAAAACAGATAAGAGGTTAGAAATGCGAACTACGTAGAAAACCAGAGAAACAAAGACTCAAGTTGGCCACCAGTCCACCCCGAGCGCTACGGTAGGAAATTTATTGCGGGTGGCGTGTAGTTTAAATAACTCGTTTTTAAATTACTGGTATACTGTTCAAACAATATTTGAGATTTTTAAAGACGTTTTATCGCTTTTTGAGTTAATTCACTCTAAAATACCATGTATTTACTAAATTTCAGAATTTAATGAATGTTTGTATTTTATATCAAATTATACCAAAAAGTCAATAAAAGTCATTAAAAACCAAATATTGTTGTTATTTATGAATGCCGATGTAAATAACAAACAAAGCTTATGAAGAAAAATTCAAAATTTATTTAAACTTTACCATAAAACATAATGTGAACAAAATCTGACAAAAATTGGTATCGAAACAATAAAAATACTTTATAGGTACATTCTGTAAAAAATAAATCAAAAATGTAACTAATAACAGCGACGTGACTAAAATGGTTCCAAGTGTTTAATGAACCAGGGTTTGCTCGAGGCAAATAGGTGGATTCTTGACATTTGGGCGTTGTCCCAAAAAAAAATGTTTGCTTCATATCAAGCCCAGGTCTTCTAGTTAGGCGGCTCGTCCATTTACGCAACGAAACCAATGAAACCAGTTGCGTACAACCATGAAACCAGTTGCGAATGCAACTTTACCTATTGAGATAACGTATGTCCGTCCACTTATGCGACTGCAACCTATTTTTGACGCAACCTATACGAAACCGATCGCATGAAACCAAACCTGCAGATCGCGAATTGACCAGTTGCGTGCAATCACTGTAGGGAAGCGGTTCGTAGATGCATTTTTGTGGTATATTGCGATTGAAAAGTAGTCAAAAAAATGCCTAGAGGCTTGTCGACCGACGAACAAACTTCAAATATTGCCCTAGTGCAGGAAATAGAGAAAAATCCTTGTTTATATAATTATAAAATTAAAGACTATTCGAGAAGAGATGTAACTGACGCTGCCTGGGAGAAAATAGCTACAGCCGTAAATGATACCGGTAAGTAAGAAGGCCAGAAACTGTCTGGATCATCGAACGTTCAGTATTGCGACAATGAAATGCTTTTATTCCATAGCTAGGTCGAAAATTTTGTAACGGTATTTTTTTTTTAATAAATACTATACTTAATTTTAAAAAACTGCTACCTTATTTATTACGTTTATTTACGTACCTAAGTGTAATCAGAAGTCGCTCTGTCACTCCAATTGCCTTCCGAAACCTAGTATTTTTCTTTTCAATTCGTGGACCAACTAACCTCACCAATTCATTGAAACTTTCTGCACTCATTCTATAGATTTTTTGAAATTCGACCGGGTCTTGCATTTCTTCTGCTATTACAGAGAATCTTCTCGGGTGATTTTTCTTAAAATCAGGATGAATCCAAAAACGCTTTCGGGCTTTTCTTCTTCTTAAAAACATGGCACTTACAACAAAATCTTCATCAGACGACGACATATTTCAAACTAAACTGCAAATAGGTTGCACAAATGGACGTAAAATGACGCGATTAGTTTCATGAAACCAGTTTCATGCAACTGGTCGCATGCAACCGGTTGCGTAAATGGACGAGCCGCCTTACTCTACTGACTATTAATACAAAATAGCAATCTCGTAGCCAGATGCATGATGTCTTAGCCAGGTGTAGGTCAAATGTTGCAGCCAGAGTTAAATTGTCACAGTATTTGGGCTTGATAAGGTGTCCATGCAACAGAAAAAAATGTTAATGATTATTACCAAAATGACTAACAGACTGAACAAAACATAATTTTTTAATTAAGTACTGAGAAACTGAAAGCAGTGAAAAAAAATTCGATAATATAAAGTGGAATGTGTACATGTGTCAAAAGTAGAAGGGATACATTTAGAGGACCAAACAGAATGTTTTAGACTGCCAGTAAAAAAAAATTGAACTACCATAGTTCTACAGAGAATGTGGAAGTGATCCTAAAACATCAGGTGGTAAAAGCTCAGGGCCAGTTTGAGAACAGCATTCCAATTAAGCCTTTTTCAAACTGAGTTCTAAAATTGACAAACATTGAAATGATTTTCACAAATCCTGAAGTTTTTGCGCTCGATCAGGATTAATATTACATTTATTCTTCCACACTCTTAGTCTTTCATCATCAGTAAGGGGAAATGTATAGAAAAATGATTATTGACACAATTAGGGTCAGATGAAGATCTAAATGCACTCTTGCAACCGGGATATTTACAGTAAAACTTGATATTGGTTATTGAATGGGCGACACAGGCCATCATAGATACTGATAGAGGCAAATAAGGAGCATACACTTAAATATAACACTTAAAGTATTAAATGGCAAAGAACAAAATGAAAAACTTACACGAGGCTGAACATTAAAACTCCTTCGGCATGACTTATCATACAGATTTATTTGCATTCG
The DNA here is from genome assembly GCA_963920685.1 of Polydrusus tereticollis. NCBI lineage: Eukaryota > Metazoa > Arthropoda > Insecta > Coleoptera > Curculionidae > Polydrusus > Polydrusus tereticollis. The sequence continues at coordinate 40,820,992 of OY987333.1, forward strand.
CTTGGGCTGTGGATATGTACCTCTTCTATAAACTATGGTTGGTAGACCTTTTTGAAGAGTATGCTAAAAATATTAGAAAATTAATTTGAAAATTCAGCAAACCTAACCTTCAAGGCGCAAATTTTACATTTAGGTTACATACCTGTGATATAAGGTCGCGTAACAATCCTAAAATTCTTCAAAACTCGTAAAACGGCCAGTAAAGGATTAAAACGGTAATTATGATATAAAAATTAAAAAAAAAAACAACAATTCGTTGGGGGTTCACATTTTACAAAATTGACAGAACTTCTCTTCTTCTTCTTCTTTATCCAAAAAACGGATAATAAAGCCTTTCAGTTAGTTGGCGTAATATATATTGCGTTTTCAACAAGGTCTGTCTCTTTTTATAGGTAATATTATGAGAGAGAGAGATAGTCGACAGATTAATATGCAAGTCTGATTTGACAAGGAGCACATGGTAGTGACCGTTCGAAGAGCCCTCTGGTGGACTGGTGGCCCACTAGGTTTTGTAACGGTTTTCTTGTTGCGAAGTTCCCCATATTAGTTTCACCCATGTGATTTACATAAATTTAAAAACCTTGAGTTGACTCAGTGAGTTTTTGTAGGTATGCTTAGGGAAAATAAATGATTGATTGATTATTTGATCAACCCTACTACCATTTCTAAAGTGACTTTTGATTATAAAAGCTTCTTGTTCTGCCGTAATTACTATATTTAATTTTCTTAAAAATACAAACTTCAGAACTGTAGAGTTCTATTTTTCAATCACCTTTACCTTTTACATGCGTAATTGATTCCACTCCGCACAACATAGTTTCAGAATGATTTTTTTTTAAATCTTACGATACTTTATCACTGTATAATGAAAATATTCTACCTGTCTGATTTTTTTTAATACATTATTATATCAAATAAGAAATAAAGTAAAGGTTAGGACCTTTTCTCGAAATAGTAGGGATGCAAAAATATTTAATTGCTTATTTGCACCCACACTATCTGATATCTTTAGATACGAGTATTACTTATCAGTGACTGTATTTATTCGGCTTAAATGAGTACCTGATAGATTATACGATATAGCAGTTTAGTTTACGGTACGTATTAATAGTGTGTGTATTAGTGACTAATGTTGTGTATTCGCATACTGGTTTTACAATGACAACACTGTTAACTAGTTCAACAAAATGAATTTGAAATGGAGTATCGAACTCGTTTTCTAAGTATCTTGGGAGCACTTGGAGATGCTGCCGTGGTGTTTGCTATGCAACCAGCAGTTGGTAATCATGCAGATGTGTATTATGATATAAGTAAAACGAGAATATTATAATTTGTATTTATCTATCCCGATAAATGTTCATTTACATTTAAATACTATATGCAGGGTGTTACTTAATGATAGGCCGTAATTCCACGTCGCATTCCTAAAACAAATGCAAGTAAAATAGTTCACATAAACATGTGTCCTAAAAAGTCTGGTTTTTAACATACAGGGTGTCAAAGTTTAAAAAAGAAATCTGTTTTCTATTAATATCTCAAAGATTCTTTTACCGATTTTGGAAAAATTTGGCAGTGCTGTTCGTTATGATAAGACGCCAAGTTAGCAATAACTAGATGATAATTATGAGTTCCAGTGGCGTCCCGGGCCGGGGGGCAGTCTAATGAATAAGATTGACAAAGAAATTTTACGCCACTGACTTGTTTAAATATTTTATATTGTTTTCGGGTTAAGCAGCTAAGAGTACAATTTTTTTTGTCTCTTGATATTCTTTCGTATCTTACTTAGTTTTTGAGAAATATAATAAAAGCCACTTCATTGCATGTCGAAAAATTGTTAAAATAAACTCAATTTTTTTCTCGAAAACGAAGTAAAATACGAAAGAATATTAAGAGACAGAAAAGTTGTATTTTTAGCTGCTTAACCCGAAAATGATATTAAATTTTTGAATAAGTCAGTGGCGTACATCTTTCTTGTTAATATTATTCTTTAGACTGCCCCCCGCGACGCCACTGGAACTCATAATTATCATCTATGCTCCAGTACCAAAATAAGTGACTCATTTTTACCGGGGTGTGCAAGACGTAAGGGGAACGCCAATTCCAGAGGCGTGTCATTTTAAACAATAATAATAATTCAAAAAATATATGAATTTTTTGTTTATTATTATAATATATTTACATTATATATATAATATTATAAATTAAACTGAAAAATAAATTAAGCTTTTACATTTGGTGATCTAATAAAGTAATTAGAGAAACTAAATTAGGCAGGTATAAAATTCAAAAAGAATAATAAGGCAACGGTATATGTTATTTTCGTAATGTTTTTATTATAGTACATAATAATAGAAACATATAATAGTGGATTAAGGGCAAAACCTAAACATAAATTATAAATGTTTATAAATTTCCTAACTATTGTTACCTAGTGAGCACTAATTGATAATAATTTGAAAAATTATATTCCACGCCGACATTAAAAAGTGTTATAATGACAATACGTTACAATTTTAAATTCATTATTACCATTACAGCGATTATTCACTATCTGACGATGAAAACATTTCATTACTGTCGCTACTGCTGTCATCTGCAGGATTCATAATAATAGGTTCTACCATGACTTCAACGCGTACATCTTAGTCCCACATTTTTTTTCTACACCCTTGACATGTAATACGCACTTATGCCAATCTGCCGCTTGTACATTCGCTATTGCCGTTTTTAACAGTTCTTTAACATCTTTTAATTATTTAAAAGTTTTATTTTCACGCGTCACTTCGCCTTTTATCTGTGCTCATATAAGCTCGATTGGATTTAGTTCACAATGGTAAGGCGGTAAACGTAATATTGTACCTAACACCTCGTTCACGAGCCATTTCGTCCACTACAAATTTCGCATATTTTTTTTTGTGAAGTCTTGCAAGATCGAGCAACTGCACTTTTAGCATTTTTTCGCCAACTGCAATATGTTTTTCTTCGAGCCAGTCAACAATCTTTCCTTTTCGCCACGCAGAAGTTGGCAAAGCTTCCACCCGACGGCTGTGGTATGGTGCATTATCCATCACGATTACTGACCCACGTTCAATACGCGGCAAGATGGATTTAAACCAATCGTCAAACACTCCCGAGTTCATATCCTCATGATAATCACCGGTTTTACGAGATTAAAACACGTTTAACCCACCTTCAAGAAAACCAGAATCACTCCGATGTGGGTTATAATTAACCGACGACCTTTTCCTAACGGAGCTTTTAATCCAGTGGATAGTCCATTGATAAAGGCGTTACGTGCATCTTTAATGTTGAGATCTTGCCAAATGTAATTCACAGTATGTCCTTCATTTAACCATGTCTCGTCTGTAAAGTAAATTATTTTCCCTGCACAGCGATATTGTTGTATTTCTTCTAGATACTTTCTACGCCACAATACGATTTCTTCCTTTTTCATCAAAAGACTTTTGCGATTTCGTTTTAAGAATCGAAAATTCAATTCTCGTAGTGTACCTACGCATTTGAACTCTTCGTGAAATTTTTTGCATATTTTCATCCCTTTCAATTTCCGCAGAATTTTTTTTTAAATTCGTAAGTTCATTTAAAAAAAAATGCATGCACTTTCCGACGAATGGCTAACTTTGATTGCTGATCAATAAAAACCTTTTTCCGTCCTCTTGTTTTCTTCTGATCGGACACTTTAGTATTTCTATTGTCCTTAATAGTTTTATAAACAGTACGGCAAGATATCTTAGTCAATGTGGCACAAAGTTCTGCTGCATCAGTGAATGATATTCCACTGTATGTACTTAGAATTCCCTCATACACATTTTTTACCATTGTACGCTTCCCAGGTTTTAAATGACGTTGTTTTGTAACATGTTGGTTACTATCACTTGAAGAACTCGCCTGCAGTATAATATTTGCTGTTTTGAATAACCAACAAAATAATGAAACTGAATTGCTAATATCCTCTTGATTGAAACTTGTCTACGACACTGAACGTTGGTTAGAGGCGCTAAGAAAGCGTGCGAGCGCCTTTAGACATGGGTTTTTCCTACCTGCGTTGCCAAATTAAGTAAAACAGATACCGCAGGGTGAAAAGACCCTTAGTAACATGCCGATTTCGGTAAATTTTATGGAAATCAGTGAAATCTATTAAAATTTGGCAACATGTAATGACCTATTTATGCACAATCTTCCCAAGCGGTTTGGATTGCTTTTATTTAACTTAAAAGTGGGCGAATCGATGTTAATTATTTTCGTCGCACACGGTTAATGGTTATATGAACAGTTTTGCCGATTATTTTGAAACCGTAGCATGGTTAGTGCTAACTCAGCAGCTTATCACAACGAACAACACTGCCAAATTTTACCAATATCGGCAAAAGGATCCTGAAAACCAGACTCTTTAGGACATATATTTATATGAACTTTTCTACTTGAATTTGGTTTAAGAACGCGCCCTTGGAATTACGGCCTATCATAAAGTAACACCTTGTATAATTGGAATATTCTGAAGGTCTATTTACCTCCGATTCCTTCCTGATACCCCAAACAAGGGAAAGCAGTATACGTCCTACAAACAAAAATATATTGTATTTTTAGAATTCTAATAAATAGGTAATTAGGTTGGTTCGCATCGATATCTAAAATCCTTTATATCCTTGTCAAAATTATTTAATTTACTGAGTGATATTCGGTATACCTTGTTTAAGTAAGAGTAAGATATAAAAACGTCTAATGGGTTTTTGATAACACATATTTTGTTTACTGTGGTTTCATTATAAATTTCTCTTACTATTTTTTTACAAGGAAATATCGTGTTTTGCCGGTGAGAAATATGTATGATAAGATAACGTCACTACGTATAACTTTGTGCTAAATTTCAATTTTTTTTTAGTCTTCCCAAATGTTCCAGTACAATCAGGGATACCAGGAGACGATAGTAAGTATACTTTAATACGACGTAAGTGTTTTTGGTGATGTATATTATGCAGGGTCGTTGGTATGTATGGAAACGGTCGATTATTTCTTAAAGTATAACAGTTAGCAAAAAATATTTTAGATAAAAGTTTTAGGGTTTTTTAAGCTGTATTAGAAATTTAGAAAAATAAGTATACAGGATGAGTCAGAAAACCGTAGAGAAGCAAAGTTACCTTTTTATAAATGGAACACCCTATATCTTCGAATATTTTTGGATTTAACATGAAATAAAAATTATTTTTTAATAAGTGCATTATAAGTCTAAACCTAATAGTTTTCGAGATATCGACTTTTGAATTTGACAGCTTCTAGCTTTCTAACGGTACGTTTTAGAGTAAAACGGCTTACATTTTTATTATCTTCCCAAGAACATCAACTTCCGGTTAAACCGGAAGTAGTACTGTATTTCAGGCTTTTTAGTTACATCCGGTTTAACCGAAAGTTGATGTTTTTGGGAAGATAATAAAAAAGTAAGATAGGGACATGTAAGCCGTTTTACTCTTAAACGTACCGTTAGAAAGCTAGAAGCTGTCAAAGTTCAAAAATTGTCATTTTTCAAAAGTTGATATCTCGGAAAATGCACGTATTAAAAAATAATTGTTATCTTATGTAAAATTCAAAAATATTCGAAGATATAGGGTGTTCCATTTAAAAAAAAAGGAACTTTGTTACTCTACGGTTTTCTGACCCGACCTGTATACTTATTTTTTTTTTAATTCTAATACACCTTAAAAAACCCTAAAACTTTTATCTAAAATATTTTTCGCTGACTGTTTTATTTTAAGAAATAATCGACCGTTTCCATACATACCAACGACCCTGTATATTCAAATTTATAATGATATGCAGTGGTTGGCATAGTGATATACAGGGTTATTCACGTTATTTGACACGACATAATATAGCTAAATTATTTAATTTGGGTAAAAAAAAATAAAAGAAAAAGTTGTCGGGATGGATAGGGGCCTATTAAAGGTAAATTTTAAAATTATTTTCATAACGTACAGGTTGTCCTAAAAACACGAAACGCATTAAAGTTGTTTTTTTAAATAGAATTCCCTGTATATTATTTTATTTTCAGTTTCTACGATCCAAGTTGGGACTTATTTTAGTTAAACTCTACTACGGTTTTTGAAATATTTCGTATTTTGTGAAAATGTAGTAACAATTTTAATGATTAAATTCTCAATATGTATTTTCTTTTCTCAAATCAAATTCACACTGGTGTCTACTAACTGATTAGGTTTTATGTTGTACTTAAGAAAAATTCACTAACTTAAACAAGTTTGAAATGATAAAAACTTGATTATTTTAAATGTAACACCCTGAATTTTATTTATATATTTATTTGTACATACACTGTTTAACAGTTTCTCAGTTATAGAACAGGTATAAACGAAAACGTGTATGAAAGTAAAAAAGAAGATTGATAATTAGAACACTGTAAAGCAACAAAAACACTTACAAAAAACATAAAATCAAAAAATCTTTTGCCGATAAAAGTGACTCTTGATTGCCCTTAACCTGCAGGCAAAAATGTCATAAGCATTAACATTACAACTATTATAGTAGTAAACTTATAAACATTAGTACGAAACGGTGGTAGGTATAAAGTATCTGTGTTGCGAGAACTTAACGTAAGAACCCTAGAATTTACTTTTGCCAATAATTCTTCACAAACAATACTACCGTTGACAAGCTTGTACAAAAAAGACTGAGAGAGGTATTTACGTCTTCTATCTAAACTCATGAGCGAAAATCTTTGCAGCAGCTGGTCATGGGGAAACCCCTGAATTAAATAAACACCATCCGTTCTGAATCATACAGCCTTAGCAAATTGTCTCTGCACCGACTCTAAAAAATTTATAAGAATATTGTAATAAGGGTACCAAACAACTCTGATACGTATTCCAGTTTAGATAAGACGAAGGTGAAAAATAAAGTTTTAATAGGCACCGTATTCTGGAAATCCCTTGTGGTGCGTATAACAAAACCACGTGCTCTATAGGCAGCGGAGGCTGTAAGTTGAATGTAAGGAACAAATGATAGTTCCTTGTTAAAGACGACCCCCTAGTCCTTAAATAATTCAGGTCGCCCTAGTGTATTCCCATCAATCATATAATTACATAAAATAGTGGTACTTCTACTTGTGAATAACATAACATTACATTTAGTGACATTCAAATTCAACCTATTCTTATTACAATTACAAGTATGATTTAAAAAATAATAAAAAGGTATTTGAAAATCCAAAAGTTTTTAGTTTCTGCAGCAAAATGGTGTGATCAAGCTGATCGAAAGCTTTGGAGGAATTTAAAGAACTGAGTAATACACATTAAATTAGTGGTTGTCGATCGACCTTTGACAAATCCATGTTGTAAAGGACATATAGAATTTTTAACATTTGAATAAATAATATTATGTAACAGTAACTCAAAAAATTAGAAATTATTGAGATATCCATTTTATCAACTTTTATGAAGACTGGACAAACTTTGGAGCATTTCCAGCTGTTTGGCATTTTACACAAGTTAAGACACTTGTTATATATTATTGATAGAGGATGAGCAAAGGCTCCTGCGCAATCTCAACCAGTGGTTAACTTGGGTTTAATCTGTTCGTCAGCAATAGATGTAAATTTAATTGTCTATCGAAAAGCATTAATCTTTCCCATAACTAATTGCTCACGTTTTCTTGAAGAATGCAAGTATTCATAATACAGACTGATTTTAGCCAATTTAATGTTAATCAAGTTACAATGGCATTTTGACAGGTCAGAATTGGTTGTAAAAAAGAGAGGGTTTACAGTGAATGCACTACTTACTAGTTAAAGTAATGTAATAGTAACAAAGGAAAGGAATGATGGACATACAACAAACAATTGCTTATAACAAGTGTTAAAAATGGCGACCATCCGACTCTAAACCCAAACGTTTCCTCTTTTTAAAACTTTCAGCAAAAAGTAAGGACCGATTAAATATCGACCCATTATTCCGCCCCAAACATTCACTGACCATCTGTGTTGATTATCAACTATTCTAAATTGATGCGGATTGGAATCAGAATAGTAATGAAAACTATGTCTAATAACGGATCCATTGTTGTAAAACGAGCACTGGTCACTAAATTAAACAAAATTTAAAAAGTTTTAATTTTCTGTCACTTTGTCTAAGACCCACGACATACAAAATTCCACCCATTTTTCAAAATCGTTTTCAGTAAGTTCTTGGTGATGGTAATGTTTCTGAAGAATTCTTGAGACGCTTGATTGGCTAATGTTGATATTTTGTGCCATTTGGTTTTGACCTATATGAGAATTTTCGATTACAGACCCAATTACAGCAAATTCAGTTTCTTCGCGTTCTATCACAGGTTTCTTTTTAGTGTTTCTTTTTTATACTGAACACAATTGTCTTAATTGAGTCAATAGTCTTTCGAAAATTACTATATTTGGATGATTTCTGTTAGTAAACTCGTGAGGCCAGTAAGCAGTTTCCAGATATTCTCCAAGAATGAAAATAATATTAATTCGTTCTGCTTTTGGATAAATTATCACTTTGAGATACAGAAAAAAGAAAAAACAGAAACTAGCACTATTATAACTAAATGACGTTTTCCAACTAAACACTTCTAAAAATAAGTGACAAACACCAATTATGTTTATGTGACTTGTCGAAATGCCATAGGTGACTTGATTAATATTAAATTTGTTAAGTTAAAATCAGTCTGAATTATGAATATTTGCACATTTGGCAAAGCTGGTTTTTTGCCTCCTTCTTTGGCATATGCTGCAGAGGCAAAATGGTTGTTACGGAAGTATCTGGCAATAAAAACAACATGTTTCTTAATATCAGCGATTTCCAAATCCTTACATAGTAAACCTAAAATATGTGCAGCATATGTAATAAGGTTCAATTCAGTAGATGTTTTTATTTGATGTCGCATTGCAGCCATATTAGCTGCATTACCATTGATAAAACTACATAGTGTGTTGTTGAAAAGAGTACATTTTGTTTTGTTAATGAGGACGCACACCATCCCTCACTGACGATTGATATACATTTGAAACAAGCGAAACATAAGGATATGACTCGAAATAATTTACGTAATTACAACTTTAAGAAAGCCAATTTTGATGCTATGTTTCAGATGTTTCAGTCTGTCTCCTGGGATGAATTGGGGTTATTTACCAATGTTAATGCTGCTGTCAAATGTTTTTATAATAAAATTTATGGCGTATTTGACGCTTGTATCCCAGGAACCAAAAAAAGCAAGCAATACCCTACATGGTTCGATCAACAAATCATAAAGGATATAAAACGAAAGGAAAAACTGAGATTAAAAAGTCAAAAGACAAAAAATATGAACTTAAAAAATGACTTTATACAATTACGTTCCAAAATAAAGCATGATATCAAAGTAGCCTATGACATGTATATAAATGATATGCAGCGTAACATTGGTCAAGATTCCAAGGCATTCTGGCAGTATTTAAAAAACAAAAAAGGGGTAGATTCTATCCCCGGTAAGATGCACTTGAATGGTATTGAATATGAAACCGGAGATGCTATCTGTATATTTGCTGAATATTTTGGTTCTGTTTATGAACATGCAGATGACATGGAGAATGTTCAGTTTACTGACGAGTGTAACCTATTCGATGTAGTTAATGTTCCATATGTTAGTTCTGAGGATGTGTATGAGGCAGTCAAAAGTCTAAAAATTAATAAGGCTGTTGGTCCAGACAACTTCCCAGCATACATTGTTAAGGGGTTGGTGGGCTTCTTCTCGACTCCATTAAAAATTTTGTATAATATGTCTCTTAAATCTCGCATTTTTCCTGATAAGTGGAAGGAAGTAAAAATATGTCCGGTATACAAAAATGGGGATAAAACAGACATAAAAAATTATAGGCCGATAGCGATATTACCTGTTCCAGCTAAAATCTTTGAGTCGATAATTTATAAATATATATATAATTTAGTTTCTAGAAAAATTTCTTTAATTCAGCAACAAAGCCCTGCAAATGTATGGTTTTATTGTTAGAAACAGTAGACCATTTAGGGATGTTAAATGCATACGACAGCTCTACATTTCATATGTCAGAAGTATTTTAGAATATTCATCTGTGGTATGGAGTCCTCAATATGATAATCACAAATACTGCATTGAGCGAGTACAAAATAAATTTCTAAGATACCTCAATTACAAGGAAACTGGAAACTATAATTTTAACATCCCTAAAACAGAGCTAATACAGAAATATAAACTACCAATTTTAGAAAAACGCAGAATGATCGCATCAGGAATATTTATGTACAAATTATTAAACAGCCAAGTGGATGACTCAGTGCTATTGTCACAAGTCAATTTTTATGTACCATTTTATAATACAAGAAACCCTTTAACTTTTTATATTGAAGGTGCAAGAACTAATAATTTTAGTAATTCCCCCATTAATGTTATGTGTAAAAGACTTAATGAAATTCGGGCCGAATGTGACATTTTAAGGCAGAATTAGAAAATCATTATAGCATTTAAGTAATTAGTATTAGATAGATTAGTTCATTTGTGTAATTGTTTCTACTCTGTAATTGGATTGCATAATCTGTAGAGTCTGTAATAAATTAAATAAATAAATAAATAAATAGTGCACAATCATATTCGGTTTTAAGCTAATTTATGAGTGCTGTTGCAATTTCTGTTAAATATAGTACAGAAGTATGTGGATTCATAGAAGTATCTAGAGTATCTACTAAGACGGTAAATCCATATTCTGTTGTAACGGTTGCACAGATTATCGATTCGTCGTCGTCGTCGACACACATATTCCCGACAAGTCTTGAAAGCATTTGGTTTTTTCTTCATTATAAATTATATCAAGTAATTTATTAGAAACATCATATTGAGAGGGTGAGGGTGGTATGTATCCAGGCCGTAGAAGAGCAATAGCGTTTCTTACTTCCGGTTGCTCCATACAGTTAAGACTGCTGTTTGTAGCGTAGAGGGCTCTGACAATCTGTTTGTCAATTTCCTCTTTAGTAGATTTGCTAGTGCGTATGACAAAAGATGACAAAGATCCAGAACTAGAACTTGCTCACCTTGTTTCTGATTCTGACACTACTTTCCTTTTCTTACAATCTGAAGTGGAAAGACTGGAAAGTGACTCTAAAGTTTGTTGTGAAGTGCATAGTTCCTGTGACTCCTGTGAGTTTGGTGGCGCATTCACGCCAAAAGTGCCCACAACCTAAAAAAAAAAGACAATATTTAAATTTAAAGTTAAAGCGAAAATTTAGCAAATTATTAAAAATTCGTTTCTGGCTTCTGAGATACAGGATGTAGGGTGTTGAATTTAAAATTTTATTTTTTGTTTAAAATTCTAAGCAACTTCGTCTAGCGCCTAACGGGCCTAACCTAACAAACTCCATAACCTGTAGTGATCTGTACATGTACTAATGCAGAAGTTAGCAAATTTCTCGAAAACGGTCATATCTCGTTGTTGAGAAAGTATACCTTTTTTCCCCCAGAAAAGGTGTAAGAATAAGGTTTATTGATAAAAAGTCCCAGAAGTTCTCTGTCAAAAAAGTTAGTGCAAATTAAACTGCATGCATTATAGCTGCAGAAACATTATTATTAAATTATGATTTCTCACCTTAAAAAACCCCAAGTTACCAAGTTTTGTACGAAAAATTTATTTTCTGTAAAAGTATCTCAGAGACGACGCATTTCCGGACATAAGTTTATTTGGAAAATTGGCTATTTTCTTGAGTTGTGTATGTTGTGTTAAAAAAAAAGCATCAACTTAAAAATCTATAAATATACAGGGTGTCTCTAAAAGGTCTGTACAAAATCTGAGCACATATTCCTGAAGCCAAAATAAGGCGATTTAAAGCAACTTTCCTTAGTCCAAAATTGCTCCGTTTCCGAGATACAGGGTGGTAAAGTTAAAAAATAGAAATAGAATTTTTTAAAATTTATGAACATCTTTAAACGTATTACTTTAAAACTTGGTATCCGTGGGTTCTTTGGGATGCGAAGCCCGAATACGGACACCTTTTCACTGTGGCCATTAGAGGGCGCTTCACAATGCACTTCTTTTGGTTTAGAATGGCCATAACTTTTTTACAAGTGTAGTTTTTTCCTTTTTTTGTTAGGGAACTAATTTTTTGAACATTTTGAAACCAAAATGTGAAAATTCGCTAAAGTAAGCCGTTTTTGTGATATTTCGGTTTTTATTGTTCGATGCCTCACCGGAATATTTAAATTATTCTGAATAAAAAATATTTGCTGTTTTCTTTGAGGATGAAATGTGGTCAGTGAATTAGCAGTGGAAAATGTATTTTTTTTTAGATATTTTTTGGAGTGTCACATCCAAAAATCCTCCGATTTTTAACCTGTTTGATGAACACCTTTAAAATTTTTTTTTGCAACAGACTATTTAAATGTAAACATTTTTCGTATTTTAAGCATTTTCGCTATCAGTCTATGTTGTTTAGAGTAAGTGCTTCAGTAAGAATTTGCCAATGCGAGAATAAATAAGGTGTTTGTTAGTTAAATTTTAAATTGACTGTAAAGAGGGCTGAAGGATACAGTTCTGCAGAAATGACGGATATGTTATTGGTTTTTGGGTATTGTGAAGGAAATGGCCGCGAAAGTGTTAGGGTATACAGGGAAAGATATCCAAATCGGCGCATACCAAACCATCAAACATTTGCTGCTATTGAGAGACGCCTTCGCGAAACCGGTAGCTTCACTCTTTTAACTGCCAATTATAGACGGCAACGTGCAATAAGGACTCCTGAGGTTGAGGAACAAATTTCGGAAAGAATTGCTGAAGATCCAAAATTAAGCACCAGACGCTTAGGTTTAGAGGTAGGAGTATCCAAGCATGTAGTTCATAGAACGTTAAAAGAACAGCAGCTTTATCCATACCATATTCAAAAGGTACAAGACCTTTTGGCTCCGGATTTCGATCAACGATTGGACCTCTGTCGATTCATTACCGAACAAAGACAACAAGATGTGAATTTTGCTTAGCACATTTTATTTACTGACGAAGCATGTTTTACGTAACGAATAAGTGTATGCTGATGAAAAGCCGCATGCCACGAAAGTTACTCATTATCAACAATATCAACATGAGTTTAGAATTAATGTGTGGGCAGGAATCATTGGCAATTTCATTATTGGTCCTGTCATTTACCGCCACGACTAAATGGTGTGGATTATTTAGAACATTTACAAAATACTCTGCCAGATTTATTAGAAAATTTGGCATTACAACTTCGACGAGATATGTGGTTTATGCATGATGGTGCACCACTACATTTTAGTTTAAATGTCCCCAATTATTTGCATCGACAGTATCCAAACAGATGGATCGATAGAGGAAGTGACGCTCCTGTAAAGTGGCCGCTACGCTTACCGGATATGACTCCGTTGGATTATCTTTTATGGGGTCTTTAAAAACGATGGTATACTCCAGACCGATTAATAATGAAGAGGAATTGTGGGGAAGAATTCAAAATGCAGTCAACATATTAAAGAACGACGCGAAATTGATGCAAATAGTAAATTAAAACTTTTTACGTCGTATTAATCTTTGTACTTATGTTAACGGAGGTCATTTTAAACAATTACTAAAAGTTTATGCTAATTAAATTTACTTTTAAAATAAAATTGTTCCTCATTTAATTAAAAAAAAATCCATACTCAAATTATTCCTGCAAAACTTGCTGTAACTAACCCAAGTAAAACATTTTTTCCTGCCGAAAATTTACTGATAGCGGAATTTTTTATTCAAAATAATTTAAGTATTCCGGTGCGGCATCGAGCATTAAAAACCGAAATATCTCAAAAACGGCTTACTTTAGCGGATTTTCACAAGAGTACCTTTTTTGTTTCAAAATGTTCAAAAAATTAGTTCCTTAACACAAAAAGTAAAAAATCTACACTGATAAAAAAGTTATGGCCATTCTCAACCATAAGAAGTGCATTGTGAAGCGCCCTCTAATGGCCACAGTGAAAAGGTGTCCGTATTCGGGCTTCGCATTCCAAAGAACCCACAGATACCAAGTTTTAAAGTAATACATTAAAAAAAGTTCATTCATTTTAAAAAATTCGATTTTTATTTTTTAACTTTACCACCCTATCTCTCGGAAACACGGAAACGGAGCAATTTCGGACTAAGGTAAGTTGTTTTAAATCGCCTTATTTTGGCCTCAAGAATATGTGCTCAGATTTTGTACAGACCTTTTAGAGACACCCTGTATATCTATGTATATCTTTGGAAAATTATAATAAAAATAAAATTCAAAGAAACAAACTTATTTACTTATTATTTTATTATAATATGCTGTTTGTGTACTTACAACTGATTCATTGTTCTTTTCGATTACTGTAGGTACTTCACTTTCACTACACGTTTGCCAGTGAACTTCCATCCGTTCGACAAGACCTTGCATTTCATGTATCCATTTTTTGCATATACAGTGTGTTAATTAAGTACGTAGACAAACTTTAAGAGATAATTCCTTGTATAATTTTAAGATAAAAAGTTCATATAAACGTATATCCTAAAATGTTTGGTTTTCGATATACAGGGTGCTAAAGTTTTAATTTTTTTTTTGGTTTTCTTAATATTCCTTTGGAATTTTTAGGAATAATTAATTCAAATTTTGCACAAATAATAGATTTACCAGTATCTACGAACTAACATTATTAATATTTAAATTAATCTTCAGGGTCCTCGTTTTTTTGTGGTCATGACCCCTTTACGCCCGTCCAATTTACTTAATACGACGTCACTGACTAATTTTAAGAACAAAATCTAATTTGTCATTTTATTCTCTAACATTTACCTATCTTGAAGTTTTTTACTATCTCTTACGGCTTAGAAGATATTTTGAGAAAAATAAAATAATGCATTGGTAATATTGGATAATTTGCAAATGGTAAGTTGGCAGCGTCTTTGAGCCAAAAATAACAAAGTCGGCTTTGACAAACAATAAAAATAATAAAATCAACAATTATGACAGTTTAGTTATCAAAACTTGCTACAAATTTTTATGTTTGCACTTTGTCAACTTAAGTAAGAGATTTTTCAGTTTTGTTTTTGTTAAAATGGTTGAATTTACAAACGCTGAAATGGCAGATATGCATTTTGTGTATGGAATGGCTAATGGTAGCGCTCGTGCAGCAAGACTAATGTATCAAGAAAGATTTCCTGAACGTCGCGCGTCGTGTGCCTAACAAATAAACTTTTACTAATATTCACTCCAGACTTAGTGAGACAGGTAGTTTAAGAAGATCAAATGCCCTTGTAGGAAGACCCAGAACAGTAAGGACAGTTCAAATAGAGGAAGCTGTTCTTAATATTATAGGAGAAAATCCTGCAACAAGTACACGAAAAATTGCCGCTGAGTTAAATATTACACATGTTTTGGTATGGCAAATTTTACAGGAACAGCAACTTTATCCATATCACATACAGCGTGTGCAAGCCCTTTTACCGCGAGATTTTCCCCAGAGAGTAAGTAGCCTTTTGTACTTGGATACAAAATAAGCTAGTGAGAAATGTGAGGTTTTTATCGAAGGTATTCTTTACGGATGAGGCATGTTTTTCCCGAAACGCTATAATAAATTTTCACAATAATCACATTTGGGCAGAAGATAACCCACACGCTACAGTTGAAAATAATTTTCAAGAACAATTTTCACTAAATGTTTGGGTTGGAATTGTTGGCAATTTCCTTATTGGGCCATATTTTCTGCCTCCCAGACTTAATGGCGACAATTATCGGCAATTTCTGGAGTATGTTTTACCCGAACTATTAGAAGATGTCCCAATAGGAGAAAGAGCTCGAATTTGGCTTATGCATGATGGTGCTCCTCCACACTTTAGTTTAGCTGCACGACAGTATTTAGATGAAAATTATGCCGATCGATTTTTCGGGCGTGCAGGACCTCAACCTTGGCCACCCAGGTCGCCCGATCTAAATCCAATAGATTTCTTTCTTTGGGGGCACCTAAAATCGCTAGTATACACAACTACAGTTCTGAACGAAGGGGATCTAAGAAATAGGATACATCAGTCGTGCGAAATTATACGGAATTCTCCTGGTATTTTCGAGAGGGTCCGCCAGTCGATGGTGAGGCGCACCAATGCATGTGTTGAAGTCGGAGGGGGCCATGTCCAGCAGTTGCTTTAGGTTAAGTTTATTTCTTAGCTTAAGTTTTAAACAAAATCTTAGTTTTCTTTAGTTTACCATAATTTTGGTTTTAAAATGTATCAAAAATAACGTTGTCTCATGGACGAAACAATACTTATTAAATAATCCAATATTACCAATGCATTATTTTATTTTCCTCAAAATATCTTCTAAGCCGTAAGAGATAGCAAAAAACTTCAAGATAGGTAAATGTTAGAGAATAAAATAACAAATTAGATTTTGTTTTTAAAATTAGTCAGTGACGTCGTATTAAGTAAATTGGACGGGCGTAAAAGGGTCATGACCACAAAAAAACGAGGACCCTGTAGATTAATTTAAATATTAAAAATGTTAGTTCGTAGATACTGGTAAATCTATTATTTGTGCAAGATTTGAATTAATTATTCCTAAAAATTCCAAAGGAATATTAAGAAAACCAAAAAAAAATTAAAACTTTATCACCCTGTATATCGAAAACCAAACATTTTAGTATATACGTTTATATGAACTTTTTATCTTAAAATTATACAAGGTATTATCCCTTAGAGTTTGTCTACGTACTTAATTAACACCCTGTACCCTGTATAGTTCTATTCCCTAATTTTAGTAATTTTCCTTCAGTTTTATTAGATTTTTCTATGAAATGTATTCAGATAGGGTCTTTTTACCTTCCACTTCTATGAACAGTTGAAATTGTTACACTATTTGCAGATTTTTAGGTAACTTTTAGAAATTTACAGCAGAAATCACGCGTCGCGCTGCTTATTAGACGGCCAATTATCAAATACTGAAAGTTACGGCGGACGCATCTTTATATAAACAGTGAAGGGTTTTCTTGTTCTGACAGGAATTTGCAGCTCTAGACGTTTTTCGACAGGAACTATCTTCATTAAAATTTAAAGAACGGTGGGAATAAAATCAAAAACGTGTTGAAAATAGCAACTTATTTATAGGGAAAAATAGATAAAAATAAAAATAGAAGAAAAGAATTGAAAAGATCGAAAAAATTTTAATTTTTTTCAACCCTGATTTGAACGTATTTTAATGTGACCCCACAGAAAAAAGTAGTTTGGTGTAAGATCAGTAGACCTAACTGATCAATTTATAGTGCAATTTAATTCTATAGTGCATTCATCAAAAAACGTTTTGGGCATTTTCCCTTACTTCTCATGTATCGTGTGCAGGACAACCGTCCATTCGAAATCAAACATCTTCATTCTTAGGAGTAACTTGCAGATGCAAATGCAGATCCAATTTGGTTTTGTCAAAGTTTCATGAAAGTTTATTTTCAAAAATTTTGTTCCAAAAAAAAGTTCAATAGTCCAATGTCCTAATATGCCCGCCCAAACAATAACCTTTTGAGGGCACTGAATCCTTGTTTCTGCAAATCTGTATTAATTTTCTGTACTCCTTTATCTACAATTTTGAACATTTAGTTCATTGTGTAAATGTTTAGCAAAAATTAAATCATTTGAAATAATAGAAAATCGCGTCGTCGGCGCTACTGGATTCAACGGCAGTTTCTATACGATATGTACGATTTATTGGTACTGATTTCAACCAGGCATTTTTACACCATTTTTTATAAGTAAGCGATTTCAATTAGGTTATTGAATTTATCCGAAATAGTCGCAAATATTTTCGAGTGGTCACGTTGACGATAACTCAATCATTAATGCCTTATAATTTCGATATTTTTATTGCATTTTGTTTAATGCATCAGCTTGGCATAACATGTGGTGCTGAAAAAAACTAGTACCATGTTGATTAATCCCATTGAAGAAAAATTATCAGTGACACATGTAATTAAATGTCTTCTTTTTTGTACCCATTCCCATAGAGTAAAGCTAGGTGAGTGAATCTATTTTTATTTTTGTAAATATTTGTCCATTTAGCCTATAAAAAAAGTATTTTATTAGAAAAAATCCTCTTGATCTACTATTTTCGTTTTTATTACAAGCAACCAAAGTGTGTCGTAGGTTTGTTAATTAGTTTAGTGTAATACTATTCCTAAACGTATTTTTAGTCTATCTTCAACATCTATACTTCTATAACCAAAAATCTAAACTCAAACAATTTTTTTTTACCGGGTGGTACCGCCAGAATTGCTTATTGACCTCCCTATTAATTTTACATCAAAATCTTATGAGACTCTTTTAAATTTTCTTGTTCGATGAACTCGCACACCAAATCTCATTATTTTCTAATAAGCCAATTAAAAGTTATTTAGAAAACCCCTTCGTGAAATTTTTAAAAAATAAATACGGCTCTGGTACAGGGTGATTGTTTATAATTTACTAGATGGATATCTCGGTTAATATTGGTCTTACAAATAAGTTTAAATTAGCAATTTTGAAGTATTTTTAATTGATGTTCAGAATCCGTTATCAAAAAGGCATCAGAAACTTAAAGTTTTTAAGTTACCTGGTATTTTTAAATGAAACGCCCTGTATTTTATATTTTTAGTCGCTAGATATCGTTATCCTGAGTTCAAATATTAATAGGTTATTATGGTTGTTTTTGTGAATTTTCGAAAAGAAAAGACTTTTTCGTATGAATCTAAGGCAGCGGTGGAAGCCTATACGGCCATGCTGATTTATTTTTATCAAAGTAGCCATGGATAATAAAACAAACGTAAAAATACAGGGTGTTTTATTTAAAAAATACCAGGTAACTTAAAAATTTTAAGTTGCTCAGCTTTTTTGTTTTTTCTGATAACGGATTCCGAATACCCGTTAAAAATACTTCAAAACTGCTAATTTGAACCTATTTGTAAGACTAATATTAACCGAGATATCCATCTAGTAAAATATAAACAATCACCCTGTACCGGGTGTTCCACCTAAGAAGGTAATCGGCTATATCTCAGAAAGTAATAACACTAGGACTTTGGGGAAAAATATATATCGATAAAAGCGGCCAAGGAAAATTGCTGGAAATTATTTTCAAGTTCGAAAAATGACCGCTAGGGGGCGTAAGAGAACTTTCAAAATAGAAATGCCGATTCTCTCTTGATTTTTTTTAATAAAAATATGTTAAAAATATAAGCATTGTGTTCTTCATAAAATTGTGCAACTTTATGTTAGGAATCGTTTTTTTCTATTTTCAATAATTAAGTGGTGGGAGAAGGTCAAACTTTTTTTCTTTCAAACGCTGATATCTCTGCTTTGGATAAACCGATTTTATTCAACTTGGTCTTGAGAAAAAGCCCTTCTTTTCCTCTACACGTTGATCTATTAACTATACCATATTGATTCTGATGGTGGCCACTAGATGGCGTTTTTCCGTAATTCCTCAATGAATAAGGATTTTCTCAAAAAAATCAAATGTTATGATATGACTTTTTCATCATATTTTATTTTAGGTTTATAAAGGCTATTAAATAGTGAAAAATCCAGGTCCGTATTTAAAATAAAAAAGTTGATGATGGTCGCTCGAATTCGAAACGTCGCATTAAAAAACTAACCCCATCAGCTTGTAGAGGAGGAAAAGTTACTATAAGAAACTGAAAACCGCAACGTGACATCTTTTGTTAATAGATCTACGTGTAGAGGAAAAAAAGGGCTTTTTTTTAAGACCAAGTTGAATAAAATTGGTTTATCCAAAGCAGAGATATCAGCGTTTGAAAGAAAAAAAGTTTGACCTTCTCCCACCACTTTATTATATAGAAAAAAACGATTCCCAACATAAAGTTGCATAATTTTATGAAGAACACAATGCTTATATTTTTAACATATTTTTATTAAGAAAAATCAAGAGAAAATCGGCATTTTTATGTTGAAAGTTCCCTTACGCCCCCTAGCGGTCATTTTTCGAACTTGAAAATAATTTCCAGCAATTTCTCTTGGCCGCTTTTATCGATATATATTTTTTCTCCTAGTGTTATTACTTTCTGAGATATAGCCGATTACCTCCTTAGGTGGAACACCCGGTACATACCTCACTGAAACCACCAGTAACAACTATGATAATTTTATGGAATTTTATGGAAGTAGTCCATCTCACAGTGGAGTAATATTTTAAGTGAGGAAAACTATGATATGTCAAATGTTCTTAGACGTTTATTTTTAATTAGTTTCAATATGTTTATTTACAACCATGCTTGTAATAATGAGATTTTATCTATCTTTAAAACGTGAAAAGTTGATGTTTTTTGACTTTTACTTTCCACTCGGGTGGAAAGTAAAATTATTATTTTTTCGTAATTTTACTAAAAATTTCGAAATAATATACGAACACACCAACATAGACACTGTAAGACGCTCACACTCCTTACACAAATTTAACAACAATAAATGCTTATTTTTTAAATGAACTATAATGACATGTAGAATGATATGTAGAACAAAAAATTAACATGGGTTATGTTTTACTTATTTAAATTAATTCTTATATTGGCATTATTGTAGGCAGCCACTGATATGTTCAAACCGTGCTGAATTTCTTTTTTTAAAAGGTTTATTTCATGATTATTTGAAGTTAAAGTATTGTTAGTAGAATTTGAACTTGGCTTTGAAATCAATTTTGCCGTATTAACTTGAGTAGCGACAGAACTATCTGTGTATTTCTCAGCTACTGTGCCAAATTTCCAGCTTTCTAACCGCTTAATATGCATGAGGTCGCCACAGTTATTTGCGAGCCAAGTAGCCGCTGTTCTTCTGAAACACTGGCCAGTAAAACTTATTCAACTTCAGAAAAGCTACAATTTTTTTTGGAAACTGACTTAAAGTGCTGTGTCCAATATATTGTTTAGAGATTCTTCCATATCTGATTTGCATGAAAAGCTTTCCATCCTGTATATTTTTCCGAAAAGTTATGTACTCCTTAAGTGACGTAATCCATTTCTTATTAGTTATCATAAATGATCGTGGCTGGTACGTTTTGCTATTCTGTATTTTAATCGCAAACGTCTGTTCTTTTTATTTTGTATAATTCATCTGATCGGCAGGCGCCTGAGACACCAATAACCAATGCGACCTTCGAATCTATAAAATAACAAGTTTATATAGAAATTGTCAACCTTTTGGCCTAAAATACCTTTTGAACAAGTAATTTCATGGGTGCTTGTTCCAAAAAAGTTTAAATATTTTCCATGGACAGTGTGTTCGATTTTTTTCGGCTTGTATCCTTTGTTTTGCTTTTCCAAAGATGCCAATACCATTGCGTGTTTAGATATGTCTACTTTTCCTAAATTGATAAAGTAGTTTTCAGCATTGAATATACTGACCAAAGCGTTGATATCTTATTTGCCTTGGCATATTCACCACAAACCACACCCGCCAGCTTTCAATCCCACAAACTCTCTATTTTTGATATAAATTAGAATAATTAGATGATTTAATATCAAAAAGCATAATATTTTCGTCAGTAATAGTAAAGTTTATATTATACCATTGATCTATTGACTGCCATAAAGCCCTAATTATCCTACTGGTCATAAAATTTACAGTCCCTTACAAAGATGCAACCGGGGAGGACATTGAAAATGCCGAAGCAGAGTGCAACGCTTGTGACTATTGTGAGATTTGAGATCTGCGAAAACTCATTGATTTGAATGTAATATTTAGGTAGTTTATATAAGTTTTATTGATTCATAATATAAAAAGTAGTAAAATAAAGGTTATAAACTCTAACGCGCCTTTAACTCTCGACTTGGTCTGATCCCGTCGTCCTTCGTCCCTTCACTCTCTTCTCCCTTCCCCGTCATCATCGGGCCACCGGCTCGGTGGCGGCGGTTCGCGTAGTTCCGCTTGTGGATAATTTTAATTCGGTGTCGTTAGACTGTGTGACGTATGGGACAAATGAAACACAAAAATTTCGTTGAATTCCGTACCCATACTAACGTGCCCGTGTGATAATATAAACATGTTCGATGTTAAAATGCCCCGAATTTACATCTTCACGGGCTGAGCCGAAGCGCAAATTACCTGCATCCCTAATTACTATATCGTTTTAAATAGGTATAAATACCTAATAATATACAGGGTCGTTGGTATGTATGGAAACGGTCGATTATTTCTTAAAGTATAACAGTTAGCAAAAATTATTTTAAATAAAAATTTTAGGGTTTTTAAGGCTGTATTAGAATTAAAAAAAAATAAGTATACAGGATGAGTCAGAAAACCGTAGAGAAGCAAAGTTACCTTTTTTTAAATGGAACACCCCTATATCTCCGAATATTTTTGGATTTAAGTCTAAACCTAATAGTTTCCGAGATATCGACTTCTGAAAAATGTAATTTTTGAACTTTGACAGCTTCTAGCTTTCTAACGGTACGTTTTAGAGTACAACGGCTTACATGTCCCTATCTTACTTTTTATTATCTTCCCAAAAACATCAACTTCCGGTTAAATCGGAAGTAATGTATTTACGGCTCTTGAGTTACAATTTTGATGTAAAATTAATAGGGAAGCCAATATCAAATTTTGAGGGTAGTAAAATTTACATGGGATATCCTATGTCCGAAAATTATGAAAATATCGTTTACAAACTAAAAGTTAGGGGGTTTTCTAGAATACACGCATAAAATGGAAGACAAATTTTTCCCCGATTAACAAAAAAAAAAGTTTTATTTTAAAACTGTCTTAAGTGTATTATTTTTAATTTCAGGAAGTATTTACCGACGAGGTGCTAGACGATGGAGGAAGCTGTATAGAATAAATGGCCATATATTTCAAGCCAAACGTTTTAATAGGGTATGTTTTTGCTGAATTATTTTGTATTTCAATGGCCTTTTCCTAATATGTATTACTAAACTTACCCTCGCAATACTTAATGTTTTTATATCTGGTCTTATGAAAAGCAATTTCACAAACTTTAATCTAATCTTATACATCTGATATATTCGTTATTTTAATAAAATCGATATTTGTACATTCAAGATAATAAGTCACAATAGTTAAAATCGGTATTAACTATTCAGGGTGTTTCAGAATAAGATGCTGATCCTTAACAGTGTGAATCATTAGGTGATTTTAAGAAGAAAAGTTCAAATTAACATATATTCTTAACCTATCAAGTTTCGAACTACAGGGCGTTAAAGTTTTAAGAAAAAAATCGTTTTTCTATCATAACTTTAACAACTTACTTTTATGAATTTTTCACACATGCCCTCTAAGCATCAATAGCCATGTTTTGGTGTAGAAAAATTTTAAAATTTTTTAACCAGTGGCGTCCTGAAAGGGTTTGGACTAGACATTTTGGAAAAATATTATGTACGCCACTGCTTTTTCTCAAGATAAAAATTATTTTTAAAATACTCATTAATTTAGGCCAAATTTAATATCTTGCCTTTTTATCGTCCGACAAACAGTTCCTGACAAAAAAAAAATAAAAAGCATTAAATGCGCATTCGCTATGTGCCTATGGTTTATTTTTTAACATTAAATTAAAACAACTAACATTAAATAACGTGTGAACAAAAACGAAAATAATTTAGATTAGCTGTTGAAAGTGGCCACCACCTGCAAGAATGCATGCTTCAGCTCTTCTCCTCATTGAGTCTCGTACCCTTTGAAAAATTCCTGGAGTATTCCTGATAGTGTCGAAACAAACTATTATGCGGTTTCTCAACTCCTCTTCAGTATTTATTGGGATGCTGTAAACCAACGTTTTCAGATGTCCCCACAGGAAAAAATCTAGACTGTTTAGATCAGGGGATCTAGGTGGCCACGATTGTGTTCCTCTGCGCCCTATCCATCGATTACTATAATGTTGATTTAAAAACTCTCGTGCTTAGAGACTGAAATGGGCAGGTGCACCATCGTGCATAAACCACATACGATGTCGGGTTAAAATAGGGACGTCGTCTAGCAAATTTGTTAAAGTGTGTTCAAGAAATTGGCGATAATTGATTCCGTTCAATCTGGCTGGTAAAAAATAAGTCCCAATTAAATAATCACCAATAATTCCAGCCCAAACATTTACAGAAAATTGCTCTTGGTGGTGGGATTCCGTAATGGCATGTGGGTTTTCTTCTGCCCAGAAGTGATTATTATGAAAATTTTGTATGGCGTTCCTGGAAAAATTAGATCCGTCCGTGAACAAAATTCTGGCATCAAATTGGGGATTTTCGGTAACCATTTGAATAAACCATTGGCAGAAATTGATGCGTAATGGAAAATCTCTAGGAAGTAGGGACTGGACCCGCTGAATATGGTACGGATATAACAAATAAATTTGAAGAATTCTCCAGACTAGAACATGAGTAATATTTAAAATATTCACAATTTTTCTGGTACTTATATTAGGGTTTTGTTCCACTAAATTTAAAACAGCTCCTTCGGTTTCCGGTGTTCGTGTAGTTTGGTGTGCCTCTTTTAGGTAGTTTTTTGTTTCAAAAGATCCCGTTTCACATAACTTTCTGTGAGTTCCTGAAATCGTTCGTGCATCCGGAACTATTCTATTTGGATAACGCTCTTGGTATAATCGTCTGGCTTCGAATGCATTGCCGTCAGCAAGCCCGTACAGGTAATGCATATCCGCAAACTTGACATTTGTAAAATTTACCATGATACTTATACGTTTAAAAAGTATTACGTTTTTAAAATTTAAGTTAAGTGGAAAGCCGTGTACATAAATAAATAGCTGTCAAAACTATTTGGCATTAAATATTTCGTTATTGTCATTGTTTCCTTAACAAAGTTCATAGCCTACTTCTCAGAAACCATAGGCACATAGCGAATGCGCATTTGATGCTTTTTATTTTTTTTGTCGGAAACTGTTTGTCGGACGATAAAACGGCAAGATATTAAATTTGGCCTAAAATGAGTGAGTATTTTAAAAATAATTTTTATCTTGAGAAAAAGCAGTGGCGTACATAATATTTTTGCAAAATGTCTAGTCCAAACCCTTTCAGGACGCCACTGGTTAAAAAATTTTGAAGTTTTTCTACACCAAAAAATGGCTATTGATGCTTAGAGGGCATGTGTGCAAAATTCATAAAAATAGCTAGAAAGTTGTTAAAGTTATGATAGAAAAACGATTTTTTTCTTAAAAATTTTACGCCCTGTAGTTCGAAAGTTGATAGGTTAAGGATATATGTTAATTTGAACTTTTCTTCTTAAAATCACCTAAGAATTCACACCGTTAAGGTCAGCATCTTATTCTGAAACACCCTGTATAACAAAAGCTTTGTCCAATTTCTAGAGAGCATTTTGTGCCTACTGTCATGATCGCATATGGGGCCTTGGCCGACAGGGATTTAAGTGTATCCAGTGTAAGTTGTTGGTGCACAAGAAATGCCATAAAGATGTCAACGTGGCATGCACGAATGAGACAGAAACAATTCTTCGCGAAGATAGAAATGGAGAATCCCATCATATAATTGTCGGTCCGCCCAGGCCTAACATTGAACTGCTTCAAAATTCAATTGTAGACGACAGAAGAAGTCCTTATATAGAAACATCGTTAGATATAACAGGTGCAATAATCTTAAGTTAATTAAATAATGATTATCTAATTGTAATCAACAACTGCAACATAATAATTGCAAGCATCAGGATTATTCCAAAGACTAACAACAATTTGTTATTATTAGGTGATCACAACTCTGAAGATCTCAACAAACCTATTTATGAATCCGGATTGCAACGTCAATACTCCTTGGATGATTTCGAACTGATTCGTGTGATTGGACGAGGTTCTTATGCCAAAGTGTTGATGGTGGAACTCAAAAAAACAAAACGCATCTATGCGATGAAGGTACAATTTAATTTTAATTGTATGAAATACGATTAGTGCCAGTCAATTCTTCTAGATATAAACAAAAATAAGCATTTCTGTTTCAGGTAATTAAAAAAGCTCTCGTCACAGACGATGAGGATATTGATTGGGTGCAGACTGAAAAGCACGTCTTTGAGACTGCTTCAAATCACCCATTCCTCGTTGGGTTACATTCGTGCTTCCAAACACCATCCAGATTATTTTTCGTTATAGAGTTCGTAAGGGGAGGAGATTTAATGTTTCACATGCAGAGGTTAGTCAATAAATGAAGCTTTAATATACAGGGTGTACGGATAAGGATACGGAGCGGCCATATCTCGGAAACGATACGTCTTATAGATTTGAAAAAAAGCAACCACTATAAAAAAGTACCAAGAGAAAGTCATTAAAAATAGTTTTAAGTTTCGGAAATTGCCGCAAGAGGGCGTAACGGCTCATTTAGTTTTTAAAAGTTCATTTTACGACAAGAAAATGTCACTTAACCGTAGAAAAACAAATAAATAATTAAAATCAGTAGATCGTTTACTACAACTTTCATTATTGGTATTTTTTCGAATTTCCTCTATTACTCCGGATCTTCTTTGGCTTTATTTGGTTTGGCAGAGCCCTAAGTTGCTTATTGTGTCATGTGGAGAGCTGAGCTTGTCGAAGCCACCAGCATTAGTGCCTCTCTACAATAGCTAGGGGCAGCCAATTCTTCAGAAACTTGTAAGTGGAACCTGGCGGGGATTGTACGTGAATTTGTCTAATTAGTGAGTTTGTAGCGACGTCCGTCCGTCTATAGTAATCCGTTATAAATTTGTCATAAGATTGAGTCAATGTTGGAATGTCAAAGTCCCTGTGAAGTACCCTAGTTACAGCATGCCTTGGGGCATCTGCAATGATTTTTAAGGCCCTATTCTGCAGTACCTGGAATTTGTTGTGCTCTGTCCCGGTTATTCTGTACCATGTTGGTACACCATACGTCGGGATCGGCCTGACCAAGGCTTTCTACAAGTTAACTTTGGTTTTATAACCAATTTTACTTTTTCTGTGAAGCAAGCAGTAAATTGAACTTAACTGTTTGACGGCCTTCTTTCTTCTAAGTTCGGAGTTTTTCGTCCAGTTTAACCTTGCGTCAAAAACCAGTCCCAAGTACTTGACTTCCTGTACCCAAGTCACCTGAATGCCATTTTCCCAAAACCTGGTCTTCTAAAATATACTATCACTAGGTAACGCACAATCAATAAAATATTTTTAAAATATTTTTATTTTATTTCATGTCTTTATGATTTTACGAAATTTGCTGGAAAGCCAATTACATGAAACACAGAAGATATTCATGAGAAAGGTACTTCTTACTAGCTATCAATCATTTTTATTTCAGTGTAAAGCATTTACTTTATCGCTTTAGTACTTCTTTTAGTGTAATAACCCGGCCAACTGTCAAAATTTTAAGGTGAAGAACATATAATTTGGTCCCCATTTAATCAATGCCAAACTCGGGATTTTGTCGCTTCTCGTTGTTTGCTTCTTAAATGTTTGGTCATCAACTCAATCATCCGCCCCACCGTCACATACGGTTCAGCAGCTTGGGGATACGCAGCCCCAACTAACCTCAACCGTCTCCAACCCCTTGAAAATTATTACATTCGCACAGCCATGGACATCCCATGGTTCATCTGTAAAGTAGATCTACACCGAGATATCAAACATACCCCGCTCACCCAATACCTCCGTAAAAGAGGAACTAAAATCCTCAACGCCACCCTCACTCACCTCAACCCGCTCATCAGACAAGTCTCCGACTATGACATAGGTGCCCCGCACCGACACAAACGTCCTCGACATTAACTTTTTTAGGTGTGGCCGCACACACCACCCCTCCCCCAGTGCCCCCCAGATATTTCTCTCAAAAACTTCTAAAAACCCACATACCCGACTTGCTGTTAATAGTGAGGCCCTGCGGAATGGACCGCAGGGGGGCGAGGCAGGCAAGCCTAGGGAGAGTAAGCGGAGATCAGAGCTCGTGATAGCTCTGGCCCCCGATAATTCCTTTAAGGTGGGCTCACCTTACTACGAAAGTTTTGTTCGCTCTTGGTCAGTCATTTCTGATCGCTCGGACGGAGCAACGGCTCACACTTCAAAAGCATCGACGGCTGTTTTGAGGGAACACTTCCCAGGGCGCCTCATCTCCCTGAGGGGCTATTTGGAGTGGCCATCGCGCTCTCCCGATTTGGTCCCTTGCGATTTTTTTTGTGGGGTTATTTGATATCCCGCGTCTGCGCCAACCGCCCAAGGACCCTAGAAAAAGTCATGGCAAACGCCAGAATTCGCTTGACCCAGTGTAGTAACAATGGGGAGCGTCATCTACCAGGTATGATTTTCAAAACCATGTAAAATAAACTTTAGAAGTCTACCTACATTATAGAAAAACTCATAAACATGTTTACGGCATAAAATGTGTTTTATTGCATTTTTAAATGGCTACCTGTCTTCTTTAGTCGTAAACAGCAAGAAACATGTTCCGATGTTCGTAAATTATTTTAAAGGCTTAGAGACATCAGAAAATTAAAATTTTTTGCAGTTAGCACTAAAATTACAAAATATTTCATAAAATGTAATTCAAAAAACTGCTAAATGACCCTTCCTTCTAAGATTTATGCATATTTTCACATTAATAATTCATATTCATATTTTATTCGGTGTTATTGATGTTGTTTGTCCCCTTGGCCTTTTATTATACCTTTTATAGTTTATTACACAGTAGGTCATGAAATTAGTTGATATCTTGGTTATTATGGGTATACCGGGTACCGGTAATGAATTTTTTTTTTATGAAAAATCAAAATAACTCCTAAACCGTTGATGACATTGATTTGCAGTTTGGACGAGTCGTTCCCAATAAAAATTGTCTCCTATACTATCAAAAAAAGTTTTACAATTTAAAAGTACCGAGAAAATCAAGAATTCAAGATTGAATACCAACGCCATCTTAAAATTTTATTAGGAAACCTGTGACAGTTCCCGAACCATGTATTTAATTATTTAAACTCCAGGGAATTCCATTTAAAACTAGTCCAAGTTAAGCAAAAGCCGTTAAAGGATAACGACATAATGACAGTTTATTTTTAATGTCCTAAAAGTCCTTTTCGAAAAAATACCGTTAATAAAAGTTGTAGGGAACGATCTACTGACTTTAATTATTTATTTGTTTTTCTACGGTTAGGTGGCATTTTGCCGTAAAATAAAATTTTAAAAATAAAT
Organism: Polydrusus tereticollis; assembly: GCA_963920685.1. Taxonomy (NCBI): domain Eukaryota; kingdom Metazoa; phylum Arthropoda; class Insecta; order Coleoptera; family Curculionidae; genus Polydrusus; species Polydrusus tereticollis. The sequence goes on from OY987333.1 coordinate 40,850,154, forward strand.
GTGCATCAATTTCTAAAACTTCAAATTATTTTTTATGAATATCTATTGGCAATTTTTATAATGGCAGCTTCTCTCCAAATCTGTAAGACGTATAGTTTCCGAGATATTTTCGCCCCGTATCCTTATACGCACACCCTATACAGTATGTTTTCATTTTTTTATAAGTATGGTCGATGATGACAAAATGAATTAAGGTTTTTAAGAATATCATTATGAACACGAGGACATTTTTTATTCACGCATGACTTATTTTATAGACAAAGAAAACTGCCTGAAGAGCATGCAAAGTTCTACGCCGCAGAAATTTCTCTGGCTCTGAATTTTCTACATTGTAAAGGAATAGTGTATCGCGATTTAAAACTTGACAATGTTTTGCTCGACCACGACGGTCACATTAAACTTACCGATTATGGAATGTGCAAGGAAGGTATACGGCCTGGAGATACCACATCTACATTTTGCGGTACACCGAACTATATCGCGCCAGAAATTCTCAGAGGTGAAGACTATGGATTTTCAGTGGACTGGTGGGCATTAGGTAACTAACGCAATCTTAGAGGTAGTTTTTTTCTCACAAAATTCCCATTGGTTTAATAATAGGTAAATAAAACATGTTGTTTTTTTTTAAACATAATTTCTTGCCACACATGCCAAATTTTTATATGGTTTTAGCACTTTTTTATATCTACCTATTTATTTATAATTCTAGGGCTGTTTTCTGATGGACCTGATTAATAATAATAATAATAATAATAATAATAATAATAATCTTTATTGAACGATTTATTATAATACACTCTATCTAACTTTTAAGCAACTCTGCATAGTTTAATGAAATCTTGTAGGTGAGTTTGGACTAAGAAACTCATACTAGAATTTTTTTTTTATTTACTATTTTTTACGGTCGTCGGCGTATCAGAGGCCATCTTGAACCGGTCATCGACCTTACGGCTTTTAATTGTGCGGTCTACCGACTGGGGAGTGTGAAACGGCACCTTCATCCTACGAGATATCCGATCTCATCCGGCCTGTCCGGCGTGAATAGGATGGTTTGGATGTCGATTCATTTTACACTCTTCCCTAAGACAAGAGCACGAGGTGTTTCCCTAGCGGTCACCCATCCAAGTACTAACCGCGCTCGACACCGCTTAACTTCCGTGATCTGACGGGAACCGGTGCTTCAAGTGTCGCTATGCCCTTGCCTTCATACTAGAATCATTCTTGCACATAGCCAGGGCAGCCAGGAACGGACTTGGCCCTGCACACGTAGGGTCAGAATTAGGTGACGTTTTGGAAAATTAAAAAATACTTTTTTTAAATATTTTGGGAGTTTCTCTTTACTCCTCATTGTTCGATCTAATATCAGCAGTAATTTGTTACAAAATTTTCAAAAGTAAATGATTTACCAAAAGCGCAATAAGAACTAACTTATATTATTCTCACATACCAATTATTACTATTATTAGTATTATTGTTATTATTATAAACAAATAAACTTAATAATTTAATATGGAGTAACTAACATTTATTTAATTCATGGACAAGCACAATGCAATTCTCCGGAAGCAAGAAGAATGTATGTATAAAAATTGTTCGTAAAATAATCATCATCATCATCAATCAGCCCGGTTGCGTCCACTGCTGGACATAGGCCTCCCGTAGTCTAATCCATCGCACTCGATCCTGTGCCGCGTTCATCCAGTTTGACTCTATTCTCTTGATGTCGTCGGTCCATCGTGTTGGTGGGCGTCCCCTATTGCGGAACGCGTCGTGGCGTGGCCTCCACTCTAAGATTTTTCGGGTCCATCTTCCGTCGGTCATTCTTGCAATGTGACCTGCCCAGTTTCATTTCAATGTTGTTATGCGCTCAATAGCATCGGTTACGCCAGACATTTCTCGCAGCCTTTCATTTGAAACTCTATCCCTAAGTGACAAGCCCATCATTGATCTCTCCATAGCTCTCTGTGCAACGCGTATTTTATTTACGGTTTTTTTAGTGAGTGTTTGTGTTATAAGTTTCGTTCTAATTGCTTATATCATCAGATGTTTAAAATGAGTACCTTAAACTTCATTACACTTTCTTATTCTAAGTATATTTTGTCTCTGTACTTGGGACAATATTGCAGGATCGTTTTGTATTTTTCTTTTGTTCACAAAAATGGATTATTCTTTGAAATAGCTCCCTGGTATTTACTGTTTACTGGCATTGAGTTCTCTCAGATGATCCCAAAAATAGAAATCCATAGGCCTTAGGTCTGGAGACCTAGGTGGTCATAGAATATGTCCACTACGACCTATCTAACGATTACCAAAATTATCAGACACATAACGACGCTCTATGTTGCTAAAATGTGGCGGTGAACCATCGTGCATAAACAACATTATTTGTCTTAGAGAAGACCAAACGCTGAAATGAAACTTCTTTCTTTTATATCGCGTTTTCAGTTCGCAGAAACCATGCAGAAACCATGCAGAAACCATGCAGAAACCGACAACTGGCTTTCAGTGCCACCTGACATTAGATACCGCTTATGCGGGTTCCATTCTAGCATGCACTGTAATGTCCCTTTCCTTTTCATCAGACTCTGTAGCATTGCCGATGAGCCGTAATACGGCGAAACGCGCCCAAGGATTGGGTCTGTCGGAAAGAAAAGGGATAAACTTCTTTCTTTCACATTATTTGTGTTCTTGCTTGCAAGGGTACATTTTCCAATAAATCATTTAAATTATGTTGCAAGAATTGCAAATACAGAGCACCATTTAACCTTTTTTCTGAAACGAAGGGCTCAATCAAATGATTGCCTATATGATCCCCACCCACATATTAGTTCATAAACCTTTGATTCTTGCTTTGTCTTATTGCATGGGGATTTGCTTCATGCCAGACGTGTAGATTATGACAATTTATTACGCCGTCTTTCTTACAGGCAGCTTCGTCAGTAAACAAAACAGTTCCGGTAATGGGGATTTTCTCAAAAGTGTTGTAAAAACTTTAAGTATTTTTTAAAAATTTATTCTTAATGATGTTTTTAGGTGTACTGTTATATGAAATGTTGGCAGGAAGATCTCCGTTTGATATTGCAGGAGCCTCAGAAAACCCAGATCAAAACACTGAGGACTATTTGTTCCAAGTTATTTTGGAAAAGACAATCCGTATTCCTAGGTAAAAAATGAATTATTTTATTAATAAATAATTATTAAAATGCTACAGTTTTGAGATCAGGGCTGTATTTGAAAAGGAAAAATGGGGCTGAAGCCCAGGGCCAAATTAAAATTTGAAAGTCCCAAATGGGACGAATCCCACTTAGTTTATAAAATTGCTTGTCTCGAATGTCCAACAACATACATTGGGCAAACAAAATAATACATAAAAAATAGAATTAAAGACCATAAGAATAGTATAAAAAATGTCAGTCGAAACTTATGTTAGATCATGAATCTAATCATAAAAACGTAACATAAAAGAAATTATTCACATTGAAAAAACTAAAAACACTCGTAATTATAGAATTGATAGATAATTAAAGTTGCAACAACCTAATTACACAATAAAATACAATTGTTTCCACCACTAAATAAAAATTATATTAAAACATTTGTGGGTTTTCCATAAATGGCAACTTTGTTAACAATAATTTAATCTTTAGATAAATAACATTCCTATTAAATAGATTTAACCATCTAGCGAATGCTTAGTTTTAAGTGTTGTGTTATTAAAACAATAAGGTATGTCAATTTTTGCATTGCACTATCGGTATTGCAACAAATCGAAAAATTCGGAATTTTTCAAGTTGCTTATACTTTTATTTTCGTTTTATTGAATAGTAGACTGGAGCACCGTCTCACAACAAATGATTTGAATCAAGATTTGGAACAACGTGCCGAGTAAATAATTTTAAAAATAATTTACTAAGAAATAATTTTATTATTAATTTCATTAACTAAACAATGACCGAACTAAGAATACTACTATTAAATAACATTTATAACTCTTAACGAGTTTCATATCCGATAGCCTATCCGTTATTGGCTATAACTTTGGCACATCTTCTTGGTATGGAGTTGATTAAATTGTCTAAGATACAAAGTGGTATGTTTGCCCAAACCTCTGTAAGTTTATCAATTAGGACTTGTTTGTTGGGAAATAGTTCGGTTCTTATTCGTCAAACTCTTCCTATAGGTTTTCTATGGGGTTGAGGTCGGAAGATTGCGCAGGCCAGGCCTAAACTCTAATATTTTTCTACCTGAAAACAAAGCATAACATTTTCCATAATATTTGTGTAGATAAACCTGTCCATTATACTATCGATAAAGTGTAGAGGATCAACTCCTCCAGAGGAAAAGCAGCCCCATAAAGTAACACTACCTTTGTCATGTTTAACTGCAGGCGTTACATAATTGTGATTAAAGTCCCGCTTTATAGGTCTCCTAAGTCGTCTCATGCCATCTGAATTGTATCGCGTTTTATTACTGAGAAGGATCTTCCTCCAGTCAGCAGAAGTTCAGCAGAAATTAAGGGGTTTCTTTGCTAGCCTCCTACTGTATATCCATACCTGCGCTATCCTTCTTTGAATAGTTCGGCAGGAAATGCTGCATTTGGTATTTTGGTTTTTATTTCATGACCCGACTTCCATGATCATTTTAAGAAATGCGCTGTATCAACCTGTCTGTGTGGGCATTTGTTTTTTCGACCCACCTGACCTGAGAATAGTATCCATTGAAATAGGAAATTAAGCGTAAATTTGTACTAGGAATAAGCGAGAACCTTCGAGCAATAGCGGCTTGTTTTTCTCCATCTTGAAAAGCTTGAAGAACTCGTGATCTTAAATCCTTTGGCACAGCAATTTCTTTTCCCATTTCCAGAATTAATTCTCCGAACTAGCGTTAACCAATTCTAAACGCAAACTCAGATTTACCACGAAACACATCATATATTTGTTGCAATACTTTTGACGCTTAACAAACACCAAACTACTTAACGTCCAAGTTTAAAATCACAAGTGTTGATCGAACAGTGTTTTGTTAAGTCAGAAGATAATATGATCACGATTAACTCGAAAAACAATTTTGTTGTGATGCTTACAGCAAGCTTCCTTGCGCTTGCCAAATATCAGTCTATTTTTTAATTTTTCATTTTGTTGTAATACCTTATCTTATAGTGTACTTCTCATTATAAACTTCATCCTTATCCAGGGACCTCCACAACCTTAAATCCAGCCTTGCTACTTATCATTGTGACGTTATTTAATCAGCAGTGGCGTAAAAACCGCCCTCGCAGGCCCCGCATTGCGGGGGCGCAGCAAAGCCAGGGGCGGGGGGGGGGGGGCACATGCCCTTAGTTACGCCACTGTTAATCAGTAAAATGTGTAACTTTTACAGTAGATGTATGTAGAAATGGAACACCTCAGTTAGGGTCGGACTTGTGGTAATTTGACAATATCGGACAAAAAATTAAGGTGGCTAATCCCTTGCTGTATTAATAATAATACTTGAAAGTATAGGCTACGACCAGAACATGTCAACGTCATTTTATTAGTGAACGGCCAATAGGTTAGCAAGCCAGGTGATGCCGTGGCTATTTCGTAACACCACTGCGGGTCTTTTATTTCTAAAGTAAATAGACTTTAGTTCATATTTAGGTAATTTGCTTTGACGACACGTGGGCCAGTCAAATACTGTTCCTTGTACAGTGTATAACTTTTTTAGATCCTTAAGTGTTAAAGCAGCAAATATTTTGAAAGGTTTCCTGAATAAAAATCCTGCTGAAAGGCTTGGATGCCACAGCGCTGACTCATTTATGGATATAAGTACCCACCAGTTTTTCAGAAGTATTGACTGGGATTTAGTAAGTTGAAAACTATAAATGTATAGTTGCGTTAATATTTCATTTGTTGTAAATCTTATTTACCTTTTATTTTAGCTGGAGCAAAAACAAATTATACCGCCCTATAAACCTCGGCTTGATTCCGATCGAGATTTAGCCAATTTCCCACCAGAATTTACCGATGAGCCTGTACATCTAACCCCTGATGATCCGTAAGTACTAAATATACCAAAATAGGTATTATATCCTATTGTACGAGATTTTCGTCTCAAAATGAACCACCCTAAATACATCTTGATTTTAAGGAAAATAAGATTTTACAAGTTTGTGTAAAAGTATAGTTTGCCATATGAGGCCAGCATTACGGCGTATAAAGAGGAAGGGGAAATAAAAGCCCTAAATATGGAGTTTTAAGCCGCATGTCATAGACGTGCGTCCAACTTTTCCGAACATGATTTTTTTATTATAAATTTAGATTCTATTAAAAGTTGTAATCCAATTAATTTTTTCAAATTTGTATCTGGAAAACAGAGCCGTTCAATCAAATCAAAGATTAATTCGTTAAAGTTTGTGTACATACTTAATTAACTCCCTAATGCCTAATTTGTGAGTTACAGTATTTAGAGCGACCCATAAACATTGACTATTTCATCCACCATGAATTTTCTTTTCAGTCGCGTAATAGAAAAAATCGATCAATCAGAATTTGAAGGATTTGAATATGTTAACCCGCTCCTAATGTCATTGGAAGATTGTGTGTGACATAACGTTACCTGCGCCTTTCATCCGAATAATTTACCGCCTCCCCCAGCCCATCGCTACCCGCCTCCGATTCTACCGCCGCCCCCACCACCTGACCTGGACAACTACGAAGACAGCGAATATTTACAGGTGGATATTCAACCCGCCTCTAAATCGGTGCTTCAGAACATATTTTGCCTTCCTTTGAACTAAAAATTGTATTTAGATGTTTAAAATACTATTAATATAATATAATATGGTTATTATGTATGCACATAAGTATATAGGTAACTAAATAATCTATCAAAAGCAGTATTTATTTAGTTATTGAAAATTACCGATTTAATTTAGTATTTTTGTTATTTTGTTTTAAAAGTTGGATGTGTTACTATAAAAATATAATTGAAAAATATATGGGGTTTATAACCTTATCTCATTATCGACCTGATTTATAATTTAATATTAAAGCTGTACATTTACGAGTCAACGCAGTAGCGGGCGACCAATTTAAGTCATAAAGATCGCAACTTCGATTTAAGGGTGACATTTTAAAGATGTATTTCGCTGAATTGAAGATAAATCAGTGGCGGCTCCTGTATATGAGCTGCAGAACCACTAAATTACCAAAGCAATCAGTTAATACCGGTTAATACATTTTAAACAGTATTATAATTATAATTTTGATATGGATGTCGCCACCTGAAGTACACTAATTCTACACCAAATGTCCAGGGTATACAACGGTAGGCACCATCAAGCCATCCGCCCACTCCAATTCTATGCATCCGTCGAGTAGTGACAGCGCCACAAAACTTAAAAGAGGTTGACCGTGCATTTTCCATTAATATCGCAAAAAATTCAGAATGAGTTTCGGAGATACAAATAATGTTCATCTAGGGATTTTTTAAAATTTTTTGAAAATTCACGAAAATGACGATAAACTTCTCCAGCAAACCTCGGTTGTAAAACGAATGGCCTATCAAATGGTCTCCAACAATTTCAACCCATACGTTAAGTGGAAACTCGTGTTGATGATACCCCCGTTAATCTGGCCGCCGAAATTGAAAAAAAAAGAAATTGAGGTGTTCTGTGTAGGAAATAAAAAGTTCCAAAGTTCCTGTGCAAAAATAAAAAAAGTTCTGGCAAATAGTGGAAATTAGGCGAAAGAAAGAAAATCGTGAGCTAACATTACGCAGCCGACGATTTCGCGAAAAACAGAGTTCTGACGGTGAAAATAGGTTGTTTGGAAAAGTTCTGAAGTTCCTGGCATAATTCGCAAAAAGTTCTATGAAAAAATTTTGCAACTGCATTTTAGACAAAAAGTGAATAAGAAAAGTTCTGAAACGTGTTCCGAACAGCCGTTAAAAAGTTCTAAAAGTAATGACTAACAAACTTTTTCAAAAAAAACGGTCTTTCCGTTGTTAAGTCATGAAAAGTTATTCATATATAGATTATTATTCGCAAAATGGTAAATAATATAGATACTCGAGTTCTGGCTGGTGTTCTGAATAGCCTATAAAAAGTTCTAAAAGTAATGACTAACAAACTTTTTCAAAAAAACGGTCTTTCCGTTGTTAAGTCATGAAAAGTTATTCATATATAGATTATTATTCGCGAAATGGAAAATAATGTCGATACTCGAGTTCTGGCTGGTGTTCTGAATAGCCTATAAAAAGTTCTAAAAGTAATGACTAACAAACTTTTTAAAAAAAAACGGTCTTTCCGTTGTTAAGTCATGAAACGTTATTCATATATAGATTATTATTCGCAAAATGGTAAATAATGTCGATACTCGAGTTCTGGCTGGTGTTCTGAATAGCCTATAAAAAGTTCTAAAAGTAATGACTAACAAACTTTTTCAAAAAAATGGTCTTTCCGTTGTTAAGTCATGAAAAGTTATTCATATATAGATTATTATTCGCGAAATGGAAAATAATATCGATACTCGAGTTCTGGCTGGTGTTCTGAATAGCCTATAAAAAGTTCTAAAAGTAATGACTAACAAACTTTTTCAAAAAAAACGGTCTTTCCGTTGTTAAGTCATGAAAAGTTATTCATATATAGATTATTATTCGCAAAATGGTAAATAATATCGATACTCGAGTTCTGGCTGGTGTTCTGAATAGCCTATAAAAAGTTCTAAAAGTAATGACTAACAAACTTTTTCAAAAAAACGGTCTTTCCGTTGTTAAGTCATGAAAAGTTATTCATATATAGATTATTATTCGCAAAATGGTAAATAATATCGATACTCGAGTTCTGGCTGGTGTTCTGAATAGCCTATAAAAAGTTCTAAAAGTAATGACTAACAAATTCTTTTCAAAAAAATGGTCTTTAGTTGTTAAGTCTTGACAGAATGCAATCTGTGGAGAAAAATTAGCAACAAGACGTGCCTGAATGCGTTATGTATGGCATGGGTGCAACAAATAGTCACTAAGGATTTTCCAAACAGTCCCATTACTTTTCGAGTAGAAATACCCAGATCATATCCAGCACATTCTCTTCTTCTCCCACTTCTACCATTCCTAATATCATTGGCCTTCTTGGTCCTCCACTTCGTTTCAATGTGCCTGTTTCATGAAGAAGTTGATGAATCCTTTGGAAAGTTTTTCTCTCAGAATCATTATGGTCTGGAAATCGTTCAATGTGCAACCGCCTAGCTTGTAATGAATTGCCATCAGCAAGTCCTCAAATAGAATGCATGTCAGTCATCTGGGCGTTCGTATAGCGATTTATGATAGAGGACTTCACTAACAAAAGTTTTACTTCTGTATCTCTCTCTCTCTTCCAAGTCAGGCATTGCCTTTAACTTCTATTAGTCATTGGACCTTTGTTGGCCAAACTTCAAATAAGAAAATGGAGGTGAGCGAAGCCCTGGATCGTTTCAAAAGGGAATATGAGCGTCTTTTTAGGCTTATTCTTCTCTCAGCTTAAATAAACGCTTAATTTGTCGAGGCTTCCATCGTTAGTGCCTCTCCATTATTGCTGGAAGCAGCCAACTCTTAGAGAACTTGTGGGTGGAATTCGGCGGTGATTGTATATGTAAACTTGTAATTAGTAGATTGGTGGATACATCCGTACGTTTGTAATAATCCGCTAATAATTTGTCATAAAATTCCGTCAGTGCCGGTATTTCAAAGTCTCTGTGTAATACTCTATTTACAGTATATCTCGGAGCGTCCGCAATTACTTTTAATGCTCTATTTTGTAGCACCTGGAACTTGTTATACGCTATTCTGCTGACGAGAGTCTTGTATAAATTAACTTTAGTTCTATAACCTATCTTGCTCTTTTTATTTAACTAGCAGTATATAAAACGAAGCTGATTGGCAGCTTTTTTTATTCTTATTTCGGAGTTCTTTCTCCAGTTTAGTCTCTCATCAAAAACAACTCCCAAGTACTTGACTTCTTGGACCCAGCTTATCCGAATGCCGTTAAGCAAGAGCATAGTCTAGGGTCTTCTAACTCTGCTCTTTGAGAAGAAAATGGCCTTTGTTTTGGCAGGATTCCTCCAACCTCTAAAGCCACATTTCTAAAACTCGTATGTGCCTCTGCAATCTAGCCACCACCAGCCGCGGTTGTTCTGAAACTGAAGTAATTGTAGGGTCGTCAGCAAATAGAAACAGCTCGTTAAATCTGTCCCTCGGGATATCATGAACGTATAAATTGTACAGCATCAAAGCGAGAGGAGACCCTTGTGGAACTCCCGCTCTGATGTGTTTGGTCTTAGAAAGCACGCCTTCTAACGAGACTGCAAGACTTCTTCTCTCCATAAAGGAAGCAACAATCTTAACAAGATAATTGGGAGCCCCCAGTCTTATCAATTTTAAAGCCAGGCCGCAGTGCCAGACCTTATCAAAAGGTTTTGAGAAGTCGAAGAAAACTGTTCCCGTGTGTGCTCTTCTATTGAATCCTTCCAAAATTCTGGTCGCCAGTCTCGTCCTCTGCCTCACTGTACAGTGTTCTCTCCTAAAGCCAAATTGCTCACTTGGGAGAACATTACGCTCGATGACGAAGTCAACCAGACGACTGAGTATTATTTTTTCAATTATTTTCGCTAGACTCGAAAACAGACTTATTGGCCTATAACATTAAAGACGGCAAATAAACGTTACACAACACAACGTCAATCAGTCTCAACAAATTCGACATATATAAAATGATTAATTACAAGACGTTTTGAAATGAGATCCACGTTTAAGCTGATTTGCTTAAAAGATATGAACGAATTTTTTTTAAAAAAAGCGGTTTTTCAAAAATCATCAAAGGACAAAACATTCTTAGAATAGTTTAATAAACACCTTGTAGCCTCCAGAGCGAGGGGTGAAGGGTTAGTTGCAAATTGAGGCGTACTCCAAAAATCTTTGCCCGGGGCCCTTTTTTTCTGTCTATGCTATACATTCACTAATAGAGTTCACGAGCCGCCACTGAGACGAATCGACATCGTGGCTTACCATTTCTCTATTGTTGTGTAACCGCCTGTGAAGCTGATGAAATAAATTAATGAAATGAAGGTGCCGCCACTGGGTTCGCTCGGATGTGAACAGCTTGTCGCTGTTGTAGGTGTAAGTGGCCCAAAATAATCCCTAAACGATTTTACCAAATTACCTAGTGATGAGCAGACGCAAAAACAGGACTATAATAGCAGTCCTGCTCATAGTCTTAGCCATGCACTGTGGGACTTGTTTTTGTAAAATATGTCTTGATTTTGTCTTGTTAAATTCAGCCTTGGTCTTGCAATAATAATTTATTTTTTATAAAAATAATAATTGTATTGCGTACCTTTGAACAACAGCTTCATAATGTTGGCGTAGACATGCAAAGAATATGGGAGGACAGAGCCACCCACTTCCCACACTCCCTCTATGACAATTCTGCTACGAATGTTTCCGGTTCATGTCATTTCGAAATTTGGGGGTCTTTGGCCACAGCTTAACTGACATTTCTCGCAAACCCTTTAACAACTGTCTTAAATTTCCATCTATCGCGTAGACATAGCGACTAACTTAAATTAATGTCTCATTATACAATTATTACGAAATGAAATACTTGGAAAATAGATACTGCATCCTACCGGAGAGTTGCAAAAAAGTCGCGCATAATGCCTGTAACTTTTGAATTACCTCGTATACGAAAATGTGACCTTTATGAAAGTTGTTCAGTAAATTATTCCCCACATTTCTACCTGCATGAATTTTTTCTGTCATTTCTGGTTTGGTTGCCAGAGAGACTTACTTACTTTTTTTAAATGGAACACCCTGCATATGATTGCATATTTGGATTCTACTGGGAAAACTCTGAATTTTCTGTATTTCAAATTTTTATTTATTTTAAATTGTCACCAACTTTAAAATAACAAAATAAATAGCGTAGAAAATGGAACAACTTAACATCGGAATAATAAACAAGAAAAACCTTTTCAGTGGATCAGGTGTTTGAAATGGCCACCATTTTCTGCTAAGCAGAGCGCCAGCCGATCCATAAACCCGTCTACAACGTTTAAAAGGAAGTCCTCTGGAATGGCCCGAATTTCAGCACTAATTCTGACTTTTAAAGATTCTAAGTCATTTGTACGGTTAACGTAGACTTTGTTCTTTAACTGTCCCCGCAAAAAGAAGTCGAGCGGGGTTAAGCCCGGGCATCGCGCTGGCCATTCAATAGCACCTCTTCTGCCTTTCTAACGTCCTGGAAATTGTAGAATATAGAAATTATTAACCCAAGCTGACTTAAAGTAGACAAGGCAATAATTTTTTTTAAATCAGTCTAACATTTGCCGCATAATGCGCAGGTGCTCCATCTTGCTGGAACCATACCTGTTCGTTTATGCCATTATTTACACCCGGTAAAACCATGCTGCAAGAAGGAATTATGTGATTCCTGAGGAGGTCCACATATTTCTAGCCATTCAAATTACCATCTATGAAAAAAGGTTCCACAATATGTCTACCAACTATACTCGCCCAAACAATAACTTTTTCGGGCCTCTGAGTATGACCATCCTGGAACCAGTGAGTATTCTTAGCAGACCAACAACGATAATTGTGTCTATTAACGATGCCATTTAAATAGAAAGTAGCTTCATCTGAGAAATTGATATTTGTTGCGAAGTTACTTTCGTTATTGCATCTTTCCATCATCAGCTCCCAAAATTCAGCTCTTCTATGAAAATCGTCCTCGTTTAACTCGTTCACCAACTTTATCTTGTAGGGATGCAACTTCTCCTACTTAAACAAATTTTTCACTGACCGATGAGACACATTAAAATCCATTTCCATTGGCCTGGATGATTGTGTTGGATTTTCATGTATTGAGAGCATGATATCCAAAGCATTGTCTCCTACGGTTGCTGTTTTAGGTCAACCTGATTTAGCGGCTTCCTTAACACTACCTGTTTCTCGAAATTTCTTTACCACTTGCCACACCGTTGACTGATTTATTCGAGGCCTATTTGAATATAATTCATTGAAAAGTTGACAAACCTGATCTTGCGATCTCTTCATATTTTCGTTACCGCTCATTATTAAAATTTCAACTCGTTGTTTCTCATTTAGATGAACCATAGTGTAAACAAATTAGAAATCAGACAATAGAGAATTAAATAGGAACTCAAAATTGACACATCTTAGGTCACTGTAATGAAAACACCTTGACTCAACTGGCGGGTATTAGGTAAAAATAATTATAATTAGGAAATTCTTCATTTTTAAGCTGTTATTATCTCGGAAACGCTTGCAGATAGGTCAAAATTTGAAATACAAAAAATTCAGAGTTTTTCGTAGAATCCAAATATGCAATTAAATGCAGGGTGTTCCATTTAAAAAAGTAAGTTAGTCTCTATGGCAACCAAACCAGAAATGACAGAAAAGATTCACGCAGGTAGAAATGTGGGGTATAATTTACTGAATTTCATTTACGAGGTAATTCAATAGTTACAGGCATTATGCGCGACTTTTTTGCCACCCTGTATAAGCCATAGATACTAAGTCACGGCCTACGTTAAATTTATTTAATTAATAATTGAAGCTATCTAACATATTTCCACCAGTTACTGGGCATCATTAGACCTTAAAGATATTAAAATTAAAACGAGGAAAACTTGGATTTTTCGTTCCTATCAACGCAGGTCCGTAACCGTTTTATTTTTGAAATAAAGGATGTTACAATTTTCAAGCGGATTAAAAAATATTTACGCCACTGCCTTTCACTCTTAATGTCTAATGCGAGGTAGCTCTTGATGATTTTTTGATTGTTTAGGAGATAAATGCAATTTTTTCAAACTCTGATAAGGGCAGAGCGACATATGCAAATAAGTGTCATTTATTTTTTGAACCGAAACTCGTTGGTCGCACGAAGAGAAGTATTAATACCATTTGTGTAGTATTCCGTTTAAAAAAAGCAGGGGGGTATTATACTTTTCGTTAAAAATATTAAAATACATCTTAGCGCGGACGACACTAGTCGAAGTAGACCAAATATTTTGTATGAAATAAATGTGCGTTTATGCTTAGTTAGCACCTACTACAATTCAAAGTGATACCTAAAGCGGTCTTAAAAATATTAAGGAAAACCCGTTTTGATTTTAAATTTTCCACACCCTGTATCTCAAACTTAAGGCGGTTGCAGATCTATGTTGATAAAAACTATTTGTCTTATTTTTGGGCAAGGAAACACCACACGAGCGATGGCACGTGTCTTGTATTTATAAAATGTGTGTGTGTGTGTGTGTGTGAGATACGTTTATTTGGCTCTGGATTTAACCAACTGGCCAGCTTATATTTTATTTATTCTTTCTACCTTTAGCATATTCACACAAATGACCCCTACATATTGTAATCATATTCATATCTTCCTTCATTCATACTGGACTTATTCTTAAAACCTTTTTTTTTTTAATTTTTTTTTTTTTTTTCTTTTTTTTTTCAATAAGTTCTAATGTTAGATTTTGATGTTTTTTTAAATCAGCTCATGCATCATAAGCTCGCACTTGTAGAACAATTCACATCGCGCCCTTTCTTCCAACCCTTTTCGCATGCAAGGTAGTTTTGAGGTCGATTAATCTCGAAAACGATGCTTTAAGTGTTTAACTGGTACTACCTCTTTTCTGCAAGAAATGTTAAAGTTTTCTAATTTAAGATGAAAAAAAAATGTAAAAAGGTAGGTGTATTTGACTTCGCCCTCTCCTATTTCTGGTGCCACTTTAAGATTGTTGACATTTCAAAATATAATAGTTCGATTCAGCATATAAAGCTTACCAGAACATCTAATTTTCAAGTTTGTATCTGTGTTAGTTTCGAAAACAATAAGAAAAAATCATCTTCAGGGTCTCCCCGTTGGGAGCCTCTAGCTCAGTTATGGGGGGATATAGGGCAAAATGTTGCATGACCTTCTGATCCTATTTTGACCCGATCTCTAATTATTGACCATACTTTTTAGGACACCCTGTAAAATTTAAAGCAAAATATAATATGTATATTTTTATCATCAAGTAAAATGATTAGAAAATATTTTAAGAAATATAAAAATTTGGGTTTGGCCGCAATATTTCTCATATAATGGGTATCATTTTGGGCCACTCGCTTTACAGTTAAAATTGTGTTTATCTTTTTATAAAGTTTGTGCCAAATTTTTAGTAGAGATGCAGGCTGTTACTACGCTCAACACTGAAATCTTCTTGATCTTAAGAAATGGAAGGTTGCTAAATACAAGCAAAATTGCACAAATTGGTGTTCAAATATGCCGTTTGAAAGTTTAAGAAAAAATTCAAAAAAGTGTGGTACATAAAATATGAACATATTTTTATTATTGAATTGACAAAAAATTTTATTCTTGATAAAAGATGCTGCTCGATCAAGTATGTATAAGGGGGATGCGAAAAGGTTGACCATAGGGGAGACTTGAACCTGTCGCCATATTTGATTTATGTCTCGCGCCAGGCCATATATACCGATTCTGGATCTTTTATGTCTGCATTGTACCCACGAAGCATCTCGCCGATCATGAGTGAAACTTGGAAGTTAGACAAGGTTACATGTATTAATTTATAAGAAGTAACATTGTGACATTTTGTGTTTACCCCTGATAACTGTATAAAATATAAGGTAAGTGTTCATTATAATTTTTCGGTAATTATTTTTAACTATTAGTGCAGGTTAGGTTAGTTCAGGTTAGTTATATAGGTAAACTCCTAAAAAATAGAAAGGCAACAGGTCCTGGAAGCATAGCTGTGGAACTAATAAGGAATGGAACAAATAAGCTTTACCAACATCTTACAAATCTATTCCTTCATTAATATCAACAATCCACAAGAAGGGAAAGCGGGATGACTGCGATAACTATAGAGGCATTGCCGTCACTAGTACCCTAAGTAGAGTTTATGGGAATATCATAAAGGAAAAGATTGAACTATAATATCGGGACATGGAAGCCGAAGAACAGGCAGGATTCCGAGCGGGAAGATCCACCACAGACCACCTATTTTGCGTCACCCAACTGATAGAAAAAAAGCTCCCATTCAACCAGACCTTAAAAAATCCCATAACAGTGTAGCCCAAGATCAGTTATGGAAGGCCCTCGAACAAACAAATATTAGCGCAACCCTTATAAAAGCCGTAAAAAACCTTTACGAGGAAAACCGGGCACAGGTTAAAATTTCAATACAAACTTCAAAAGGTTTTAAAACAGATAAAGGACTTAAAAAAGGTTGTTGCATTTCACCCACATTATTTAAAAATATACCTGGAACAAGCACTTAAACCCTGAAAAAAAAATGTAGTACAATGTGCATCCCACTAATCGCAGACGACCAGATAGAGCTGGCTCAAGAGTACGGCGATCTAGAGTATATGACAAGAGACAAGATAGCTAATAGAAAAATATCAAAAGTGGGGCTTAGAAGTAACTATAAATAAAACTGAGTACATGGGAATTGGGGGCATGCAGCAAGACCTTATGCTAGAAGATGGACAATGTATAAAAGATGCCAAAACTATTCGTACTTAGGAACAAAAATCACAAACGATGGACAGAGCAATCAAGAATACAGGGAAGGAGAGCTACAGCTATGATGAATGGAATAATGTGGGACCAGCAGGTATTAAAACGAAACAAACAACAAACAAATAATATTTGATACAATTATAAAGAGTATTGTCACATATAGTAGTGAAGTATGGCAAATCAAAGAAAGAGCCGAAGGACAACTAAGGGTTACGGAGATGGACTACTGGAGACGAGCAGCGGGCAGATCAAGGATGGATAGAGTTACTAACGAGAGGATTAGAGAGATTATGGGAGTCACACACGACATAATGGATGATATTAGGGCCAAACAACTGAAGTGGTATGGGCATGTACAACGGATAATCGAGGAACGACTCCCAAAACAGATACTGAATGGACCCCGCAAAAAAGACGAAAACGAGGGAGACCCAGGAAAGTTGGAAAGAGGGGATAGACAAGGAGATCAGGTTGAGAGAGCTGGGGGAAGACCTCTGGCAATACCGAGATCAATGGAGACTGAAAATCAGAAGACGTCGGTGAACGTTTTAAACCGAATTCTATATATATATATAAAGTCTTCAAAATAAATCTGTAAGTTTAAAAAAAATACCAAAAATTCGGGTGGGTACCGGGAGGGAGACTTGAGTCGCTACCTAGTGGGAGATTTAAACAATGGGTCAAGCCTCCCTCCTAAATAATTTTTATTTAGTCTCGTAATATTTTGGCAGATTACGATGCCTTCCAATATAAATCTAAGGAAGGACGCAAAGCAAAAAATATCTTTACTCCCGACGTCTTACAAGCTGCATTAAAAGATATATTTGATATAGACAGAAGTACGTTACGTAAATACTGTAGGGATCCAACAGGAATAAACAAAATGATAGAATTTCGTAGTCCATATAAAACCTCTCAATTTTTTTAAAAAACTAAGAAAAATACTGGTTAAATACTGTATTATATCTAGTAAAATAAATTATGGTCTTCAAAGGAAAGCAGTAATTAACCTAGCCTATGAATTTGCTCGACAGAACTCCAAGCAGTTTCCAAAAAATTGGGGAAATAACAATTCCAGACAATGCATGGATTCGTGGTTCTTTTAATAGAAATCCAGAAATAAGTCTTCGCACATCAGAGGCAAGCAGTTTGTCTTGTGCCACTAGCTTCAATAAAAAGAATGTAGATGATTTCTTTCAAAACTCGGAAGCGTACAAGAGAGAGGTACAGGTTTGAACCACATAATATTCACAATTGCGATGAGACCATTCAAAAATGCCCTAAAGTAGTTGCTAGCAAGAAAGTTCGTCAACATATAACAATATGTTTTGCGGTTAATGCCATCGGTAATACCATACCACCGTTTCTTATATTCCCCCGTAAAATATTCTGATATTTTTATTGCTAATGGCCCCATGGGTTCTGACGGGTGACGCCTATTCGACAGGGTGAATAAGAAACAAGAGCTTTTTAAAATATGTTATTCATTTTGTAAAGTATTCTCACTCAACCAAAGAAAATCGAACGCTCCTAATCCTAAGCAATCACGAGAGTCACGTATCCATCGATGCTATAAAGCACGCCAAAGAAAATGGAATTACCTTATTAACCCTACCACCACCCTGCAGCAATAAGTTGCAGCCACTTGAGGTTGCGGTGTTTTCATCGTTTAAGTTAAGATATGGGATGTTAACAAATCCAGGCAAAACCATTTATTCATTTCACCAATTTATAATGTTCCAGAGTTTATGAAAGAAGCAATATCGTTTCAATGAATCAGTCAAATATTTTATTTTCAGCCATGAATGTAATATTGACATTCCTGTCTTTTTAGAAATTTGAAAATGTCACATTTCTGTCTTCTTACTTCCGATCCACATTTTCCATCCTAGGACGGAAAATGCGTTTCCATCCTAATACATTCCAATCCTCATTTTCTTGCCCGGTATTTTTGAGTAGGTCTTATAAAAACGGGATAAAATAACAACACAGGAACTATCCGATTCTTTATTTATTCATATTTTTATTTATACCCGTTAATTGTTAAATTATTGGCATTGTTATTTATTACAGAAATTTTCAAACCCTCTTGAAGTTGAGTTTGATTTGAAATTCGTATTTCTTGCGATGCAGCTTCACTTGAAATACTTGGTAAATCAACAGTTATAGAGGAAGATGGTAACATTTTAGCAGTCTTTCGTTTGTTCTCTAGTGAGGATTCTACATATCCCTCCGCAACTGCACTCGATTTCCATCCGCCGAGTCTTTTTAGCTGCAAAACATCAGGTCCATTATCAACCAATCAAGTAGCGGCTGTTCGTCGAAAAGCATGACCCGTGAAAGACCCTACATTTGGAAGTTTCAAGAAAGTAGCTATCTTTTGAGGAAAACTCGCGATTGAATGATATCCAATAGCCTGATTATGCAATTTTCCATTTCTCCATTGGACGAAAAACCCGTCATTTTGAATGTTGTTTCGCAAAGTCACATATTTCTGATCCAATTTGGGTCACTTATGATGAAGGATCTATTCATATAATATGTCTTCGTATCAGGGATTTCGATGACGACCTTTTCTTGCAAAACATTAACATGGGAAATTTTCATCTTTACTAGTTCATCACTCCTGCATGCTCCCGAGACTCCAACAATAAGCGCAATCTTCATACACAAAAATTCTTCAGGTGCTTTAACCAAAAAATCTCTGATGATTTCTCTTAAAAAAAGACTTGACATTTTAGGCCGAAAGCCTACACTTTTTCGCTTCAAAAAAGCCACAAGTTTTCAATGCTTGGAAATGTCGACCTTTTCTCTAAGTTTCAGTATACTTTTTATCATACTGTAGGTAGCCCATAAAGTGGAAGATTTTTTTTCTTTAGAGATCTCACCAAAATAGACCAACAAAACGGTCTCTGATGTAACATTGGTTGTTCCTCTGCTGCTGCACCACGCCTGGAATGTATTAAAAGCTTTCTCATTACGTAGCTTACTTTTTGTAGGTAGCAGACATTCTTCAA
The DNA here is from genome assembly GCA_963920685.1 of Polydrusus tereticollis. Lineage (NCBI taxonomy): Eukaryota > Metazoa > Arthropoda > Insecta > Coleoptera > Curculionidae > Polydrusus > Polydrusus tereticollis. Next base: position 40,869,732 of record OY987333.1, read on the forward strand.
TCTTATCCGCTGCTTCTTTCAAATCAGACGGAGTACAGCTAATTAACTCGTCGTCACTATCGGAGAACATCTTTAATCTGTATTCTTTTTCTTAAAAAAACGCTGACTTTCAAAAAATTTTAAGCGACAACTGATGTCAACTGGTGACAACGACTAACAATGGAAATGAAAGGTAATAACCGGTTTGACAAAATCGTGCAAAATCATGAATATTACTATAAATATTACTTGAATCATAAATTCATGGCTGAAAATAAAATAGTATACAATCCTCGACGGAAAATTTCATTGCCGTCTCGAGATTATAGTTTATCTCGACGCTACGCTACGCTACGCTATTTTTCGTCTCGTATTGTAATATACTATTAAACTCAGGAATTTCCTCAGAGGATGATTTTATGTTTCCGGCCGTTACAGATAGATCTCTAAATAATAACATGGAAACTGAACAAGATGATAATCGCGAAATGCAGGCTGGTCTTAAAGCTAACCCCTTAACATTTAGAGACTCTGTTGGTGACCACATTTAAATTGAACAAGAAGCTATCGCTTGAGTATTAAAGCAAATTCTGTGATGGCTTTTAAATCGGCTGTTTCTACTAAAACCCAGAAATCATTTAGCCATATCCCAAAGCTGGACCAAGAAAAACCAGCAAAGGTCGAAAGCCTCGAAAAACAAAAATTTTGACGGAGACACCTGAAAAATTCAGCGATGTCCCTATTACGGAACATTTTACATCGGAAAAAGCTAAACATCCAATAATTAACAAAAAGAAAGTTACCAGTACACAAAAGAAATAATGCGATTGAAAATGAACATGAAAATAAAATTTAAAAAATTAGGAAAAAAATTTTTGCAAAATTCAAGTGAAAGTGAGTTAGACGAAGAGGAAATCCGCTATGATGACAACTCAGACTGTTCGTTAGAGCATAAAAAATGAAGCTGGTTTTGCTTTTTATGCCAAACCGAAGAAATATGAGATATATGCGTTTGTGTACAGTATTCAAAAGGTATGTTCATGAATATTGCGTTGGGTTGTCGAATGAAGACATTGAAACTTTTATTTGCCCAAACTGCACTTGATATATTTGTTTAATTGACGATTTTAATGTATGCGTTCTTTTTAAGTTTTATTATTCGTTTTTCGGTCTGTTAAATGGAAGTATTTTTGTGTCTATTAAAAAACTTTAAAATTATTAATAAAATAGTTCGTTTTATTTTTCGCTGTTTACTTTACTACAACATAAAAGCTGCAGCGAGCACTTATGGAAAAGAAAATATTTTTAGATGTACGAATTGTATAGGGTCAGTTCTTTTCACCATACGGTGGTTCATGTCTCCCAGTGGTTGAGGATACTTGACCAAAAAACACTTTGCCATAATATTTCGTGTAAAAAATTAACCCAGTGACCTAAAAGCTTAATACACCATAATTTGAAAGAAGAATACCACAGATTTTTATTAATGTTCATAGTTTTTCACTTGATCCGAAAATAAAGATAAAATAATTATTTAAATAAAAAGTGGTTCAACTATCCCGTACTTCCCCTACTTATTTACATTTTCTAAAAAAAAATTTATTTAATTTTGATGAATGAGTTCAATCAAGAATAAAATTGTTAAAGATGTTCAAAATACAGTTTTTAATACAGTGTGTCCGGAATTCGAGTCTCCATAATATAACGACTTCGCTTATTATAAGAGTTAAAAAGTCGGTTAAATAGAGAAAGTGTTAAAATGTTAGTAACCAATAATTAAGAAATGTAAAAGCTTTACATACATTTTCTAGTAGAGGTTCATCTGTTCCCTCTCAAGATCCATCTCCATATCGGCTCGTCAGTAAGGCTAGAATCTGACGAAAGGGAAAAGACCACGAAGAACATATATGTGCACAAATACCGAAGACTGACGGTGAGATGTAACGTAAAGCCATCTTGTGGCTTTTAAAAGGAATCTTCTGCAAAGACCGCTGATCACAATTGAAGCAGTTGCCGCTAGACACTATCAAATGCCTTTTTATCGGTTTGGAATAGTTATTAAAAGTTTAAATGGATATTTTCGTAAAAAGTCAAATAAAAAAACACAGGCTTACTTAAACGTAAAAATTATTGTATTGCATTTTATACAATATCATTTTTTAAACAAGACAATTTTTTTCTTTTAGAAGATCAATTGGTCTGTTATTTAAATAAAGAATTATTTTTTTTTAACTTAAAAGGAGAAATAAAAAAAAAATTGAAATATTTTATTGATCTTTGCTACACATTGCATGATGTAGACAGAAAAGTCAAAATAATAACAAATATCAAAATTTAATAATAATACAAAAACAGGAACAAATATTTAACAAAAGACAGTACCTGTGGCACTGATATCAAACAAGTTACACCAAAGTACATACATCACAATAGAGTCTAGTTTTTAAGAATCACACAAGCTGGCGAACTCATTCAAGGAGGAGAAACTATGAGCAATTAAGAATTTCTTAAGTAACATTTTGAAAATATTCAAAGAGCCGGCACTTATAAGTGTTATTGGATGTAAGTTATAATAAAAGCAGCCAGCATAAACTGGAGATTTTTTAAAAAAGGTGTGGGCATGTTCTTTAAGTGAAAGGTGGAAGCATTTCTGGTAGAATATCCATGAACCTGACGAGGTTTTATTTTTTTGGATGTAGGTTAAAAGCTTTACTTATTGATGTAATGGGGAAAGGTTTTGACGGGTGTGAGTTCTACGAATTTCTTTCAAGTAAACTAAGGATGTCTTTTCTTATTTAGTTTTTTACGAAAATATACATTTAGACTTTTACTAACAAAGGAAAGAGTTTTTATTATTTATTGACAGTGTTGCTAAATTTCATATTTTGCGAAAGAAAGTATTTTTAAACAAATGACTTCAAATTCTGTTAGCAAGTGGTACATTATTGAAATAGCAATTTAAGAAGGAATCGTACCATCGAAAAACCGAAATGTTGGATTCAAAATCTGACTAAGGCTTTTTCAATGTGTAATTTATTATCAACCATAAATTATTCCAAAATACATACATTTTATAACCTAGGATTACCACTAAACTCCCTAAATCTAAGTTCAACCCTAACATATGGACAAAGTACTTGAGAATCCATAGTCTATGGTTTAAAATTTAAATTATAAAAAATTTGCCGAATTATAGGGCGAAAAACAGTTGCGGAGAAAAGTGAAAGACTTCTTCAATAAAACAACCAATCTTGCAGGAATAAATTTGTGACAATGATAGTTGGCAGTTGACATTACATATGCAGGTAACAGAATATTGTAAAGTCGACAAAAGGACAAAAAGGTTGGTAAACCAAAGATTAACATCTGGTGTAAATCACAAGATAATCTACAGATTAACTACAGATTGAAAATCCGTCCTTAATAATACTAATTGACGTAAAAATAGCTATGGAAATGTGTGTAATATCAAAAACTTTCAAAAATTAAATAAGTTTTGACAGTGAAAGTCTGAAAATACAACATTTTAGTATTTTTCAAATATTTCAAAAGCCGAAAAACCACTCCACAAGCATCAGGAAACTACTAACATAATTGCCTGAAACTTTTCACAGTTAACCGCTTCTCTACCTCTTATTATAAGCGAAAATCCCCTTATAAAGACACAAACTTCGGACACAATTTATTCAGGATGAAAACGACACAAGCCTAAATTTTCATATTTATTGTTCATTTTAAAAAAGTGCTGATGCAGAACATGTCATAAAATAGTTAAGATGGGACTATAGTAGATATATAAATAAACAAATAAAGAAAAAACTTTAAAAAGAGAATTTAAAAACTTTTAAATTGAAGTATCATTTGACTCCTGCCCCTAATCATATTTGAACTTTTAGGGGTTTACCTTGTAAAAAAGTGCAGCTCCCGAAAATAAAAAAAAAGAATATAATATTTTGAGTTCTCTCTTAATTATTTTATGACACTTTAAACTTCTAGGGGCGCAGTTCACCCCGCGAGAGGGTTATAGTGAGAGTTTTAAAAGTACTTGCAAATAAGGTTTACCCGTCGGGAATCAAAATTTGACGGTAATATGAAAAATAGGGTTGTATCATTTTTATTAGCCAACCGTGTATGAAGTGTGACACACTTTCTTGAAAACACTTTGATAAAATTCTTAGTCGGTAGCCGTATTGTACAGTAGTTATAGTTGTATTATAATAAACGGGTTACAGTTGAAATTTTGTTTCATTTTAAGTAAAATATATTTTGAAATAGGAACCAAACATTTTCAATCTATATTTTTTTGAAAATCGTAAAGATTTTTTTTGTGGCTATTTTTTATCATGAATAATCATCAATCGGGCATCATAGTCAATTCAACATTTCATCGATATATCATTATAGATATCATGTATTTAGTTACCAAGGATAGGATATTCCAGTTGTGACCATTTAATTCGTAACAACCTGTATCAAAATATTATAAATTTGTCAAAAAGTATATTTCATCTTTTAAGCTTTATTTTTTTTTTAATATTTATAATGCTGATATATATAGTATTTTTAAAGTATATTGGCACTTTTTATTAATTAGTAACAGTAGTTATCATAATCATAACTTTCCCTTATACATACATACGTCTCAAAAGAATGGAATATTGCAAATATCTCCTTAATCAATGCATTGTCATAAAAACGCTCTGATACGTCGATTTTATTTTTATTTTTTACACATTTCAAAAATATTTGTTTCTATACAGGTTGTCCCACAAAAGCTGGGGACACTACAATTTTCTTAACATTTTTGTGTTTTACGGAAAATTCTACACAGATTTTATGTAACATAGTATGATGGCAAATATAATACAGGGTGTGTAAAATTACTTTAAGCAAAATTCAAAAAATAAGTTTAAAAAATTATATTTAAACTAGTGAAACAAAGCATTCGGCTTTAGCAAATGTTCGAAATGGCCCCCGTTGACTATTTGGCAATATCCTAATCTCTCATAGAAATGTTGTACGGTATGTTGTACGGTTTCTGGCGATATGTTCCGCGTTACCTGGCGAATTCGTTCTATCAGATCGTCGATATTCTGCGGTTGGTGTTGATATACCCTTTCTTTTAAGTATCCCCAAGCAAAATAGTCAAGTGGGGTAAGGTCGGGTGTCCTAGGCGGCTACTCCACCGCCCCGCTCCTTCCAGTCCACCTGTTTGGAAAGATTGTGTTCAGATATTCCCGAACTGCATGCCCATAATGAGACGGGGCACCGTCTTGCTGTAGCCATATCTGTTGTCTAGGAATATCTGGATCGTGATCATTTAAGAAAATAACTGCAAGGGAAGGAATTAATTCCAATGTTAGTGTTTGTTGAAAAAAATAAGGTCTCAACATCCTGTTGTTAATTACCCCCATCCAAACATTTACTTTCTGCCGATATTGCGTGTTGTTTTCTAAGATCCAATGTGGATTAGTCGGAGCCCAATAATGATAAATTTGCTTGTTAACATTACCATTGAGACAAAAAGTTGCTTCATCGGTAAATAGGATGCCTCGTAAGAGATTTGGATTTTGATCGCACAATTCCATCATTTGCTCACAAAAATTCAGGCGTCGTACTGGATCATTATCGAAAAGCTTTTGCACGTAGTTAACTTTATACGGGTGAAATTTTTCTCTATTAAAAAATCTGTGGATTGAACTTCTATGCGATTCATTGTTTCTTGATAATACATTATGTGAGGAGTGAGGATTTTCATAGATAGATAAAGACAAATCTATTTTTTTATCATCAGTTAAGGAATTTCTTCGCTCGGATCTTGGTAGATTCTTAACATTTCCATATGCTGAAAATGTTTGTACAATTTTGCTTACCGTCGACTGAGTAATCTACCGGTTCGGATATTTTTCAATAAACAAATCACAAATTTCTTGTTGACTTCGTTTTCGGTCGCCGCTGCCCCTCAATATTAATATTTCGGTTCGCTGTTCATCGGTTAAATAACCTATAATGTGCAGTAATATCACTACTTTTTGTAAATATTACAACATAGACAAGGGAGATGCGCTTATGGTAGGAATATTACAATTCAAACTTATGTCAATTGATTGACAAGCGTGAGATACGCAAAATAGAAATAATTAAAACTCATCTTGGTTTACTGGTACTTGAACAGGTGCAACTGTTACCGAGGAATTAGACTAAAAACACATATCTTCAATTTTGTTTAAAGTAATTTTTCACACCTTGTATTATATTGCCATCATACATGAAATATGTGTAGAATTTTCCGTAAAACACAAAAATGTTAAAAAAATTGTGGTGTTTCATTTGAAAATACGAAGTAGTCGTGTCCCCAGCTTTTGTGGGACAACCTGTATAGAAACAAATATTTTTGAAATGTGTAAAAAATAAAAATAAAATCGACGTGTCCGATTCTTTCCCGATTTTATTGAAATTCTGTACCGTTGTTCATAATGGTAAGGGGTTTAATTAGCCCTAACTAGATTTAATTTATTAAGTCCAATGGCGTCCCGGGAAACACCTTAACTAATATTATTGACAAAAAAGTGTACGCCACTGACAATTTTCATTTTTTTTTTTTTGGATTTCCCAACGAATAATACAACTTATTTGTTTCTTGAGTTGTTTTCGTATATTGCTTCGTTTTCAAGAAAGAAAATAAAAACCGCCTAATTGCATGTACAGGGTCTTCCAACGAGGACTGAACAGGGGCTCATTTTTGAGCTTCCTTGTATTTAAAGAAAAATCCAAAATAGCCAATCGATGTACTTTTTCCTGCAGAATTCAAAAATGAAACCAAAAATTTATTTGAACCAGAAACAAAAGAGTTACCCTATGGATAAGGTGTTTTTTAAATGGAACATAGCTTTTTTTATACGATTTTTGGAACGACTGATTTTTTTTTTTGTCCGTTCTGATTAAAATATTTAATATTATGACAGCTATTTTTATTAAATTTTAATGTTTTATCCAGTATAATTTAACTTCAACCTGTTTGAAACATACACTAGGTAATAAAGGTATAATCACCTTTGAATCCTTCAAAGTCAAAAAATTTGACAAATTTACTATAATATTGCCAAAATGAAATATTCATTAGATGAGAGATTGCAGATTGTTATCTTGTTCTACAAATGCCATGAAAATGCAGGAGAAGCAAGGAGAAGATTTATTGCAAATTTTCACAGAAATATATCCGTCAATACTATTCTAAGGATAAAGAACCTATTTGTGGAAAATAAAACATTACATGACAGAAAAAGAAATCCAACTCTATACTAATTTTAAAAAAAAACATTAATAATTTAATTGTTCAATGTGACCTCCGTTGTTCTCGAAACATGTGCGATAACCTCTTTGTAACCTTTCCAAACTTGCTGTTATACTGTGATTTTCCTGGTTAAGGCGATTTATTTCATTCACAATTTTCTGCATGATCTCTTCAATATCGTGGTTTCGCTGCTTGTATACCACGTTCTTTAAATGGCCCCAAAGAAATGTGTCTAATATTGACAAATCAGGACTATTGTGTGGCCAAGCATAGGTTCCATTTCTACCAATTCATTCTTCATGGCGTCCGTTTAAATATTGAGTAACCTCACGCACGGCATGCGGAGGGGCCCCATCATGTTGCCAAATTAAATTTTGATATTCTTCCAATGGTAAATCTTCCAAAAAGTTCTCAATTTCGTTTTCTAAGAACTCGTAGTATCTCTGTCCATTTAAAGTCCCGTTAAAAAATATTGGTCCCAAAATTATATTATTTTTTATGCCACACCAAACATGGATTGAAGTCCTTCCTTGAAATTAAATTGTCTGAAATTTTCTTGGATTTCCAACGGCCCAGTGATGATTAATTATGTCTATTGAAAACCCCCGATGTTGTGAATGTGGCTTCGTCAGTCCATAAGGTATTTCTGGATAAATTAGGGTCTTCGTTTTCTTTCCGAATCACAATTTGGGAAACAAATTGGAAGCGAAGTTCTTTTTGTGCCGGTGTTAGATGTTGAAGTGGAAGGATATGATAAGACTTAAATTTATGATTTCTTAAAGTCCAGTGAACAGTTCCTTGGGTAACTCTTCTGCGTCTTACACCGCCGCCGTATTGAACGTCCCGAACTGCGTCCGAAATTGATTTGGTTGGATTCAGTCGAAAATAATTTACAATGGCACGGTCTCGATTTCTATTCCCTTCTGGATTTCTTTTTCTGTCATGTAATGTTTTATTTTCCTCAAATAGGTTCTTTATCCTTAGAATAGTATTGACGGATATATTTCTGTGAAAATTTGCAATAAATCTTCTTCTTGCTTCTCTTGCATTTTCTTGGCATTTGTAGAACAAGATAACAATCTGCAATCTCTCATCTAATGAATATTTCATTTCGGCAATATTATAGTAAATTTGTCAAATTTTTTGACTTTGAAGGATTCAAAGGTGATTATACCTTTATTACCTAGTGTATGTTTCAAACAGGTTAAAGTTAAATTATACTGGATAAAACATTCAAATTTAATAAAAATAGCTGTCACAATATTAAATATTTTAATCAGAACGGACAAAAAAAAATCACTCGTTCCAAAAATCGTATAAAAAAAGCTATGTTCCATTTAAAAAACACCTTATCCATAGCGTAACTCTTTTGTTTCTGGTTCAAATAAATTTTTGGTTTCATTTTTGAATTCTGCAGGAAAAACTACATCGATTGGCTATTTTGGATTTTTCTTTAAATACAAGGAAGCTCAAAAATGAGCCCCTGTTCAGTTCTCGTTGGAAGACCCTGTACAAGAAAAATACCTATGTATTTCGAAGTTTAACTGTCTTGCCAATAACAAGTCAAAATTCAAAAATGAGTAACTTTACTAACGCTAAAATGGTCCAGATGCATTTCAATTGTGACCTAGCAAAGGGAAATGCTGAAGAAGCTCGGCGAATTTATCAGGAACGCTATCCAACCAGTACTGCCATGTGCCAAAACATTTAGGCAGCTCCATGCAAGATTGAGTGATACTGGGAGTTTAAAACGTAGTAAGGAAGATCCTGACAGACTTGCAACAGTAACCATACGCATGAGTTAGAAGGGGATATACCTTGAGAGATAGAAGATGATCCTTCAACTAGCGCCAGGAAGGTAGCAGTGCAACTTTAAACAAGTGTATCAACTGTTTAGATGGTTTTGCATCTTTATCAACTATGCCCATATCATAATTCAAGGTGTGAAAGCTTCCCCGTGATTTTCAGCCAAGGTTTGATTTTTGTAGGTTAGTTGCTGCATACAGTAGCACATAACAACAATTTATTACGGAATATTTTATTTACTGATGATGCCTCTTTTTCAAGAGAAGACATTATGAATTTTCATAACGAACATGTATGAACAGGGACCATACTGGACCATATTGGACCATATCACCGTTACCACCTCGATTGAATGGAAACTTCCATACGCAGTTTCTATCTGAACAACTTGACGTACTTCTACAAATAAGAACTAATATGTGGTTCATGCACGACGGCGCCCCAGCTCATTTTAGCCTAGTTGCTCGTCAATACCTCGATAGCACTTTTCCTAATTGCTGGATTGGGCGCGCAGGTCTCCAAGGTTGGCCAGCTCGCAGTCCCGACTTGAATCCTCTAGACTAGACTATTATTTATGGGATCACCTAACGTCTCTTGTATACAAGACGCCCGTACTAAATGAAGACGACTTAAGAATTCGAATTATTGAAAGTTGCAATTCGATTCGAAATAATGCAGCCATCTTTGAACGTGTAAGAGAATCAACAGTGAGACGATTGCAATCGTGCGTTTTATCAGAAGATGGCCATTTTTAACATTGGCTTTGATTAACTGTTGCAATTTTTTTGCATGATTATTTAAAAAAAGTTATTATATTTTTAATTTAGATGTTCCTCTCACACCGATGCTATTTAATTTATTCAACAATATTCGGTGATCAACGTTATCAAGGGCTTTTCAGAGATTCAAAAATATAGCCAGAAATGTATGATTATTATTAAAGCAATCTACAACAAAATCAGTAACTTCATGCAACGCAGAATCAGTACCCCTACCCTCTATAAATCCAAATTGCGAATTAGACATTATATTGTTTACGGCCAAAAAACTATATAATCCCTTTTTAATGCACTTTTCAATAATTTTTTTTCAACAGATAGGACCAGTAAGTGCTGTCCGGCTGTAATTATTAACTTCAGATTTATCACCCCCTTTTGAGGAGGAATAATTACAGTCTTTTTAAAAACTAATAATAGGGGCACTAATAATAGTTATCTATAATTTGACTTTACAATTAAATTCGTTTTATAGAGTGGCAAAGAATTCGCGCATAATGCCTGTAACTTTTGAATGACCTCGTATACAAAAAAGTGACCTTTATGAAAGTTGTAGTTGTAGTAAATTATTCCCCACATTTTTACCTGCATGAATTATTCTGCCATTTCTGGTTTGGTTGCCATAAAGGCTAACTTACTTTTTTAAATGTAACATCCTGCATATGATTGCATATTTGAATTCTACTGGGAAAACTCTGAATTTTTGTATTTTAAATTTTCACCTATCTGCAAGCGTTTCCAAAATAATGACAGCTCAAAAATGAAAAACTTCCTAATTATAATTATTCTTGCCTAATACCCACCAGTCAGTTGAGTAAAGGTGTTTTCATGACAGCAACCTAAGAGGTGTCAATTTTGAGTTCCTGTTTAATTTTCTGTTGTCTGACTTTTAATTTGTTTACACTATGGTTCATCTGAATGAGAAACAACGAGTTGAAATTATAATAATGAACGGTTACGGAAATATAAAGAGATCGCAAGATCAGGTTTGTCAACTTTTCAATGAACTATATCCAAATAGGCCTCCAATAAATCAGTCAACGGTGTGTCGAGTGGTAAAGAAATTTCGAGAAACAGGTAGTGTAAGGGAAGTCGCTAGATCAGGTCGACCTAAAACAGCAACCGGGCATACAACGCTTTGGATATTAAGCTCTCAACACATGATAATCCAACACAATTCATCCAGGCCAATGGCAATGGATTTTAACGTGTCTCATCAGTCAGTAAAAAATTTGTTTAAGCAGGAGCAGTTGCGTCCTTACAAAATAAAGTTGGTGCACGAGTTAAACGAGGACGATTTTGATAGAAGAGCTGAACTTTGTGAGCTGATGATGGAAAGATGCAATAACGATAATAATTTCGCAACAAATATTGTTCGGAAATCAATTTTCGAGTAATCTCATTTAAAATTAAATTCAGAACTTTTGGTATAAAATTAAAAGATGTAAGTTTTCAGCCCGGTATAATATTCATTGGCATAGTAACCAACACGTTGTTTCGGTTTCGATAGTAATAAAAAAAAGAGTGTGTCAGTAGTATACACAAATCACCGAAATAAATTTAGATACGCAACTGGACTTTTAGAACTGTCAAAAACTAATTGGCGCTGATGTCCTAGTATTTGCGATCCGAAACACGCGAGAAGAAAAGAAATCTGTTTGGCAACTATAGGTAAAAATAAAGAAAACTGTTTTACCAACTTTTGATAAAATCTGTTTTATCGGTAGATATTGGTGCCGCTTTAAAATTTAAAATATTCCTAGGTTTAAATATTCATTTTTTTCTGCTTTTATTTTTAGTTCAAGGATACACGTTATTTGTAACTCTTGTTTTTCAGTTTGGAGTAAATACTTTGTTGGTAAAGTAACAAATAACGTATATCTAAGAGCTCAAATAGAAAGCAGCAAAAAAGTAATTATTTAATCCAAGCAATAGCTATTTAAAAAAATACAGCTGACGAAAATAAAGCGAAATAGGTAATAAAACATTATTTTTATGATCAAAAATTATCGGATCTCTTTTTGGCAAGCGGTGTCGCATGCCAAGTTTATTTAAACAGTTTGGAACACAACATTTTTTAGGGTTTAACGAAGGTTCGTAGTCTTCCATAACGGAAATAAATACGCGAACTTTAACTAACAAACCGAAAACACACTAAAACTAAACAAAAAGTCAAAACAACTATCAAGAAACACGCTAATAGTACACACAGAGACCGAACGATCACAAACGGCATTAAAATTCAACACAACTTAAAAGAAAATCGAGAATAGAAAATTGACAATACGCTTCAAGTTTTTGACAACAACGAAGTCTGGGAGGGTGCTTCTTTTTGATCGCAAATCGCAAATGAACGTGGTGCTCTCTATACGAACTTAATTGAACCAAATTGGGCGATGCCACTACCGGCGCCATCTACGAAATGCGATCCAAACAAAATAATAATGTTTGGCGGCAACGCCCAGCTTACGTATCTAAATTTATTTCGGTGATTTGTGGTAGTATAGCAGAGAAAAAGTTTTCTTGTTGTTCCCTGTTTGGTGTCCCGTTTTGTATAGAAAACTAATCCCCTTTTGTGGCCCCAATGTGGAGTTGAGGTGTCCAGGCCCCCTTTACTGTAAATATTGCTGAATTGCGGCTGGCCCAGTAGCGCTGGTAGATGCGACATCCAAGGTGGATAGCCGTGACGTGTAAGCAGATTTTTGGCATTGACTGTCATGTAATGCCAGGTAAATGCAACATTCAAGGTAGATAACCGCAATCTTTGGCAGATTCTTGGCATTGATTGTCATGTCATGCCACACCTGACTGCCCGATAGAGAAGCAAGCCGTCAAGCAAAGTTGTTGTTTTTGTTGGCAAAGCCTAAGTTAAGTACCGTAGTTATATAGTTTTTGTGATTAGATTGAAGTTGACCCATATTAAAAAATAAATGATTTACTCAAATTCACAGTATCGTCTTTTTTGGATAGTATATAATTAATTTTAAAGTTTTATTAATTCAGCGACATAACGCTTGTTGCTGCAATTTAATGCAAAATGCAGCAACGTTTTGTAAAGAAATAGTTCTGTTAACAAATATCATTTTCTCGAATGAAGCTACTTTCCATTTAAATGGCATTGTTAATACACACAATTATCGTTATTGGTCTGCTAAGAATACTCACTGGTTCCAGGAAGGTCATACTCAGTGGCCCGAAAAAGTTAATGTTTGGACGGGAATAGTTGGTCGACATATTGTAGGACCTTTTTTCAGAGATGGTAATTTGAATGGCGAAAAATATGTGGACACAAGAATCAAATAATTCCTTCTTGCAGGATGGTTTTACCTGGTGTAAATAATGGCATAAACGAACTGGTATGGTTCCAGCAAGATGGAGCACCTGCACATTATGCGGCAAATGTTAGATAATACAAAAGCGAACAATTTCCAAGAGTTGCATAGGTAGAAGAGGTGCTATTGACTGGCCAGCGCGATCCCCGGACTTAACCCCGCTCGATTTCTTTTTGTGGGGACACTTAAAGAACAAAGTCCACGTTAACCATCCACGACTTAGAATTAGTGCTGAAATTCGGGTTATTCCAGAGGACTTCCTTTTAAACGTTGTAGACGGGTTTAGGGATCGACTGGCGCTCTGTTTAGCAGAAAATGGTGGTCATTTTGAACGCCTGATCCACTGAAAAGGTTTCACTTGTTCATTATTCCGATGTTAAGTTGTTTAATTTACATACTTTCCACTATTCATTTTTCGGAAAAAAGGTCATTCTTGATAAAAAAATTTTGCTTGTAAAAGAAATGCAATTCACGAAGAGAAAATTTTGATTTTTTATACAGGGTTCGAAAAAACTTCAAAAACAAGATTTTTCTCCAAGAGTAAACTACCTTTATTTTTCATTTTTGACCAAAATGCCAATTAGAAAACTTATTTAGAATAACGTTTGTAATTTAAATCCGAGATTTAAAATAAATCTTTGATTTTTTTAGTTTTTTCAATTTTTAGAGGTTAATGAGAATTTTTTTGCATAGCAATCGAAATACATACATTATCAATCTTTATATCTTACAGAGGGGCTATAAAAAAATTTCAAAAACTGATTTGTGGTGTTACCAGAAATATGTATTTTTAATTTCGAAATGACCCCGGAAATATCACAACCAAGTCTTAAAATAACAACAAATAATAATTTGCTATTCAAACACCCCCCCTCTATATTCAACACATTTTTCCAGCTGTAAACGAATGTGGTCAAAACTTCTTCGAATTTCTTCAATGGAAATTGTTTGAACAGCTTCAACAATTCGCTGTTTTACAAGCTGTACGTCGTTCTCAATTGGACGGGAGGACACTAATTGTTTGAGGCGCCCCCAAAGATAGGCATCTGAAATAATTAAATCGGCACTCCTTGGGGGCCGGATCATTCCGACCAATCCATCTGTGGCCAAATGTATTATCAAGCCATTCCCTCACTTCAATTGCGAAATGCGCAGGGCATCCATCTTGTTGAAAGTACATTTCGTTCCTAAATTGGAGAGGCAATTCTTCTAGGTTGTCAGAAAAGAATGTTTCCAACATTTTAAGGTAACTACTACGGTTACACGTGTTTTCAAAAAAGTATGGGCCAATAATGCCATAATGTGAAATCGCACACCAGACATTTACTTTTTTGTAATATTGTCTTCTAGCAGGAATTCTAAAACGGGGATTATTTTTGCTCCAGTATCTAATATGCGCAGAAGACACTTTCCCGTTTGTTGAAAATGTCGATTCATCGGAGAACATGATAAACTTATGAAAATTACTGTTTCCACTTACAATTTTGTCTCCGACCCAAAGACAAAAATCCAAACGTTTGGCTTCGTCTCCTTCTTCCAACGTCTGATTAAAAGTTGGCTTAAATGGGAATATTTTGTTTGCCTTTAAAATATTCCGAATGTAAGATTTTTTTACTACATCAAGTTCTTGAGCTCGGTTTCTTAATGAAAGGGTAGGATTGTCAGCAACAGACTGCAATACGATTAGGGAAGCTGCGTCATTCTGATCATAGTTTTTTTTTTAATTGGAAACTGAGCCAGTTCGCTGAAATTTTCTTAATACTTTATGAAGTCCCATTTTTGAGACGTAAACGTTAGGATATCTTTGATTAAATTTCTCTATCACAAAGTTGTAAGAACATTCGCCCGCACCGTAACATTGAACTTAATAAACCCTTTGTTCTAAAGTCAACATTTTCAAAACACATCAAATTCTATTTGACAACTTCAAATTTGCCCCATACGTAAAGCAAAGTAATAAAAAGGTAAAAAAATTCCTTGTTTTTACAAAAGATGGTAAAGTCAAATCTGGTCTTATCTGGCGGGTTTACGATTTAACAAAGACATACTTTCAATTTTTCTTTTCTTTTATTGCGTTTAATCATACTAACCAAATAAAATCCGTCAGACAAATATGACAGACTTATGCAATTTTGGCATGAAAGAAAAGGATAGGTATATTATTTAATTTTCAGCGATTCACAAAAGTTTGTACCTGCCTAAGTACCTGCCACCTTCGTCTTGATTTAAAGATGTCAGTTTTGTGACTTTGACAGTTTGTGACAAAATGAAAAAATTTTCTGGGCTTTTGCATCCCCAAGCAAAAAAATGGTACTTAATCTGATAAGCTATTTCGAAAATGCAAGAAAAAGTGGAAATTCGCCAACCAATATTCAGGAAACAGCAGCCAAAGCACTGGGAATTAGTTTAAGGGCTGTGCAGAGAATTGCGCATGAAAAAAAACATAACATAATACCCAAGAATACTAAAAAATGTAAAACCAATGTAACTCTTCCAGTTTTACAAGAAACCTTAAAAATTCGGGTTGTTTTGGAAATTGGACTTGAAGCGCTATCAAAATTAATAAAAAAGTCAGGTTTTCGCTATAAAAAAGACTGTGACCGAAGATTTTTATGTGAGCAGCCACAGATAGTAAGTCAGCGTGTTCAGTTTTTAAAAAATTATACGGAGAATTACAAATCGAAATTTAGAAAAGTTTTATTTTTAGATGAAACGTGGATATTTTCAAATCGAAGTGATTCAAAATCTTGGCAAGATGATTCTGTGAAAAGCGTGAAAAGGAAAAAGGGATGTGGCACGGGAAAGCGGTTCATTATTTTACATGCTGGTTCTGTAACAGGATATGTTCCAAATGCAAGCTTAATTTTTTCTTCAACATCAAAAAGTGCTGACTATCATGATAATATGAATTGCGAAATGTTTGAAAAATGGTTAAAAGTTCAATTGATACCAAATTTGGATTCTCCGTCTTTAATTGTATTAGATAATGCATCATATCATTCAAGAATTTTAAATAAACAGCCTACTTCGTCTTGGAGGAAAAATGATATTTATGAGTGGCTTGAAAAACACAACCAAAATCCTTCACCAAATATGCTTAAATCGGAACTCCTATCAATGGCAAAGTCTCTTAAAAAACCAAGAATATACGCGGTAGATGAAATATTGCGTGAATATGGCCATGAGGTTCTACGACTGCCGCCATATCATTGCCAGTTTAACGCAATAGAATTAATATTGCCCGGGGCAAAGTCTTATTATGAAAAACATGTTGGTGATGGTCTTAAATCCGACCAAGTACAAATAGTTTGGCAAGATTCTTTGGATCATATTACACAAGAGTACTGGAAGAAATCAGTGGAACATACAGAAATATTAATAAGGGATTGGTGGGATCGAGAACAAGTACTAGATGTCGAAGTAGCGCCAATGATAATTGCTCCATTCGAAGACGACTCAGACGACGAGCACTTTTCAGATTTTATAAGTGACGATGACAGTTTTTAGTCTATAATTAGTTTATAAACGGTTTTCTTTGTTTACATTTTTTAGTATTCTTCGGTATTATATTATGCTTTCTTTCATGCACATTATTCTGCACAGTCCTTAAACTAATTCCCAGTGCTTTCGCTACGGTTTCCTGCATATTGGTTGGCCAATTTCCACTTTTTCTTTCATTTTCGAAATAGTTTATCAGACTAAATGCCATTGAATTTTTAGGTTTTAGTAGTAAAATTGTTAAAATAAATTACACTGTTTATTATTGCCGTTTTTAATAAATACATTTAAGGTATACTATTTACAGGGATGGCGAACCAATGGCACGCGACATAAAATTTTGGCTCGCCACCGATCACAAAGTTTACTATGAATTATTATATTACGAATTGCGACGGCACGTCTATGGCCTCATTAAACATTTCTTTAGAAAAAATGCACGTTAATACATAAAGATTCGCCACCCCTGTACTATTATGTACATAATTTTTGCAAAAATAATAATATTATATCTGGCTATCTTCACGACTTCACGACAGTTAAAATAATAAAACTATGTATCTTTTATATTATCTTTATATTCCATATAAGCTGTGGAATTTTCGAATTGATTTATATGATCCGTGACCTCTGGACCCGCATTTTGAGACTGGTTTAGACTTTATACGTTTCTTTCTCCCATTTATTTTTAGCGGGGCGCTTATTTTCTTAACAGGGGCAAAATACGTGTAAAATAAATTTGGGATTTGATACCTCACCGGCTCTAGTAGCTTTTTCTCGTTGACTTTTGAAGTAGGTAACCTATTAAATTGGAAATATTTTTTTAGCCTGATATAACACAACAAAAATTTAGCCAATGTGTAATTTGATTTTTTTTTATATTTAATTTATTATTATCTGCTGAAATAAACTAAAATTTGTTTAATTTATTTAACATTTCATCGACATTTTTGGTGGTCGCTAGTCAGGGGTTTTACTGTATATTGTTTATCTAATATTCCACCATCATTTTGGTTATTAAATTTGTTAAATGTAAAACTATTGTGTTAACCGTCTGCAATAATACGAACGCACCCCTGAGAAATTAATTACGAGACCCGTCATTTTTATTATGGCTGATAGTTTCAAGTTAACGGTTTACCTATTAACATTCAATTTTATGGAAAATCAGCTGTCCATATACGGCCATATTGGTTTTTATTTACAACATTTTGATGAGCTCTGGAATTTTCGAATTGATTCATATAATCGGTGACCTTTGGACCCGCCAGATAAGACCAGATTTGACTATAGGAATGCATTTAAAATTTTAAAATAAAATACACACCACTCATTATGAAAATACAGTTTAATAAAATTTTATATTAATATTTTTATTGAGCAGCAAAATGTTCATTTACCTCTAAAGATTGAAAAAACTAAAAAAATCGAAGATTTGTTTTAAATCTCGGATTTAAATTAGAAACGTTATTCTAAATAAGTTTTCTAATTGGCATTTTGGTCAAAAATGAAAAATAAAGGTAGTTTACACTTGGAGAGAAATCGTGTTTTTGAAGTTTTTTCGAACCCTGTATAAAAAAATCAAAGTTTTCTCTTTGTGAATTGCATTTTTTTTACAAGCAAAACTTTTTATCTAGAATTACTTTTTCAAGAAAAATTAAATTTTTTATCCATTTGTGCTATTGTAAACCCTATCCGTGGACAGTCTGTATATATACCGGGTGTTGCATCGTCGAGCGGGACATAGGAAATCCCATGTAATTTTAAATGGGGTCAATTATTGGCTTCCCTAATTATTTTAGAGAAAAATTCTATTTAGGTTTATTAAAGAGCACTAAAACCCACATTTGAAAGAATAACTTTAGATATTTTTGATGAGCCCGTTTACGGGTTATCGCCGATTTCTTTTTAACTATTTCTCCTTTTTATGGCCCAGTATTTGCGGGCACCAGTCAAGGTAAAAGATGACTGTCAAATAAAGTTGTCATTTTGAAATGTGTGCTTTATTGTTATAAAAACTCGTACATCGAAAATATTAAAGGTGTATTTATGAGTACAAATTAATCTGAATAAAACTAAAATAAAGTATCCAATTACAAGGTTAATTATGACATTTTACATGTTTCAATATTTTACTAATTAATAGGTAGGTACTATTAAATTGTTAGAACTTTAGGATTTAAGAAGATGTTCAAATATTCCTCAAAATGACAACTTTATTTGACAGTCATCTTTTACCTTGACTGGTGCCCGCAAATACGGGGCCATAAAAAGGAGAAATAGTTAAAAAGAAATCGGCGATAACCCGTAAACGGGCTCATCAAAAATATCTAAAGTTATTCTTTTGAATGTGGGTTTTAGTGCTCTTTAATAAACCTAAATAGAATTTTTCTCTAAAATAATTAGGGAAGCCAATAATTGACCCCATTTAAAATTACATGGGATTTCCTATGTCCCGCTCGACGATGCAACACCCGGTATGGTAATTATATACAATAGGCTTTTTATGTTGTTATTATAAAGTTTGTTACAATTCTAAATAAATAAATATTTGAAATACAAAAAATTCAGGGTTTTCCCAGTAGAATCCAAATATGCAATCATATGCAGGGTATTCCATTTAAGAGAAGTATGTTGGTCTCTATGGCAACCAAACCAGAAATGACAGAAAAAATTCATGCAAGCAGAAATGTGGGGAATAATTTATCGAACAACTTTCATAAAGGTCACTTTTTGGTATACGAGGTAATTCTTGCCGTATACTCGGTATACAATGTATTTCTTTTAGTAGTAACAATCCCAAATGATGTGGTTTAATTTTGAAACATCCTGTACGCTTTAGAAATGACCCGGCTAAGCCTGAAATTAACAACACAAAAAAATCGAAAGTTCTCAAAGAACAAATTTGTTTTTTGATTGCTTGTGCGTGCTTAAATCAGCCCCCGTTAAAATAAACGTCCAACTCACCCCAGCGCGAATATTTTGTCGCCCGGCTCAAAATGCTTACGCGTACACTTTCATTGTTCTCGAATACGCGCGATTATTGAGCGCTGCCAATTTTCACCTTCCCGTTCAATGATCTTGAAAACAACTTAAAAGTTGGCTCAATGGGCGCAAACAAATTTGAGCTAAAATAATAATTGGCCAATTTTATTGATTCAGAGGGTACGCGAACATTGGAGTTTAATGAGGTTGTAATTTTGTCCTAAATTTTCGTCTGAAGAGTTTTGCATGTATCCAGAGCTGTAAAAAATACTACACAAAAGTATCTAGTTACTATGTAGTTATTTAGATACTTGTTTGTAAAAATATCTTAGGTATTAGACACGCAACTAAAGTATCTAGATGCTGTAACTAAGTTATCTTAAAAAAAAATACTTAACTAAAAGCCCTTTTGGTACTAGAAATGAATTAGGAAGGAAACAAAACAATGTTACACAATAGGTAAAATAAATCAATTCTGCACTAACAAACTGACAGCTGTCACCTAAAACGCAAAAAATTATACAGGGTGGTGATAAAGTTTGGAATAATAGGAATATTTCTGGACAGGTCAACTTAAAAAAAAACGCTCAGACACGTCGATTTTTATTTTTATTTCTGCATTTTTTTTAGCTAATACTAGAATATACAGGGTGTTACATAAATTAATTATCACGTCAATCTCACTTTTTGTAAATGGAATACCCTGTATATTATCTCATTTTTTGATTCTACGCAAGATTCTAAGCAGATTTCGTTTATGATGTCCTATACCTATCTTCAACTGTTTACGAATTATTATTATTATTATATCAGCGTTTTTTTTAAGTTAACCTGATCACAGATATTTCTATTATTCCCAACTTTATTTTCATTCGTATAGGGTGTCTCAAAAAATCAGTATTAATTTCAAGTTTGTTTATATAAACGAAATGACACTTTCTTAAATTTTAAACATGTTATTATATTTAATGAACATTATTTACAATAAAGGAATATGCCTACATATTTTAATAAATGTTGGAAGTGGTATCCATTCACAGCTCTACAATGACCCAATCTATCCACAAACTCTCTTTGAACGTTAGTAACAATATCTGGGGTAAATTGCCGTATCGTGGCTCTTATTCTTATTTTCAAGTCTTCTTAATTTTGTGGTTTATTTTTGTTTACTCTCTCTTTAACGTAGAAGAAGAAGTCGAGCGGAATTAAATCGGTTGACCTTGGTGGCCACTCTATTTCGCCCCGTCGGCCTATCACACGATGATGAAACGTATTGTCCAAATATCTTCGAATATTTGCGCTAAAATGGGCAGGAGCTCCATCTTGCTGGAACCAAAGTCTATCATCAAACGTATCTGGAACATCTTGATTTGGAAATAGTGTAATTAAGGCAGGTACAAGTTCTTCCTCTAGAAATGACAGGTATCGTTCGTCATTCAATGTCCCCTCACCAGACCTAAACCCATTAGAGTTTTTCTTATGAAGGTACTTTTAAATAAATAATCTACTCCAGAGACTAACAAATTATGCAAAACTAAGAAATAATGAACGCGCTCTCAGACGACTAGAGCGGAAGACACTTTCACCATTTGGTGTAAATAGTCGTAGGGGTTAGGAAAACTTTAAGAAAGCACATATTTTGATTTTTTTTTGTAAATCAAAATTAATCGCGCCATATTTTCTTTCTTGCTCATTTATCTTCATTGCATTTTTTATTAAAGTAAGGCGTGTTCTAGTAGAGAAAAGAAGAAAGCTAATTGGAATAATTCCATAAATGTTAGTTTAACTAAATCAGCAGACAACGTAACAGTTTAATGAGTAATGGACACATTTTCTGTTATTATGTTGTAGTTTTGAAAATGATTAAATGCATTTGATAGCGCACTGGCTTAATTCCCTAGTGGTTACATTACTTTTACTGCTCTCTCAATTGCCCGAAAAAGACCTTAGAAACTTGAAGCGTGCGTACGATATATAATCCTTTTGACTTAGTTCTATTATCCCTTTATCTTTATCTCTTTTAATTTCCATTCCTAGAACCTTTTCAGCTTCCCCCAAATCTTTAATTTTAAATTCTCCGCTTAATGTAGATTTTAAAATCTTTGTTTTGTTCACATTGTTCGAGAAAATTATAAAAGCGTCTACATATAGATCAAATTATCAATTACTAAAGATTTGTCAGACCTTTTTTATATACACCGTTCACCGAGCCATCTTGGAAGACCGTCTCAATTTCCCAAAAGGGTCTTAAAATCGTAAGCGTACGTAAAAGCACCTGCTTTACGGAGCCATCGTGG
This sequence comes from Polydrusus tereticollis, assembly GCA_963920685.1. Taxonomy (NCBI): domain Eukaryota; kingdom Metazoa; phylum Arthropoda; class Insecta; order Coleoptera; family Curculionidae; genus Polydrusus; species Polydrusus tereticollis. Next base: position 40,891,699 of record OY987333.1, read on the forward strand.
AAGACTGCTGGCTTCACACTTGCGCCGTGTTCTTGCCTCTGTCAAATGACGCGCGATGCGACCCAATCTATTTTTCGCCCAATAGGAAGCACGCAATCCAATGACGTTTTACAAGTACCGTCGTGGCGCGCTTTTTAGCAGAGATTCAAGTCACATGCACATAGCATTTAGCAACATATTCTCTTTGGCGTGTAGATACACCTTCCCCAATAAAAGTAAAGATAAGTTTAACTTTGGCAAAATGGAAAAATACTTTTTTAAAAAGCCAAAGTTATTAGTGAAATTATTCTGTGACAGTCTTCTTTCAAGAACCATATATATACTGTTTGCGTAATAATTTTTTCAAATCAATGTAGGAATTATTACAAAAGAAAACCGTAAACAAACGGACTGTTGTTCCTGGGACATTGCCCCTTTTCGTTTGATTTGTGACTAATGGGACACCCTGTACTTTAATAACGTCGAAAATTGAAAGATAAACAGAGTCGCAATTTGTACGATTTTTATTGAAATCCGTAAATTAATTTACTTATCAAAATTTTCTTTGCTCGGTTAAAACTTTCAGCTTCCAGTGTAGTCAATTCATTTGAAGTAAAACAGCAGGTGATCATTGAGGATAAAAAACAACTTTTATTTAAAACTTTTTTACATTTTAAACTATTACAACTATTAAACGCAAAAATACGGGTCAAGATTAGATGGCAAGGGCAGTGAACTTTACACAAAATTGATATTTCAAAGGGTATCATAATTGTTTATCAGCGCGATATTCTGAACGCTTTAAAAAATAAAAACTGAACATATAGAGTTAAAGATTATTTTTTAAAAAGCGTTAAAAGTTTAAAGGTTTCAGAATGCTGTAGATAAAAAAGAATATCTTATAAATAATTCGGCAAAAATTAAAACTAATTTCAATAATTCTAGGATTACTTTTTGTGTCTCTACCTTACAGATCCTTTAAAGCTAATCATGTAAGGTTTATTGTCTTGCCATCCCCCGGGTGTCTTGATAGGGAACCCGGTGATATCTAAAAAATCATAAAGCCTAGAGCTTTGAAAAAAAAATATGTTGTAATACAAGTCACTACAAAGAATCGCTGCAAAATATTTTCAAGTTTCTAGATTGGCCACAAGAGGATCCAAAGACACATACTCGATTAGAAAATATGAATTTTCTTCAGAACTTGCGTATCAAAGATTTGACATATTTTTTGTCTCCCACTATTTGAAAATAAAGCGGTGGGGAAAGTCTAAACACTGATTTCTATTTATTTAATAACTCTAACGTGGCTTAACGTAATTGTACCAACTTGGTATCGTTTAAAAGAGCTATCCTTGCTGTACTTTGCTGAGTAATAAATACGCTATTACATTAATTGCAGTGACCACTAGATGGCGCTTTTTACTAAACGCCTAAAATTGTCGATTTTCTTAAAAAAATTAAATAGAACGATATCTCTTTTTTTCAGTTGGTTTACAGAATACAAAAATGCTGACATTTCACCGAAACCGCTATCGATATCTTTATTCGTTCTCGACTTATCGCTAAATAAGTATTTAAAAATAATTTTAAAAATGGTTTGTCGTTATGTTGCCAATAAACTCACACAGCCATGGAAATAAAAAAAAAAGATTTGCCTCTGATGTTGTCATCAAGAATGCCACAAAAACAAAAGAAAGTGAGTTTTGACAAGCCATTATTGATAGCGTCTAAAGCTGGATTTATAAACTCGAAAAGTTGGTGAGGTTGAAGTTATGATCAAGTTGGTGAGGTTAGATATTCCGAACTCCGAACATAAAAATTGGTTATCTCGAACTACCCGGGAACTTTTCGAACCTATCGAGCTTTACATGCACAACATGAACGAGTGTATAAATGGAACTAAGTGTTCCCTTTAGTTTAAATTGAAACTCTTATTTCCAACGGCAACTGAACCTTAACCTCGCCAACTTTTTGAGTTTATAAATCCAGCTTCAATGTTCGCAGTTTTGCTTAAATTAACTACCTAGTTTTGCTAAGCGTAAAAATGTCTTATTCAACCGCCGAGGCATACGCATCCTACTACGCCAAAAGATATGACTGACGAAGACGGACTTCGAGACGGAATACACAATATTTTAGGAGCTAAGATCCAAAATGCTGTATTATATAGTACCTGTTGGGGGAAACGTGTATCAACACGTCAAAGAGAACAGGTTGGTTAATGATGTGTGCGTGCGATTTCAATCTCTGCTATTTTTGTTTGTAAATTAGCGCGGTTACTGGCATTCAGTCATGTAGCTGGTCGAAAGCGCGCCAGAAGCGGTGCTTGTAAACCGTCATTGGGACGCGAGCTTCCTACTAGGCGAAAAATGGGTCGGGACGCATCGCGCGCCATTTGAAAGAGGCAAGAAGCACGGCGCAAAGGTGAAACCAGCAGTCTTTCAAGATGGCTCGGTGAGGCAAGTGCTCTTACGCACGTTCCGCGATTTTGGACAATTAAGTAGAGTATTCCAAGATGGCTCGGTGACGCAAATATTCTTACACACGTTCCGGGAGTCTAAGGCCTTTTTGAGGCAATATGAGTCTTCCACGATGGCTCGGTGAATCAAGTGATTTTACGTACGCTCCACGATTTTAAGGCCTTTTTGGGCAGTTAATGTTTTCTATTTAAGTAAAAAAAGCATATAGCGTTATCCGACGTACGAAGTTGAACTCCCTACGATACCGGGGCGGTTTTGTGATGTACTTTCAAGTGATAGTTAGGGAACCAATGCATAAAAGCAGTTAGTAATATGAACTTTAAATTTCGACCAGTACCAGTGTATTGTCGTGAATCTTGTAACATGCCCCCATAACCTGCATTTAGGAATAAAAGCACAAGTGTTAAGTAAACAATTGTTTTAATCAAAGGTATAAATTAATGTAACCACCAGGGAAGTAACCTAGTACGCCATCAATACCCATCGAAGATTAAATAAATGTGCCTAATTTAAATGCCGAAAAATATTTTGAACATTTATTTTAGGGAAAGTATTAGTTGCTTTTCTGTTCTACTGTGTTATTGTTATTATTAAAATTATTTTGAGCCACTTCTCATATCAAGAAATTGTCAAAGATGGCATTCTTGATGACAACGTTAAAGGCAAATGTTGATTTATTAGCAGCATAACGACAAGATATTTTTTTTAAGAGCGACCAGAAAATATACACTTTCTGGACAATTTTTCGTCCAGAAAATAACGTTTTGTCGATCAAGACCGGAAAATGGAAAAATATTTTGCCGGTCCCTGTTTTTCAGTTTTCCAATCGCTCTTTGATAATACAATCTACCTTGATTTCGTTACTATGATAACAACATTACGATGTATTGTCGAGTGACAGTTCGTTGATTTTTAATGTGTTGTTTATGTCAAACTTGTTTCGTTAGTACGCAAATTTAAAAATATGAATTCAGATTTTGAATTATCCGACACGGAAAAGTTCAGCAACTCTACTAGTAGATGGAGGAGGTGACATTATAAATTTAAAACGGCACGGAGGATGAAAATCCTTCACTGTAGCAGAAGGCTACCTAGAAGGTTCAATAAAAAACAAAATTGATATAGCAAACAAGATCCATGCGGGATGTTCCAAAGACAATATACAGGAAACTAATTTCGTTACTACCACTACAAAAAATATAACAATTCCCAGCATTTCAGACACATCTTCCCTTCACATATTTAACGTTCACAATTATTGTACATTTAACATAAATATTAAAAAATAACGTATTTATTCAGTTTATGCAGTTGTATCCAGTATCTTTATTCTATTATCTTGTTTTAGTATTGTTAATCACTTTGTTTTATAAAATAAAATAAAATAAAATAAAGAATTAAATGTATATCGAAGTGTCGGTCTTAAAAAAAATATTGTACGTCACGCAACGGAAAATTAGTGTTTTGCAGGTCTCTCCAAGCTTCCAGTCTCGACCTAACAAACACTACTTTCCGGTCTTGTAACCTAAATTACTATTTAATTTGCACATTTTTGGCAATAAGTCGAGAACGAATAAGGATATCGACATGCGGTTTTAGGCAAAATGTAAGCCTCTTTATATGCTTTAATCCTACTGAAAAAGAGAGATATAGTTCTATTTAATTTTTTTAAGAAAATCCACAGTTTTACTCGTGCAGAAAAAACGCCATCTAGCGGCCACTGTAATTAATGTGAGGGCGTATTTATTATTCAGCAAAGCAGAGAAAGGATTGTTCTTTTAAACGAGACCAAGTTTGTGCAATTCCGTCAAGCCATGTCAGAGTTATTAAATAAACAGTGTTTAGACCCCCACCGCTTTATTTTCAAAGTTAGAGGAAATAGTGCAAGACAAAAAATACGCCAAACTATGTATTGTATACTATGTGTATATTTGAAACTCACCTTCGATACGCAAACTGTGATAAAATCCATATTTTCTAATCGAGTATGTGTGTTGCGTCCTCTTGTGGCCAATCTAGAAACTTGAAAACAATTTCCAGCGATTTTTTGTGGGCACATATATTACATTTTTTTTTTCAAAGATATCGCCGGTGTCCAACCTTATCAGGACGCCTGGTATACTGATCGGGAACAAATAACTAAATATCTACTGTGAACTGTGACTAAGTCTATTCATTTTAGTTTACCAGTGTGTCAAATATTAACTAAAAAAAAATTATACAACGAAAATTTTGAGAACATATAAATAACGATCTAAGTAATCTCATTAAACTTTATCTTACAAAGACGAAATTGTGATTTCGAAATAAATCTTAATCGGCTACTTAGTCGGTATATGTAAAATATAACTTAATCTATTTAAAATATTTTCCTTAATTTAAAAGGTTATTCTAATTAACAGTTTTTAATTTAAGGCTGCGACAGTAAACGGGTAAGAAAAAACAATAAGTAAAATGTCCTAATTACTCCAATAGGAAATTTTCCTGTTTAAAGGATTTTAGGATCTACAGGGTCTCTAAAAGGTGCGGAAAAAATGCTACCACAAATTCCTGAGGCTTAAATATGACGATCTAACCCAATTTACCTCAGTCCAAAAGTGGATAATTTCGGAGATACAGAGTGTTAAAAACTTTTCATAAATAATTTTTTTATTAGTGGGTGTATTGTCACAATATTCGACTAGAGGGGGTTTTGTGGGATAAAAAATTAAAATCTGCTCTCATTCTTATTGTAAAATTTAGAGGGCACACCCTGCGGTACCTTGCACACATTTAAAACCAAATAACTTTTTTGAGCCACCTTGTATTTAACTTTTAAATAAAAACTCTTATTCTCCAACGCCTTTTACCTAAAAAAAGTATACATGGTAAGAGTTGATTTAAGCAGCCGTTTTTAAGATATCTGGATTAAAAAAATTCACTTCGTGTATGGCCAAGTCTAAATGATTGTAATAATTGGACACAATTTGAAGCGAAGGCGTTAAATTACAACAACTTTCACTAAAAACTGACTGGTGTCAAATCGAATCTAAAAAATAATTCAAGCATACATTTGAATTGTCAAACAACTTTCAAATTTCTTGAAAGAAATAACTGATATGTTATTGACCAAGGAAATGGTTTAGAATCTTGCAGAGCATACAGTGAAAGATTTCCGAATCATCACTTACCAAACCATAAAACCTTCGCGGCAGTTAATAGTATATTACAATACAAGTACGGTAAAGACACCTACCGTAAGTGTATTGTACGATATTTTATCTACAAGCATGTTTTAGGGCACCAATATTAAAAACTCTAAAAGAGCACTGTTTTAGTTTACCCCGTAGGTGCCCCGTAAGTCGTTATCAACAATGCATTAACATCAGGTTGCTAGGGAAATAAATTATAGAAATTTAATAGTTGGCTTTTATATGACAGATGTAAAACTTGACAACGGAATAAACGATAATTATTTTTGTAACAATTTCGTGAAAGTGTGTTTTACGTCCTTTAAATGAAAGTCAGTAGCAGCAGTGATGATGAAATTCCGAAGGAAGTTCTGGACATTGCTAAAGCAGCTACCCTTAATTTATTGCCGGATAAATCACGGCATAGATATGAGAAGGAATATGGGCTCTTCATGGACTGGTGTTCATCAAAGAAAGTTAAAGCAATTAGTGAAGATGTGATGCTTGCCGATTTTGTGGATAAATTTAAGGACAGTAAATCATCATCTTTATGGAGTTATTACTCAATGCTCAGATCTACTATAAGTATCAAAAATAATGTCGACATAAGCAGGTATGCAAAACTGATGGCATATATAAAAAGGAAGTCTGTGGGATACAAAGCTAAGAAATCAAAGGCATTCTCCAAGAATGAGGTTGTAAAATTCCTTGATACGGCACCAGATGAGTTTTTATTAATGAAGGTATTTAATTGTGATTTTTTTAAAATCTACTTTTGAATAACAACTTATTTGCTTGTTTCAGGTGGTACTCATTGTGGGCATCGCTGGGGCATGTCGCCGAGTGGAGTTATGTAAAATGAAAATTGAAGATATTAAGGAATTTGAAACCCACCTTGTTGTAACTGTCCCGGATACAAAGACACATGTAGATCGACAGTTCGTGGTTTACGTGGAAGGATTTTCATCAGAAATTAATAATATTTCAATTTTCAAGAAGTATAGAGCCCTTAGACCCGATCATTCGATCATACTGCCCATACACGGTTATTTATTGCATATAAAAAAGGAAAATGCACTATCCAACCACTGGGTCTAAATACTTTTGGAAAAATACCTTCTCAAATTGCATCATATTTAAAGTTGTCCAGTCCCAAAGAATATACGGGACATTGTTATCGAAGGACGTCAGCTACATTATTAGCAGATGCTGGCGGGGATATTATGAGTTTAAAAAGACATGGTGGATGGAAGTCCTCCAGTGTTGCGGAGGGCTATATTGAAAAGTCGGTGCAAAATAAAATAGGAATTGCAAAGCAAATAAATGGTGTAGAAAAATATGCAGAGAGAACCTCATGTTTTAGTAAATCTGTAAATTTCAATTCTTGTGTCTCATCGGATAGTAAAACACTTCCTTCATCGATATCGTTTGGAAATGTTACAAATTCTACAATTAATATTAATATTTCTTAATTTATAAGTTTGGATTGGTATAGAAATTTAAATATGTAAGTATTTGTTATACATATAATGTTTAATACAGTTTCTTTTAAAAATAAAAATAAAAAAACATTACGTCCTCTAAGCCGACGTCGTATAGTTGTCGAAACGTGTATAGTTATTTTATGGTAAATAATTTGACGTATGAGTAACGTCGGACACTTTCTTTATTTAGGAAAGTGTAGTTTTATGGAATTTGCAAACCACAATTCGATGTTGTCTCGCCCACCTACCAAACTTGGTACAAAAAATGTCACTTTTTTTCACTTAGTCGCAGCCCGTTAAAATAAAAATACGAAGAATAACCTTACTTATTTGTTTATATGTCTGTCTAACAAATCAGATGATTGAGCATCAAGTATGTCCTTAAATAAAGGAAAAAGAGCCTACCGCCATAGTAATAATTTTTATAGAAAAAAAGCTAAATTGGGTTCATCACAATTTCAGGTTAGTAAGCGCCTTGGCAAAAAAGTTTTAGAAAGTTAAATTAACTTTTTTAACTTTTAGTCGGCAACTTTACCAACAGAAACACAAGAAAAACCGACAGTAACCAGTCAAAGTGTCCCAGTTCAGGGTGGAGACTTCCACATAAGCTCAACACAAGTTGATGATTACGATTATCACTTAATTCTGACGTTGGGGAAACCAAACTATTCCACTTTCCTCCCATTTATGAGGGACTGGCTCAACCTCATTAAGATCTTTAATATACACTACTTTAAAGTGATCCATTCTTGCAGTCCGTAATTCTTGCAAAGCAAAAAGTTGTTTATCAACGAAAATTAGGAATTCAAGCTGGGATGAAACGAAAAAAAAAATTTTTTGTAGGTTAACCATTAAAGATTTAAAAGATGACTTATGATATTTGACATTTCCTTTTGTTAAGTTTTATTTACAAAAGTTGACGTTTACTAACGTCTATTCACCGTCAATTTAAGTACTTCAAATGCCTCATGGTTAAAAACTGGTTGTGGTTTGGAACTCCAATCATCCGACGTTAGTGTGTCGTTTGCGGGTGGTCGTTTATATAAAATTAGGGTAAAGTTTTGGTAAAGTACTAACCTTTGGTAAAGATTGAGTAAATTTAGGTACATTAGCAAACTTCGCCATTTTCATGCTAACAAGGACGTGCAGCGTTCCGTCGGCCATTAAAGAAAAGTACGTTTATTTGTGAAATTTCGAAAATAAATGCCATTTCGCTTTATTTAGATCAAGTTAGAAATTAACACAATATGAGTTTTTTTTTTGGGCATTCGTAAAAAAAATATATTAAAAATAAATAAATATTCCTTTATTTTGAGGGAAACATATATTTTTCGATCTATCTTTGTCACATTTATCAGTAAAGTGCCCTTCGCAAGCAAATATTATTCTCGAGAAACCTCATAATCTCGTTTTATTATATGTATAATAGGTACGTCTTATAAACATCCTTCAACTATAAGAAAACTGTTCGTCATTTTAACTCCTGGTCTTCTCCTCTCTATCTACAGATCAACAACAAATTAAGTTATATTTTGTTTACACCACATTATACGAGCGCGACATACAGGTACTTCCACATGACCAAATAAAACTTTTAGTACACATTTTTGGATATTAAAAGTTAACGTTAAATAGCGTGAAATTTGGTTAAAAAGGGTATACTTCAATAGTAAGTTACCGACGTCTAACAGACCCAAATTTGTCTGCTCCATTTTGGTGCAAGAACGGGTCTACACGTAGTCGTTCCGACGGCAGTTACCGACGTCGGGTTGTCTATAGCGACGTTGGTCAGACGTCTAAATGCTATTTGGGTAGTTACTTACCGCACGCTTTTAGATAAAAGACGTTTTCGTGAGACGGGTAGGTTTGCGCCTGTTTCTATTAGTTATGGTCGTGCACGTACGGTAAGAACTACAGAGGTTGAGAAAGATATTCTAAATCGGATTGAAGAAAATCCTAAACTAAGCAGCAGACGATTGAGCTTAGAGCAAGGGGTATTCAAATATACTGTTAATAGGGTGATCAGAGAACAACTGCTGCACCCATTTCATATTCAACGAGTACAAGATCTTTTACCCCATAATTTTAAACCACGCCTAGCTTTCTGCCGGTTTATCCAAGAACGCAGAAATCAACTTTACACAAAGAATTCTATTCACAGATGAAGCCTGTTTCACGCGGAGTGGCATAACTAATTTACACAACGAGGAATTTGTGGTAGCATTTTTTCCGCACCTTTTAGAGACCCTGTCCCACATAGCAAAAAGATATCCTGTGGATATATGAAATATATTCTCTTTCGGATATGGATATTGAGTGGCACATTCTCCGCAGATTCATTGAACATACATATATGTACTACGTATATGCATACGACATGCGTTTGGCCACAAGTCGGACATGCTGAGAAAATGCGTTTCCGGACATTTAGCATATCCTCCGCACATTCACAGAAGATTCGTATGTTTATACCAATGACATGCACAGTATATTCGTTTTGCCCAAAATAGGAATGACCCGATTTTTACTTTTAAATTTCTGGTATTTAGACCAAGAATGAAAATGAAGATAGAATAAAAAAAAATAAATAAAAGTAGAAATCTATGAGCCAGACTCGAACCGACGACACTCGGTTGTAGGGTTAGTAGTACATCTACTTTTCATTCTTCTTCCGAATGCCACAAATTCGCGTATCTAAAATTAAATGATTATTTTACAGTTTCTGCTTGTAGGCAGGTATGGTATGATGCCCATTCTTGCTTGGAATTTTCATCGAAAATATTGTAAATGTAAATAGGCTATACTATATACCATTCCAATGCAAACATCATTCAGTAGAGCCTTTGGGAAGCTGGCAAATAATAATTTTTTGTGTCAAGGATTTTATTGCGGCTAACTACCCCTACTAAATTTAAGAATCCAGAGTATTTTGCCGACATGGCCACTATGGCCGCCGTATCTCGCAATGTTGGGTCAATCGACGTTTCAAATACTTAATATTGAAGTGTCAGTCTCATATTTATTTAAATCAAATCAAGTAAACATAAAATATTAAAAACAGGCTTTATTAGAGCACAATCAAACTCTTAGAAAACAATTACAGACATAATTATAAGTTTTTTAAATTAAGGAGTTACTGCTTTATAACGTCAGTTTCGTTTTTCCTGAAAAGAAAAACATAAATGAATGGTTGAGAAAATATTTACCTTAAAAAAATGTAGAGTAATGTCTGAGCACTTTAAAAACAGGTTTCTATTATATTATTATGTTCTTGCAGTTTTTAAAAAATTAATAGGGAGTTCTTACTTGTCAAGGTTGTTTTTCTTTTTATTGTTAAGCATTTCCTTCGGTTTGACAAGCCATTTTTGAATGTGTATCTACTATGACTTCGTCCTCACATGCGTCCATTGTCCTGTTATTTTGACGCACAGCATCTAAAGAATTACAGAGCTTATTATTACAGTATCTTAACATTTTAGGAATTTGTTAATCTATATTTTTTAGTAAATTATAAATTATTTTAATAATGAATACCGAAAATTTCTGGACGATTTTAAATAGGTACCTCAAAATTTTTTTTAATTGAATTGTTAGTAAACACCTTTAAACTAAGACATTTTCTGCTAATGAAATATCATCTGCTATTACACCTTCTGGTGAATGGCTCTAATACTTCTAATGACAGCAAATCATTATGTTTTTCTGGATATAAACCTACGAAATGACATCTAACTTTTGCTGCTTGAAGACTTATTTAAGAGAGTAAAATTTCGGCTGTTGAAAGCAATATGATTAGGTACGTTATAAAATTAGACTTATATATATATTGTTCACTTATTGTTTACAAATTCACACACCAAAAACACTTTAATAAACAATGAACATACTTACTGAACTGTAAGAAAATGAAAAACAAGCCATCAAAAGAACTTACACAACACGAGCAGAGAAAATGACAAAAACTGAGGTTATGTAATGTCATCCCAACACTGACATTACAACATGCGCGAAGTGTTGTATCTGCCGTGCGCGAAGTGCGGGCGCAGGACTGCCAAAAGTTGGAGATTTGAATACCAACCTGATCAATCGCATTGCCCTAAATTATATTATTTTAAAAATACTCAAGTAGGAAAATCTTTTTAATACTATTTTTAATTTCACTTTTTTGACTTATGATTTTTATACCAATTTCTAGATATGACTTGGATATGCTATGGATATATCCAAACGAACATGATTTTAATGAATTTTTAAATATGACATGGATATGCTATGGATGTACCTAAACGAATGTGAGTTGTGGGCTGTCGATAGCATATTCTCAGGATGTGAATATACTTTTTTTGCTATGTGGGGTATGTTAACTAAACAAAAATTGAAACCGAACAAAAAAATTATAAACCGAATGATGCACCGTCAGACTGGTCAGAGGAAATCTCCCCTTATTCATCTTTGTTGAAGGTGTATGATGAACTCGAACACCAAATTTTATGATTTCGTTATAAGCCAATTAAAAGTTATTTATTTATTTCATTTTAAGTAGGTACTTGTGTTTATTAAAAAGTTGTGGTTCAGCTAGTCAACACAATAATTAATCAATAAAATAAGTAAGTTATTTTAAGCCTATAAACAGCTCTTTATTATTTTGTCTTACCCGCTTGTAAATGTCATGTAAGGCTTTGGAATTGAACAATAGGTCAAACTTAATCACGATCGCAACAGTCTCTGCAACACCTCCGACACATAAATACACAACATCCACACAAAAATAAAATAACCGAAGTGGCTGCCGCACAAACATATGACCAATTGAAATTAGAACTTAATATTACTTGCTTGCAGAGTTCTGGAGATTCGTCATGATTGGCTCCACCTATAAAAGAAATGTGGTTTAGTCAGGCCTGGATTTAGGGTGCTATAGCACCGGGCGCCAAGATCAAGGGGGGCCCGGCCAGGGCGGTGACAAGAAGGCCTTAGGACCTTGACATTTTGAAAAAGAAAGCGAGTACTTTTGTATATAGTCGTCTGTTGTTTAATGCGAGAGAGTAACAAATCCTTATTGAACTATAAAACCCAGTGGTCTTCGCCGTATTCCATAGGTGTAGTTCAATTATTATTATTTAATTATGTTTATTGTCAGGGGTCCCGAGATCGGTTAGGAAGTGGCACAGGTAGTTTACCTAGCTATGCCTCATTGTTTCAAAAATTTGAAATGTTTAGTTACTTTCCGGCAGTTGTTGGAAAACTTCGTTCTTGAAAATGGCTAGTGTTTCTGAATTTGTTGCTGAGAAACGGCTTAGTAAAACTGCGCTTTCTATAAATGAGAAAATTATTATTCTCAATGTGTGCAGCGCTCTTCGCCACCAAAATTCAACATTCAGAGTTGTAAAAATAGTTGAAATGTGTTAGAATATGACAGGAGTCGGACAGTCAACAGTATACGACTTGTGCACGAGGATAAATGCGGCCCCATCAGGTAACCAAGGAGAAGTACAGGAAGAAAAGAAACTGTAATAAATGAGGATGAAAATACTGCCATCAGAAGAATCATACACTAGTTTTACTTAAAAAAAAGAAATACCTAACCTAGACAAAATAATGTTTAAAATGAAAAAGGATGATTTCATTCCACCCATGGGTAAGCTGAAACTATAGAAAACTTTGAAGGAAATGAATTTTTGTTATGAAAAGATTCAAAACAGAAAATCACTTTTAATAGGGAAAGATGAAATCATCTGCTGGCGACGACGATATTTGAGGGCAGTTAGACAGATTCGAAGGGAAAACAGGAATATCCATTATACAGGGTGTTTCAATAAAAGTTCCCAGGCCAATTATTTCGAAAACTATAAGTGACATGTAAATTCTGTAAACGCCAATTTTTAGCCTCTATGATTGGCTTCACAACTGCGTAAAAAATGTGTTTAAATAATACAAGATGTAGGTGGCGCCATGGTGCAGAGAATTTTTTCGATGACATGAACTTTTAAATGTTGTGGTTCTTAAAGATAATTAATTTTTGATCAAATTATGTCTCATAAAAATTTTCGATAATTCTAACATGAACGGAGATATTTGGGGTTAAGTTTTTTATTAAAATAATTTTATCGAGTATTTTAATTATAAATATTTGTAATATCTATTAGCAGATTTTAATTTAATTTTGGTGATGATAATTTTAGTGATAAAACGCTCGTGTAGCGCTAAATTATTATGTCCAGTGACGTCTCAGGGGACGCCTTAACAAATAATATTGGCAAAAAATAAGACGCCACTGAGTTTTTGGTAATTTTTATATTTTTTTCGGATTAGGCAACTAAAAATATTCTTTTTGTCTGTTAAATTGTTTTCATATCTTGCTTCGTTTTCGAGAAATAAAAATGCATATCTCTGGAAAACAAAAATCATTAAATAATTAACATTATTAACACTCAGTGTCAGTGTCAGAATTTGCAATTTCTACATTTTTAAAATAAAAATGGTTTACCATACAAATTAAGACAAATTGAACATGGTTTTAGTTTATGGAGAATGCCATCAAAATGCTTCAGAAGCTGTGCGCTACTATCGAGCTCGTTTTCCAGATAGACCAACGCCCGATCGCAAATCTTTTGTAGCTTTGTGTACCAACTTAGCTACATAATATGGTGGCTTTAAAAAGGGAAAGGTTCCAAGAAGGAGAGGGTTACGAATGAGGAAAATGTAGCTATAGTCCTACAAACAGTAGAAAATAGCCCACAAACGTCATTACAAAACTTAAAAGATGAAACTAATATTACAGTAAGTTCATGTCGCAGAATCCTAAAAGGAAATGGGTTTTTTCCATACAAGATTCATTTAGTGCATCATTTACAACCAGAAGATTACCAGCGCAGATTAAACTTTTTGGCACATTTTCATATTCTTTTTGAAGAAATTCCAAATTTATTAAACCAAATTATGTGAAGTGACAAATCCCGGTTTTACAATAATGGAGTAATTAACAGACATAATTGTCGCTACTGCTCCCGGGAAAATCCCAACTGGATGCGACAGACTAAATTTCAAACACGATTTGGGGTAAATGTTTGGTGTGGTATTGTAAATGGTTACATAATCGGGCCCTATTTGTACCATGAACATTTAACTTCAGTTCGTTATTTACAATTTCTCCAAAACGATTTCCCTTTGCTGTTACAAAATGTAGGAATTGACGTAAATACTATGTGGTTTCATCAAGACGGTGCCCCAGCACACAATAGCAATATCGTTATGAATCATCTAAATGTGGCGTTTCCAGGAAAAGTGATCAGCACAAATGGGGATCTTAGATGGCCAGCAAGGTCCCCTGATCTCACCCCGATGGACTTTCATTTATGGGGCTACTTACAAAATGAAATATACAAGGAACCAATAGAAGACATGGCTGACCCTTACAACAAAATGTATGCTACTATAGCCGCTATTAATCGAAATACACTATTGAGAGTTTGCAGAACCGAATTATTATATCGATTTGCTACGTGTGTGCATTAAAACGGCAATAATTTTGAACCCTTCATTCGACCCCATTAGTTAGTTTGTGGTATTGTTCTAATTTTCATTAATAATTTTGTATAATTTCTCATCAGTTCTTTCATAAAATTTAAAACATCTTTTAATTTTATGCTTTAATGTTTTAACTTTGCTTTTAAACAACAAAAAATACAACGTAATGATAATTTATGGTTTTGTTTCTTAATGAATATGCAATAAAATTGTTTTTATTTTTATTTCTCGAAAACGAAGCAAGATATGAAAACAATTTAACAGACAATAAAAGGATATTTTTAGTTGCTTAATCCGAAAAAAAATATAAAAATTACCAAAAACTCAGTGGCGTCTTATTTTTTGCCAATATTATTTGTTAAGGCGTTCCCTAAGACGTCACTGGACGTAATAATTTAGCGCTACACGAGCGTTTTATCACTAAAATTATCATTAGCAAAATTAAATTAAAATCCGCTAAAAGATATTAAAAATATTTATAATTAAAATACTCGTTAAAATTATTTTAATAAAAAACTTAACCCGAAATATCTCCGTTCATGTTGGATTTATCAAAAATTTTTATGAGACATAATTCGATCAAAAATTAATTATCTTTAAGAACCACAACATTTAAAAGTTCATGTCATCGAAAAAATTCTTTGCACCATGGCGCCACCTACATCTTGTATTATTTGAACACATTTTTTACACAGTTGTGAAGCCAATCATAGAGGCTAAAAACTGGCGTTTACAGAATTTACATGTCACATATAGTTTTCGAAATAATTGGCCTGGGAGTTTTTATTGAAACACCCTGTATAGACGAAACTTGGTTAAATAGAGGATATACCGTTGGTAAAATATGGTAGGATAAACATATAAAAAGCGCGAGACAAGCTTTCATGGAAGAATGATCCACTGGAATAAAATTACCCTCGGGAAAAGGAAAAAAATTAATGATTACTCACATTGGTAGCAAAAATGGATTGGTCGATGGCGGCTTACTAGCATTGAAATCAAAACGGACTGAAGACTATCATAAAGACATGAACGCTGATGTCTTTGAAGAACACTTTCAGCAAATGCTAGATCTTATTCCTTCTGAGTCTGTTATAATCATGGATAATGCCAGCTTCCACTCCAGAAAATCCGAAAAAACGCCAAGGTTTTCTTGGAAAAAAAATTACATCATTCATTGGTTTACTGTAAATAAGAAGCCATTTCATAAAGATATGCTGAAAAAGGAGCTACTGGAGATTGTAAAGTTAAGTAGTTAAGTAAAAG
Source organism: Polydrusus tereticollis (assembly GCA_963920685.1). Lineage (NCBI taxonomy): Eukaryota > Metazoa > Arthropoda > Insecta > Coleoptera > Curculionidae > Polydrusus > Polydrusus tereticollis. The sequence goes on from OY987333.1 coordinate 40,907,608, forward strand.
AATTTGTTATCGACGAAATCGCTTCAAAACGAAATATAACGGCGGTACTTCGCCTTCCATCACTGTGAATTGAACCCCATAGAATTGATGTGGGCGTAAGTAAAAGGGTTTGAAGCAAGGCATAACACCACTTTTAAAATGAAAGACGTTGAAACCCTCTTGCAAGAGGGAATAAAGACAGTGAATTGGGAAAAATGAAATATGCATCGAACATGTGATTAAAATAGAGGAAAGAATGATAACATGATAGAAAACACTGCAGAACTCCTTTTTATTTCTCTGGACCCCAACCACGATAGTTCATCGGATTACTCCGAAAATGATGACTAGAATTTAAAAATTAAGTTGTTGTATTGTACATAGCAGATTTTTATTATAAATATTAATATTTAAACTACCTGAAGTAACGTCGTTGTTACATTTTTTTTTATTCACCAAACTCGTCTTTTTATCGTATGCTAATTAGGGAGACCTGATTTATGACCGATTCGGGGTGTGTAGGTCTGAAATATGGAATTTTTAAATACTATCATTGCAGTTTACAACGCAACCTTTAAGTTGCCCACCCTGCTTAATGGGTCCTGTCATTGTAAATTTACGTTTTATTACTCTCTGGCATTAAGCAACAGAGTACAGATGTCACTATAACGGCATTAGCAATCATTAAAGTAATAAACTCAATAGTCAATAATTTTCTAAATTTAAAAATATCGATCGAAACTTCAATAAAGGAAAATGTTTTTCGGAGCCCTTGAGTTATTATTATGTAAACTCTACCAAAAATCTAGTGTACGCATCTTCTAAAGAGTTTTGCAAAATGTCCAGGTCGAGAACAAACTCAAAGCACAGCACCGCGCAGACAGTAAAATAATAGTCTTCTAAAAAACAAAAAAAATAGGGCCCCTTATGTACCGGGTGTCCCACTAAGAATGGCTGTCAGCCGTATCTCAGAAGGTGTTAGTCGTATGGCTTGCGGAAAAAAAATATATCAGGTAAAGAAGTCATGAGAAATTGCTGGAAATTATTTTCAAGTTTCTCAGACTTGCGCTAGAGGGCGCAACAGTAACGGTAAATATGAATCACGAAGTTTCCTCAAACGTCGCCTAGTTAAGGTATCCCGAAAATAACATTTTTGTATATTTCGAAGATTTATTATTAAAATTCACCTATAGAACGTGTTCGTCACTTTTCAAATAAAGTGGTGGGGGAAGGTTGAACATTATTAGTAATAAATGCTGATAACTAAAAGTCTAAGAAGTCAGCGAAAACCGCAAGTTAATATCTATTTTCAATCAGGAGATATCAACAACAATAATCATAATTACGGAACATTATGATTTTATATTCAAGTTGCCATTGTAAAGGTTTTTTTAAGAGTCAAATAGGCCTTGGAAAAACAAAATATGAAGGTACGTATGTTTCAAGCGAATATATCGTTACGACAATAATTCTCAGTGGCGCCCTAAATGTTCAAATTGTCGCCCATCGTTCTGTATACACGACTCCAATCTCTTCCTGGTTGATAATACTGTAGTTTCCACCTCTGCCATAGGGATACGGCGGCTGCTGTCCATTATCCATTCTATCATGTTTTCCCTTGTGGTGGGTCTGGTAACGAAAACAAGATCCTTCAATCTCCCCCATAGATAAAAATCTAGGCATGTTAAGTCAGGTGATCTAAAATAGAAATTACCACTTTCATTAACAGTATCACAATATATCCTATAATATTACCTGGCAGGCCACGGAAATATACTCCCTCTTCCAATCCACCTTGCAGGAAATGTGTCGTCAAGAAATTGACGAACGTTTGCCGCAAAATGTGCAGGACATCCATCGTTGGAACAATGCTGGAAAACAATAGTTCTGCGAATATCCAAGGGCACATCTTCGAGAAGAATTGGGAGTTCGTAATTTAAAAAATGTAAATATCTTTGCCCAGAAAGCGACTCATTAAATACAAACGGTCCAATTATTCTGCCACCCAAAATGCCGCACCAGACATTGACACTCCATCTTCCTTTATGCTGCACCTCCAGCATCCAATAATGCATATTATGGCGGTTTACTCCTCCATTACTATGTAGCTTCATCAGTTCACAAAATTCTGGAGAGGAGATTTCTATCAGATTTCCAATATCATATTGAGCAACCAATAGCAATGATCCAATCTTCTATCATAATCTTGCGGGGTCAAAGCCTGGTGGAGCACAATATGGTAGGGATGTAGCCTAAAGAAAAACAAAATACTTATTACATTGACTTAAAAACTATTAAAAGAAATATTGGCATTATTCTAAACTATTGAAGGGTTATAACATATAGATATAATTACTTACCTTTGTTCTAATAAAATCCTATGCACAGTAGAGCGAGTAACGCCCAAGTCTCTAACAATTAATCTAATACTAATTTGTGGATTAAATTCCACATATGCCAAAACATTTACAATGTTTTCCTCGGTTCGACCTCGGCGGCGTCTGCGATATACAGGGCGACAAATACTTCCAGTAGTACGAAAACGGCTAGCTAAACGATTACACATTCTACTGTCGTATCGGCGCCTTTGAGGGTATCGTACTGCGTAAACCCGTTCAGCAATTGTTGCATTTCCCAAACATTCAAAATACACCGCAATGATGTCAACCGCTTCTTCAAGTAACAGAGGCATTTTAAAAATCAAATACGACACAACACTGTTGGCACGACAAAAATTTTGACGTAATAATGAAAGGTGACACGCGTGCACAGTTTCAATTCATATTTTGTTTTTCCAAGGCCTATTTGACTTTAAAAGAAACCTTTATAATGGCAACTTGAAAATAAAATCATAATGTTCCGTAATTATGATTATTGTTGTTGATATCTCTTGATTGAAAATAGATATTAACTTGCGGTTTTCGCTGACTTCTTAGACTTTTAATCGTCCTTGTAATCAGGTAAAATTGAATATACTATTATATTTACAATTATGGAAAAAACGCGCAATGTTTGTGAAGTTGTAAGACAGCGCCCCCTAGCGCCTAGTGTAAAACACATATTTCCGTAGTTCATAAGAAGATATATAGAGTGAGAAAAGCCCTTTTTAACAAAACTAAGTTTACTAAATTATGTTAAGCCAGACCGGAGTTATCAGCATTTGTTACAAATAATGTTCAACCTTCCCTCACCACTTTATTTGAAAAGTGACGAACACGTTCTATAGGTGAATTTTATTAATAAATCTTCGAAATATACAAAAATGTTATTTTAGGGATACTTTAACTAGGCAGGCGACTTTGGAGGACACTTCGTGATTCATATTTATCGTTACTGTTGAGCCCTCTAGCGCCAGTCTGAGAAACTTGAAAATAATTTCCAGCAATTTCTCATGACCACTTTACCGAATATATTTTTTTTCCGCAAGCCATACGACTAACACTTTCTGAGATACGGCTGACAGCCATTCTTAGTTACACTTAGCACCCGGTCCCATGAAGCCTAAATCCGGCACTGGTTTTAGAACAATTCACCGAAGACATTTCACTAAAAACACTCCACCTACATTAAAAAAAAAACTACTTAAGGACTACGGTTGTGGACGGTACCCAGCAGAAAGTTAATTGTGACTTTATTTATAGTCCAATGGATTTTAAATTTGGAATGGTATGATAGATATAAATGTATGGTGATGCGTTGTCACTTTTGCTTTAAATGACTTAGGGAAAACGTATTGATCTTTTTTAACATAGGCTATTATAAAGGTTGAAATGACGTTCCGTGGAAACCTAGCTTTTACCATTTGCTTTACAACCAAACTAAACAAATTTATAGAAACAAAAACAAATTTTAAATGTGTCTAAACAACTTTCGCCTTTTGCGGATTTCGAAGCAAAATTTACCACAATCGCACATTTCACGCTGAAAGGCGAAGCCAACTGTTTCAGCAGATGGTTAGCACAGTTCTGGGACCAGAATCAATAATCACTATCCCCCTACCACTATGAAACAGCCCTATTTAGAACAGACCTTGCTTAAGACAGACCCTGCTTAAAACAGTCATATTAAAAACAGCGTCTAGGGCTGTTTTAAACAGGGTTTGTTTTAAGCAGGGTCTGTTATAAATAGGGCTGTATTATAGTGGTAGGGGGATAGTGATCAGTGATCCTGGTCGCAGAAATGTGCTAACTATTTACTTGTGGGCGGACGGACTCGGGGATTTCGGAGCAACTGTGTCTATGAGAAATTAGGGCTATATTGACCTTCTTCATACGTATGCCATATACTTACCGGAGTAATTGAAAATTTTTAACTTATTCCCTGCAAAGTAAGTAGGTACCTATTTGTGTGAGAATTATAATCAAGAACAAAGAAAAATAGTGATTTCTTGAAAACCCTGGAAATATGAACGATTTAAAGCAATAAATACATAAAGAAAATAACAAACCTAAAGAATCTGATATATTCGGACAATTAACAATTCCATTGCATAAAAGTCTTGCAGGTATGCACCCTTGATCCCCAGGACAGGTGAACTCGCAGACTTCGACAAGGTCCTCTGGTACCCCATCTTCAGTAAACCTGGAGGTCATCAGACTACCGTCTACGTTTCTCGGTAAGTGAAAAAGTTCCGTCCAAGCTATCTTGAACGCAGCTCTGGTGGGAGATGTCCGACCTGATATATTAATAAATTAGTTGATTAGTTGGATAAAATACCATAATATGAACTTAAGCTGGGGTTTCCTCGAAAGAGACACCCTCATATAGCGGCTATCAAAATAGGTGAATTACGTCACAACCATGCGAACAGAGCGTAACGTAAAATAGCGCTGCCATCGTATCCAAGGCGGTGTCAGTGTGAGAGTAGGCTTAACGTTTTTTGTTTTAGTTTAAGGTAAATTCATTCTGCGCGTTTTTTTTATGTAACTCCGATTCTTTTTTTAACCCATTCTTCATCTTCTGAAATTATTACAAGCGCGAGATCGATGTCACTCATATGATTGTTTTAAAAAAAGAGCACCGTTTTCCTATACACCTGATGCCGCCGACTATGCTTGCCGTAATTTTTCACCGCTGTATGACGTAATTCACCGTATTTTGACGGCCGCTGTAGACGGTACCGCTTACGAGGAGACCGTAGCTTTAGCTAATATCGACTTTGCAAATAGGGCGTATATTTAAAATTTTGCTTTGCATGATCAAAAAAGCCATGAGAAGAAGTTATCCAGAATCCAATTCTAGCCAAATTTTTAGCAATTAATAATAACTTGGTAAAGCTTACTCGCGCCACCCGTCATAACATGTTAGGCACGATTGTAGGTTAGCCTCTTGAGGGAATCAAGAAGATGAATGAATGATTGATGGTTTCACTAACAATATAATTCTAAATGACACAAATACAAATATGATGCACCGTAAATAAATTAATTTTTAAATTTTTCAAATAGTATTGTAAAGTCTGTTCAGAGATACAAGAAAGTGACTAACCGAGCAGGTCCGTATTTTGCTTAGAATGTAATCATGGTTTGTAATAAAATAAGTAAGACATTAAATAATATTTTATTTATGTTTAAATGTAAAATTACAAGTTATTTTATAATTAAAAATTATATTTATGATTACAAAAATATACAAATTATTCGGTACTTATAATAATTATTCACTTAATATATCAATATCGCTATCGCTATCATCATCTGTTCTAATTATTATTTGTGCTATAGTGTTTATATGGATATAGAGTTTTCCACTTTTTCAACATGTGTAACAAAATTTGCCCAACTTTGTAAAGGGATGTTAAAAACTTTAGTTTCTATAAGCTCAAGTACACTGGAGTTAATAGTAGGGCAAATATTGTTACGACGAATGGCAGATTTCAGTTGGTGCCAAACATGTTCGATGGGATTAAATATACAATGGTATGGTGGAACCCTTAAAACTGTATGCCCTAGATTTTTTGCATATTTATCACAGAAGTATTCCTTTTGTAATTTTAAACTTTGTAAAACCGCAATTAATTGCCTTTTGGTGTAATCTTCCTGAAAATAAATGTCATTATCATACATGCAGTTTTGGATTGTTGCTTTTGTGTCATTTGAGTCAACTGCCTACTATGGTAGCTTGCATTGTCCATTACAATTACGCTATTCGGAGGTATATTTGGAATTAGCTTGTTTTTAAACCAATCTTCAAATAAATCAGCAGTGGTGTCCTCATGATAATCCAGAGAAGAATCTTTAATGTTTTTTGCAGACAGAGAAAGTCAATTCAGAATCCATCCGTCTTTAGATCCAGCATGCAAAATCGTAATTCGTTTACCTCTTTTACTTTAATAATGAAATTACGTCTTCCGGATTTGCAGTTTACTTCAAGACATTTTTAAGTACGGACCATTATGTACCTGCGTTTATTCATTCATTCATTGTTTGTTTATGGCCGCCCTTGGATAATCCCATTCAAAGGCAAAGTGTAACTTTCTTATATCTCTGGACAGGCTTTACCTATATTTCTTAAGAACTGTTAGTCGGGCTTTACTGCTCGAAAGGCGTTTTTAACATTAATGTTCCGATGATGAGTGCCCGCGGTCGTTAAACAGATGGATCGGTAAAGAAGAGCATAAAATAATGGGATTTCCATTTTCAAATATGGAGAATTCATAATCGGTCGTCTAGGGCAGGTGGTCAGTTCATAGAGGCGGTCGCAAACAGAGGTTTTACTCTATATAGGTTTTAACGTACTTTCGTAAAAATAAAGGGTATATGATAATGCATTTGGCATCTCGTGTCTCTCATTTTCGAGATTACAATGTAAAGTAAAAATGTTCTATGAATTGGTCACTTCGCATTTATATTAAGTAGATCGATGGCAAATAAATGTGTATCGTTCTCCATATTCTCTACTTACTAACTGACAAAGTTCTAGACAAAAGACAAACCTATATAGCTAGTGATTTAGTGCAGAAACATACCAATAAATTGAATAGTAATCAAAGGATCACTTCTGTCCGTAGTAAGTTCACTTGAAGACAAGATGGGCAAATCCTTAGCTAATGATACATTTTCTCCACACAGCGACAAAAACGGGTCCATTTTCCCTTTAAGAAAAATGTCTACTATTCCATCATCGCAAGAGTTAGAGCTAAATTTTATATGGTCAAAATGTAGCCAGAGATCACGATCTTTATTGATGCGTATTTCCCATATACATCTTAAAACAATAAAGTAAATATTTGAATCTTTTGTCATCTGTTAAATTATTCTTTGAAAGAAAGGGCGAAGAAGAATTACCTGTACCTTATTGATTTTGGCGGTTCTACATATCCGATGGCTTCATAATATGGATAATGTATTTCTCCGTCAGTTGTGGGATAAATTATGGCGGGCCCACACAGTGGACCATGCACAAATTCGTACGTGGCTTCAAAAAGCGGATTTGTATGCTTGAAATAACTTAATGCACTGTGTGCACTGTCGACGATTAATTGTAGATTTAGGTGTTCACCTCTTGAAATTACCTAGGGAAAATAAATAAGGTGATTCACGGCAAGCGTGCATTAGAACTCCGGAAAATATTTTTTTGAAACTTTGTAGGTTTAGGTTTGTTAATAATGCTCTCTACAACTGAAATATTGACATATTTCTGTCACTTATACCGAAAGTAGCTGTTTAAATATAGATAGCATTTTTTATGATTTTTTTGGATCTTGGACCATTAAATTCCAAGTGTATTTTAAACAGTACGTTGTTTTCCCAAGTCTACTAGTTGTTAAGATATCTGCAGTTTTTGTAATTATTTAGCAAGTGCATGGTGATGAAACAATCCCTATACATTTTTTTAGAGTAGCTCTTGAACATATACAGAGGGCAAAAAAGTCGCGCATAATGCCTGTAACTTTTGAATTACCACGTATACGAAAAAATTACCTTTATGAAAGTTGCTCAGTAGATTATTCCCCACATTTCTACCTGCATGAATTTTTTCTGTCATTTCTGGCTTGGTTGCTATGGAGACTAACTTACTGCATATAATTGCATATTTGGATTCTACTGGGAAAACTCTGATTTTTTTGTATTTCAAGTTTTCACCTATCTGCAAGCGTTTCCGAGATAATGCCAGCTTAAAAATGAAAATCTTCCTAATTATAATGAATTATTCCTACCTAATACCCACTAGTTGAGTCAAGGTGTTTTCATGACAGCGAACTAAGAGTTGTCAATTTTGAATTCCTGTTTAATTTTCTGTTGTCTGATTTCTAATTTGTTTACACTATGGTTCATCTGAATGAGAAACAACGAGTTGAAATTTATATGGAAATATGAAGAGATCGCAAGATCAGGTTTGTCAACTTTTCAATGAATATCCAAATAGGCCTCCAATAAATCAGTCAACGGTGTGTCGAGTGGTAAAGAAATTTTGAGAACCAGGCAGTGTTAGGGAAGCCGCTAGATCAGGTCGACCTAAAACAGCAACCGGGGGAGCCAAAGCTTTCGATATCATGCTCTCAATACATGATAATCCAACACAATCACCGAGGCCAATGGCAATGGATTTTAATGTGTTTCATCAGTCAGTGAAAAATTTCTTTAAGTAGGAGAAGTTGCATCTCTACAAGATAAAGTTGATGCACGAGTTAAACGAGGACGTTTGGAATAGAAGAGCTGAATTTTGTGAGCTGATGATGGAAAGATGCAATAACGATAATAACTTCGAAACAAATATCATTTCCTCGGATGAAGCTACTTTCCATTTAAATGGCATTGTTAATAAACACAATTATGGTTATTGGTTTGCTGAGATTACTCACGGGTTCCAGGAAGGTCATAGTCAGAGGCCTGAAAACGGTAATGTTCGGGCGAGATAGTCGGTAGACATATTGTGGGACCTTTTTTCATAGATGGTAATTTGAATGGCGAACAATTTCCAAGACGTTGGATAGGCAGAAGAGATGCTATTAACTGGCCAGCGCGATCCCCGGACTTAACTCCGCTGGACTTCTTTTTGTGAAACAACTTAAGGAACAAAGTCTACATTAACCGTCCAAATGACTTAGAATCTTTTAAAGTCAGAATTAGTGCTGAAATTCGGGTCATTCCAGAGGACTTCCTTCTAAACGTTTTAGGCGGGTGCAGGTGTCGACTGGCGCTCTGCTTAGCAGAAACTGGTGGTCATCTTGAACACCTGATCCACTGAAAAGGTTTCACTTGTTTATTATTCCGATGTTAAGTTGTTCAATTTTCCAGGCCATTTATTTTGTTATTAAAAAGTTTGTTACAATTTTAAATAAATAAAATTTAAAATACAAAAAATTCAGAGTTTTCTTAGTAAAATCCAAATATGCAATTATATGCAAGGGTGTTCCATTTAAAAAAAAAGTAAGTTGATCTCTATGGTCACCAAACCAGAAATGACAGAAAAAATTCATGCAGGTAGAAATATAGGGAATAATTTACTGAACAACTTTCATAAAGATCACTTTTACGTATACGAGGTAATTCAAAAGTTACAGGCATTATGCGCGACTTCTTTGCCACTCTGAATAATGAAATTTTGCTTACTATTGCTTTTTGGTTAGTGGTATTTTTCTAATTATAAACTATAAACTACGATAGGACTGCTTTTGTAGTCATAATCCCACTAAACAAAAAAACAGTAAGGTAAAAATATTGTTTTTCATTTGATATGAAACGTTTCGCAAAATGTAGAAATGACCAATCATTCAACGGGAAAGGAATGTTACATTTCACACTATTTGACGTTTTAAAATCTGACGTTACAAAAGAATGCCCAGCGACTTACCTTTTCGGCTACTGAATTTTAATATTTTATGTAGACTCATAAACCCCTACTATAGTAGATATTTTACATCATTAGGAAAGTCAGGAACGGACTTGCGACTACACTCGTTGGGCCAAACTTTTGACAGGTGTCATTTTACAGAGCTGAAACTGATTTTTTAGATACTCTGGCAATTCCTCTGTAAAAAAGGTACTTTACATTTGTTTTGATAAAATTAGACGTTTTTGAAGAAAACAAATAATTGTTTCTATAACACACGTTATAGAGAAGAAAATTCTAGATGAGATTGCTGAAAGTCTCTCTAATAGTGCAAGAAAACGGTCGGTGCAAGTCCATGCGACGAAGTGACTTGTTCATAAGACCCTTCGAGAACAACTGCTATAGTAAGTAAGATAGTATTCCCCGAGACTGAGTAATAAATTGCCATAATTTGCATATATGGCATGAAGAGGCTTGTGCATTCGACGCCAGCTCACACCAGGGAAGATCTGGTAGAAAAAATATCACACCATTTTCACGAAAATCGAGAGAATCCTGGAATGTTGACAACGAGGAAACATCCGTCGGCTCAGGAAATGTATAGAGGTACAAGGCGCCCATTTTGAAAATCTGCTGAAGTAAATAAGAAGAAGCAAATCTTTTACATTTTTAACATTCTTGCGTTTAAATGATTTCCAAAATGTCAACCCTTTCAATGGTTCCTTTATGCGGCACACTTCGATTTGTAAATGCATCAGCATAAATTCTTCTTGCATCCACATAATTGCCGTGTGCTTGTACATAAGTAAGATGCATGTGAGCAATAATAAGATGTAACACTTAAACTTAACTCTTTTTGTCTCCTGATAATTAGCGTTTCTACGATTGAGACATGTAGACGTAAAATAGTTGAGTAACATTTTATTTGATTAAACTTCTGGAGAAAGACTTTTTCATTTTCTTTTCCCTATACTTTCAATTCCACTTTAAGCATGGACTATTTCTTCAAATTAAAATAAGATTGTTTTTAATGTTTGAATTTTTTCACAATGAATCGCCAATTGTGACCACCCTGTACATTTTATGCCAAGTTTAAAGATTTTCTCAGAATGGCTAATCCTTATGCTGGATGATTACACAATATCTTTAGTCCAGGAGCAAAGGTAAAAAATGTGTAGGGATTATTTCATTGCCATGCATTTGCCAACGAATTACAGTAAGTGTAGATATCTTGAAAACGAGTCGACTTGGGCAAGAATTATGGTTCCTAAAATTTTGGGCACATATAATTTAATGAGAAAATCAAAAATATAATAAAAAATACCATAGTGTATTTTAAAAAACTAAAGGTATAACCGGAATCGACAAAAACTTGTCCACATTTTAGTTGAAAAGAACATATAGATAAATCTCCAAAGTTTAAAAAATATATTTTAACCTGTTCTCCCAAAAGTGCTAATGCACGCTATTCGTGAATCCCTGCAATCCCTAATGAACTGTTATTTCCAAAATATATAAAACGCCCTGTATAGAAAATTCTAATTACCTGTGTGGAAAAAGTCTGTCTGTTGCAAATGCACGTAACATCGCCAGATTGCACAGCCTTGGTTAGTGCTATGGGCGCAAATGAAGAATTGGCTCCAGGTGGTAATGGTTCCCAGACCACGAGTTTGTCGACCCTGTCTTCAATGCAGTTTAAGCATGGTCCTGAATTATATGGATGATCCTGAAATAATAAAACTTATTTGTGTGTGCGTTTGAAACTGGTTGAAATCAAATGCTTCGAAAATTATTCTATTACCACTAAATAAACTGCTGGAACTGTGAAGCGCATATTATTATGTTAGTCTATATTTGACATTAAATATCTCAGGAAATATTAAGGATATTTGAACGCACTTCAATAAGGGCCAATCGAAACGTTGGATGCTAAAAAGTCAGCATTTATTGAATACTTTGGTAAAATTTCAACAACCAAATATATAAAGTAGAAATGCAAATAAAGAGGGATTTTACGAGAAATAGGGCAGGAGTAACACTTTCCGACATTTAAAAAGTTTTCGTTAATTTAAATGAATAATTAAAGAAATAATTTAATGTCTAGTAACTGTCTTCTTCTTCTAAAGTTAATCAGTCATCATAAGAAGTTTGGTTGAAGACAGGTGATACGATGTATTTGGGCAAGTTCCATCTGGCGTTACAGAATAGGAAATTTTTAGTCCACTGTAAGTTTGGTCCTTACACCCAGCTATAGATTTATAGCGATGTACTATTACAGTGCTATAGAGCGAAGTTACAGAATAACGTCATAAGTTTCAGGAAAGAGAAGTTTGTGCAACGGATTTTAATTTAAAATAAACTTTAAGTTGAGGTCAATGAATTAATAATAAACAAATCAACATAATCTTACCTTAAAATTAACACAAGTAATGGTAAGAATGATTCTGGCAAACAGTCGTTTGTCAGTGACAAATCTGTATAGACATGTAACATCCTCGCTGGGTTGAGCCTGTTTATATACCAACGTGTTTAAAGGCGATCTTAGCCAGCCCTTGGTTTGTTTCCACGATGAAAAAACTTCATCGCATTTCTTGCCTGGAACTGGCTCGCCTAATTTGGTGTTGTTGAAAAAGTCATAATGAGCCCAGTAATACAATGAAGACCTGGAAATTAGGAAAGATAAGCACCGTAAACGTACACTTCGCATGATTTAATTAAGTATGATTAACCTGTTTTCATAACCGCCCCACACAATCATGCCAGATATGATAGACACATTTTCATTATATACCTTTGTTGTTATTTTGAAAAGTTTATAGGCCCTAAACGTTAGTACACCTACTTACCCACTATAACGTCCAGTTTTACTTTCAAATTTGACAAATAATGAGTTACTTGAGGAAACAAAGTCATGTTTCTCATTGTTTTGGAAAATGTATCGAAGAATGTTTTAATAATTTTTGAATCATCCGCCCACGAGTTGTCATAGATAGGTAGAAAAAATAAGCACCGAAAATATATACTTCGCATGATTTAATTAAGTATGATTAACCTGTTTTCATAACCGCCCCACACAATCATGCCAGATATGATAGACACATTTTTATTATATAACTTGTTATTTTTATTAGTTTATAAACCCTAAACGTCAGTACCTACTTACCCACTATAACTTCCAGTTTTACTTTCAAATCTGACAAATAATGAGTTACTTGAGGAAACAAAGTCGTGTTTCTCCATTGCTTTGGAAAATGTATCACAGAATGTTTTAATAATTTTTGAATCATCCGCCCACGAGTTGTCGTTGCCAGATATGATAGACACATTTTCATTATATACCTTTGTTGTTATTTTGAAAAGTTTATAGGCCCTAAACGTTAGTACACCTACTTACCCACTATAACGTCCAGTTTTACTTTCAAATTTGACAAATAATGAGTTACTTGAGGAAACAAAGTCATATTTCTCATTGTTTTGGAAAATGTATCGAAGAATGTTTTAATAATTTTTGAATCATCCGCCCACGAGTTGTCATAGATAGGTAGAAAAAATAAGCACCGAAAATATATACTTCGCATGATTTAATTAAGTATGATTAACCTGTTTTCATAACCGCCCCACACAATCATGCCAGATATGATAGACACATTTTTATTATATAACTTGTTATTTTTATTAGTTTATAAACCCTAAACGTCAGTACCTACTTACCCACTATAACTTCCAGTTTTACTTTCAAATCTGACAAATAATGAGTTACTTGAGGAAACAAAGTCGTGTTTCTCCATTGCTTTGGAAAATGTATCACAGAATGTTTTAATAATTTTTGAATCATCCGCCCACGAGTTGTCGTTGCCAGATATGATAGACACATTTTCATTATATACCTTTGTTGTTATTTTGAAAAGTTTATAGGCCCTAAACGTTAGTACACCTACTTACCCACTATAACGTCCAGTTTTACTTTCAAATTTGACAAATAATGAGTTACTTGAGGAAACAAAGTCATATTTCTCATTGTTTTGGAAAATGTATCGAAGAATGTTTTAATAATTTTTGAATCATCCGCCCAAGAGTTGTCATAGATAGGTAGAAAAAATAAGCACCGAAAATATATACTTCGCATGATTTAATTAAGTATGATTAACCTGTTTTCATAACCGCCCCACACAATCATGCCAGATATGATAGACACATTTTTATTATATAACTTGTTATTTTTATTAGTTTATAAACCCTAAACGTCAGTACCTACTTACCCACTATAACTTCCAGTTTTACTTTCAAATCTGACAAATAATGAGTTACTTGAGGAAACAAAGTCGTGTTTCTCCATTGCTTTGGAAAATGTATCACAGAATGTTTTAATAATTTTTGAATGATCCGCCCACGAGTTGTCGTTGCCAGATATGATAGACACATTTTCATTATATACCTTTGTTGTTATTTTGAAAAGTTTATAGGCCCTAAACGTTAGTACACCTACTTACCCACTATAACGTCCAGTTTTACTTTCAAATTTGACAAATAATGAGTTACTTGAGGAAACAAAGTCATCTTTCTCATTGTTTTGGAAAATGTATCGCAGAATGTTTTAATAATTTTTGAATCATCCGCCCACGAGTTGTCATAGATAGGTAGAAAAAATAAGCACCGAAAATATATACTTCGCATGATTTAATTAAGTATGATTAACCTGTTTTCATAACCGCCCCACACAATCATGCCAGATATGATAGACACATTTTTATTATATAACTTGTTATTTTTAGTAGTTTATAAACCCTAAACGTCAGTACCTACTTACCCACTATAACTTCCAGTTTTACTTTCAAATCTGACAAATAATGAGTTACTTGAGGAAACAAAGTCGTGTTTCTCCATTGCTTTGGAAAATGTATCACAGAATGTTTTAATAATTTTTGAATCATCCGCCCACGAGTTGTCGTAGATAGTTAACGACTCGCCACAGTCTCCCTCGATTGGTTGAATCGGCGATTCAATCCGATTAATTCTGAAGCTAAAACATATACAATAAATTAATACCCTGCTTCAATTTCTTGTTGTTACTTATATAGTTTGTATAATAAGCAAAAGTGAATTGCAGATGCTAGAGAGATTTTCCTTGATAGTTTTATATCAGCATACAAAGGTAAAATAATTGAAGAACATACCTAGGAAAGTACAGTCTAACGATCTCTCCTTCTTCACCTTGCATAAGGTAGGTGCAACTTGTATATGGTGGATACCAATGAGCAACTGATAAGAAGATTCCTTCAGAGTCGCCAGAAGCTCGGAGACTATCAGATGAAAGCAACCAATCGCACGTTCCATTTCTGCTTCCAGCAGTGTCAACATGCCCGGGCCAGTTTCCTACATTAAAGTGAAATCCTGTATTTAGGAGGGGACCTGCAAATTCAATTGAAAAGTCATTATTTATAAAAAATTTTCCTTGCGACAAAAGTACGATTGCCGATGAAAAAAAAATTTCTTGTATACAGGGTGTCCAAAAAGGTAAAAATTCAAATCTTTTACAACAGTAAAGTACCCTTATTTTAAAGCTTTTAGCAAAATGCTATTTACGAGAATTGTTTTAAATCATCACATCTTCTAAGATATTGGTTTTCATTAAGTTTGGATAGCAATAATATTTTTGCTTTAAATGTGCATATCACTGAAAAGTTTGGTAGGTGTACCTTTGATTTTGTATACCTTTAAGTATCACCTTTGATTAGGTACTTCAGAAATAAGTGTCAAGCAAAACGTCATTGTCAGTAACTTTTATAAGCTGGATTTATAAACTCGAAGCCGGCGTCGGCGCTGGAAGTTAAACAAGTGGATCGTAATAGAGTGATTTAAGGTGGATTTATAAACTCGAAAAGTTGGTGAGGTTGAAGTTATGGTCAAGTTGTGAGGTTAGATATTCCGAATTCCGAGCATAAAAATTGATTATCTCGAACTACCCGGGAAGTTTTCGAAACTTACATGAGCTTTACATGAACAACATGAACGAGTGTATAAATAGAACTGAGTGTTCCCTTTAGTTTAAATTGATCTCCTATTTCCAACACCAACTGAACCTCAACCTCGCCAACTTTTCGAGTTTATAAATCCAGCTTTATAAACTTCGCCGGCGTTCGCGCTGGCGTTCGACATAAACAACATAAACCATCTTTATCCTTCCAGCGCCGGCGTTCGTGAAAAAACCGTAGCGCCGCGTCATAACCAATGGGATTTTAGAATTTCTATAAAGTCATCTTTGGCATCTGCCAAACTGTCAATGGTCAATCGTCATTTTAATTTTACTACCGATAAGACACCAAGTAACTTCTTCTTCCTTGCTAAATCCATTTATTTAACTCTTTCTTTTTGTTGTAATAACTGGCTAGAGAAAATACCACCTGAACTAAAATGTCAGAAGTGTCAGATTATGTTTTTGTTTGTCAACACTGCGAACGCGAACGCCAAGTTTATGAATGCCCACTATGCTTGTCTACGACGAACGCTGGCGCCGGCGCCGACGCCGACGCCGACGAGAGTTTATAAATCCTGCTTAAAGAGACATTATTAGTTCGATTTTTTAATCAATTCCATAACAACAAAAATCGCCTTAGCCTACTTTTACGTGTCAAGTTTGTCATTCAAAAATATGTCAATTATAATGCAATACAGGGTTTTTCAGTTTACATTGAAACAACATAATTTTTTATTTTTTAATAATATCTATCAAGTGTTGGATAAAATTTGGTATGGCACTCGTGTGTTAAGTCATATAAGTCACTTGGGAATTAGCCCTCTCGGCCTACGGCCTCAAGGGCTAACCATTTCCCAGCGTGACTTATATATAACATAACAGACTTGTACCATAAATAACTATTACCATGTTAACAGGGGAGCAAAAAATACAGAATTATTTATTTCAATTACTTCGAAATATATAATAAAAAATTAAATACGATAAACATAAACCAATACATGATTATAATTTAAGGCATAATTCATAAAAATAGACCAAAATCAGATATCATAACAATATATAAACATCGCTCCACCATGAAGGACGTACTTTTTTAGTTGTGCTATAAGATAGTCATAACTCCTCCGCACTTCTTCTAGGGATATTGCCTCTACAGATTGTACAATTCTTTGTTTTAAAATATTCTCATTATTTGGCAGTGGATTGGCATAGTTAACTGATTTAGGCGTCCCCACAAATACATATCTGACAACGTAAGGTCGGGACTTCTTAAGGGCCATAAAACTGGACCATTTCGCCCGATCCATTTTTGTTCAAATTTCAAATTAAGCCATTCCTTTACTTCTCTAGCAAATAGGGCAGCACATCCATCTTGCTGGAAGTACATGTTACTTAGGTAATCTAAAAGTACTGGTCGAATCTTTAATAAGATATGGGATAGTTGTGTGGGGAGGTGTTTACAAAAACTCATTGCAACCTTTGAATGTTGTACAGAACTTTATTTTAAAACTAATAAATAGAAAAAGGAAACGCTACTCCACTCACTTACTTTGTGATAAAATTTTGAATGTCAGATCACTTTATATATTGTCAACCTCCGTATTTATTCACAAAACGCTTGGATTGCGAAATTATGTTGATCATTCATATGAAACGCGAAATAATGTGAGCAGACATTTAATAATTCCTAACAGTAATACCAATATCAATTTGCGTTCTACTAATTATTTAGCGCCCAAAATTTACAATTTGTTACCCATAAATATAAAAAATATCACAAATATAAAAAGATTCAGCAAGTGTTGCAGATCGTTTATATATTCTAACTTTGCTGGGTTTAATGCACTGTTTTGAGGACTTGTGTTTTTCTTTCTTTTCTTTTTTTCTCTGCGAGTTTTGAAGTTTTGTTTGTATTGTTTACTCAATTCTCCAATTTTGCTCGATTTTTCATACTTAAATTGTAATTGTGGGCACTACCCTTGCACATACAGGGATTTGGTTCCTTAGGTGCAGGAATAAAATGTTGATGAAGTAATACTTAGCATTGGACCATGCCTTATTTGTTGTTCCCATTAATTATCCTAAACTTGTTGTAATATTGTAATATTGTAAAAAATATTGTAATATAATTGAATTGAATTGAATTGAATTGAATCCGAGAACATTGTAAGTTTATGGAATCCCCTATTACCACCTAAATTCTTACTCCCTACCCACAAACAAAAATCTAACCTTTTGCCATCATAACCCTCTTCTGATGTGTAGCTATAATGCCGACAATTGAGCGCGCGACAATTCATCGCTACGACACTTCATCGCGCGTCAATTCATCGCAAATTCTTCTGTTAATGATTTTACAGATATAATTTCTATATTTTTCATTTTGGGTCATGTTGAGTCCTATAATTACTTAATACTATAATTAGCTAATCCTCTTAAGGGGTTAGTTCAGGTTTCCTGAATTATTATTCCCCGGTGAACTTGATGCCGTGTTAGCGCTGTTTAACCAATATAAGTCTATATATCTTCTGTTTTAATTGTTACAATATATATATAACAATACGGCGATAAATTGTCGCACGATAAATTGTCGTAGCGATGAATTGTCTCTGCGATGAATTGTCGGCGGTGAATTGTCGTTCGATGTATTGTCGTTCGATGTATTGTCGCGCGATATGTTGACGCTAAATCTTGTAGAGACGTATCTTATTTTGGTTTAAAATTTCTTGAATACTACTTTTTTGGACCACCTGTAGTTGTGTAGCTCGTTTCCTCAAGGACAGTGTGGGGTTTTCTCTAACAGAGTGCAGTACGAGTATAGTCGCTGCATCATCTCCATTGTAGTAATTTTTTACTTCTTTTGAGCCTAATACGGATCCCGTTTCACCAAATTTCTTGACCAGCTTGCAGACCGCCCATTTGGTTACGGGTACATTGGAGAACCTTTCGTGAAATATTTCAACAAAGAATCAGTATGAAAAATTTCCGTTTTCATAACATTGGGTTAAATGTATTCTTTACTCCGTTGTTAACATTGTAAGCTAATAAAATCTTTACAAGTTACGGACAATGACGTTTTGCTTGACACTGTAATAATTTGATTCTAAGGTGATACTTAAAGGTATACAAAATCAAAGGTACACCTACCAAACTATTCAGTGATACCTACCTATGCAAATTCAGAGCAAAAATATCGTTGCTACCCAAACTTATTGGAAACCAATATCTTAGAAGATGTAAAGATTTGAAACAATTCTCTTAAATCGCATTTTGCTAAAAGCTTTAGAATAATGGTATTTTTTACTCTTGTAACAAATTTGAATTTTTAACTTTTTCGACGCCCTGTATACAATATATTTTTTTTTCATCGACAATCGTATTTTTGCAGCAAGTGAGAAAGTGTGTTTTCTTCGAAAAATGTAATTTTTGGTCCGTTTGACCTCTTGTCTATCACATAACCGGACATACTGTATATGTTAAATGGTGCCAGCTACTTCATTGTAGCACACTAATAGATATTTAGAGACTACATTTTGTAAGCATTAACTTATTCCTAACTCAGTTATGAGCGTAGATGTGGGTAACCTTCTTAGGATTTTCAAGTAAAAAATTGCACGCCACAGGCTTTTTTAAATTTTTAAGACATTATCAAGTAAGCCTGGTAAGAAAAACATAAAAAGTGTATCTTGATCATTTTTAATAGGATGAACCAATTTCAACAAAATTTCTTAATTCAGTTCTTATGCACGCCTATAGAAAAATTTGAGTCGGAAATTTATTTAAATTTTTAAAAAATTATGAACCCGTGTCGGGAACCGTTTAATTTCCGCGATAAAGGACATTGAAATAATGATAGACACACTAAAACTAAAGCGTTTCTTAAAATTTGCTGATAGGAATAAATTTATGCGGAAGACAATTCATTATTTATTTGTATAAATAAAAAAAAAGACATTTTACCTGCAGGGGACGTCAAAAATTCCACAAACAGATCCTGCGATGTTCCTATTATAGAGTAGGGAAACTTGCCCATTCCACAAAATATCCCGATTACAGGGCTAAACTCGTTTTTCCCGTCATAAATTTTTATGTAGTCGTAGGGGCAGTTTTCCTCGCCTAAAACACATGACAACATAATAAATATAAAGCACAATGGAGATAGGTTATTTGAAGTTTTTGTTGGCGATATTAAAGTCACAAGTAGCCTGAATATGATTGTTAACGAGCTTCTTACACATAATATAATAACTGATGTTATACATAATTCAATCAGATTCGATAGACACATTTCTATTACATATAATACAGTGTTTTCATTTGATTTTTAGAGAAATAAGATGTCTAAAAGATCCTTTTTATATATCCTGACTTATGATTTTCAAATAACGAATATCTTCCCTTTTTAAATTCGACCACAGATTGACAGTGTCTTTTCAGAAACTTTGAATTAAATATAACATTCCACTTTCATTTACAATTTTAGTATGCTGATTACATTCAATTTTTAATATCTTGTCAAAATATTTTTAAATAAAAAAAAGCTCCATCAACGTCATTTTCCACCAACAGTTTTCTCTCTACTGCTAATAATAACTGGAGCACTACTTTGGTCTCCTGAAGATGAAGGTTACTACCTTCGAAACATGTAGAGACAATTTAATTTTAAAATTGAGCCTTTAATAGCTCACTATTAAATTAGTGGAGAAAGACTTTTTGACTTTTTTTCCCCTTTTCCCTATATTTCAACTCCACTTCGAGAATGGACTATTTCTTTAAATTGAAATATGATTTAATAAAAAACACGTCAATTTTAACATCGAGGGCAAAGTTTAATTACACAATTGACAGCATTTTACTGTTGACCTCCACGCTTCCAGTCAGTCTCACTTAGAAATTTCAAATGGCACTACCTATCAAGTAATACATCGTTGCAAATAGCATTAAATTGCCTATTCAGCTGTGCCAAGAAAACTGAAATTGAGTTAGGTAAAAAGGATATGTGTTAAACAATAATAATTAATTTGGCGAAATTGTCTTTCCATTTTGAAGGTATTAATTTCTCCAAAGTGCAAAATATCATTGTACCATTTAGTAATATTAACGATCACAAGCCACAGGAATGAGATAAATCTGTAGTATAATCCGTTCACAGATATAAGAGAATGACTTACCGACTCGTGTTGACGCCTGTTTAAAACCAGACTGGGGTCTACACAGGCCCGCACTGAATTGTATTTCAAGCATGGATGATTTGACACAAATAATTAACAGTTTTAGATAGAATATATTATAATTAATTAATGCAACTACAGTTTACTCACTTATTTCAATTTCACTGTCACTATCAACACCTATGTTAATAATAAATCTTTCTGCAATGTTCCCAATTTGAATGTATGAATTTTTAATAGTTTTAATATGCGAGACACAATTTTTCCAGCTACTCACAGGCACTTTGTCCACTTCAGTAATAATAATATCCAGTACACTAGCCTTTATAGTGGGTGATGCATTATTACGTCTAGTAGCTGTCGCAGTAGTACTCGTTCTCTAGGTTCAGAAATTTAAGCACATCAAGCAACTCTCTTTTAGTGTAACTTTCATGAGAATATATATTATTCTGATACATAAATTCCTGTATTGTCATTTTCGTATCTTTTGAACAAGGGTGCGTGTTTAAGTCTACTGTGGTAACTTGCGTTGTCCATAACATTACTTTACTTTTTACTTTAAAAATTCTTTATTGCCAGCTAAAATACAATGTCTACAGGGTGTTTCAATAAAAACTCCCAGGCCAATTATTTCGAAAACTATAAGTGACATGTAAATTTTGTAAACGCCAGTTTTTAGCCTCTATGATTGGCTTCACAACTGTGTAAAAAATGTGTTTAAATAATACAAGATGCAGGTGGCGCCATGGTGCAAAGAATTTTTTCGATGACAGGAACTTTTAAATGTTGTGGTTCTTAAAGATAATTAATTTTTGATCAAATTATGTCTCATAAAAATTTATTGATAAATCCAACATGAACGGAGATATTTGGGGTTAAATTTTTTATTAAAATAATTTTAACGAGTATTTTAATTATAAATATTTTTAATATCCTTTAGCAGATTTTAATTTAATTTTGGTATTGAACATTTTAGTGATAAACGCTCGTGTAGCGCTGAATTATTACGTCCAGTGACGTCTCAGGGGACGCCTTAACAAATAATATTGGCAAAAAATAAAGACGCCACTGAGTTCTTGGTAATTTTTATATTTTTTTCGGATTAAGCAACTAAGCTATAAGTTTCTTTGATATTACTAAACATTACAGTGATATTTTTCAGCTTGTAGAATTTAATAGTTTCAAAATGGAAAGACAATTTCGACGAAGTTAATTTTTATTATTTTAACACACATCTTTTCCACCTAACTCGCAAACCGATTACTCGATTTCACGGTCGGATAGGCAACTTAATGCCCTTTGCAACGATCTATCACTCGATAGGTAATGTCATTTGCTATTTCAAAGTGAGGTTGGCTGGAGATGTGGAGGTCAATAGTAATATTCTATCAAATATGTAACTAAACTTCCCCCTAGATATTGACGTGATACTCACGTGTTCCTTGGCAAATTTTATTTTCCTCAAAATTAAGAGCTATTTAGTATGGTTTATTTTGAAAAGCCCTGCATAAAACACATATTTTTATAATTGAAAAAATAGTCCATACTTTCAGTGGAGTCAAAGTAATGTATATAAAACAATGCAGTCTTCCTCCACAGTTTAATAATTATTATATAGTAAATAAAAAAGCTCCCTACATGTTTCGGATGCTTAAACACTTATCATCAGGGGATACTAAAACGGGTAGTACAAAGTTAAGAACAAGCAATGAATATAAAATAAAAGTTTAAGTAGGACTTATCTAACATCAGGTTTAGCGGAAATGTAATGTAAGTTTTCTCAAATTAATGACTACAACTCCACAGGATGGGAAATGTGGAACTTAAAGACTTGGTGTACGAACTGGTCATATTAACATATTAGTTATATTGAGATTTAAATATAAATAAAGTATTGATTATAAATGTGAAATTTTGATTAGTGAAGAAGCATTGTTGATAAAGATAATAAATTGAGCTATGTAATTTGAAGGAAAAAGGTTCTTTAATATGAAATTTTAACTCTAATACAGTGTGTCTACTTAAGTTTGCACCATATGACAAACTTTTTTATTACTAATTTTACGAAAAAAAGTTATTCTTCATAAAAACTTCTGCTTAGTCCAAAATCTAAAATGCAACCATCAGATATTAAATTTTTTCAGTCGTATACGAGGTATATCAGAAAATATGAATTTTGCCCAATAGTAAAGTAAATTTATTTTTGAAAAATCGAGAAATTTAATCAGTTATCTCTTTATTCGTTAAACATTTGATAACCTTTATGTCCCTTAACCTCTATATTGCATTATTTTGATGATGCATTAAAAAATTGATAAATAACAAAATTATTTATTTTACAATAATTATCAACTACATGAATACAATGCTAATATTGTTAATTGCGTAACAAGCGTGTAATAATTTATCATCAATTCACTATTGCTTCAACGTATCCGCCTTCTCTTACAATACAGGTTTCCGTTCTAGAAGAAAATTCCCTCAATACATTTCTAATTATATTCGGAGTTATACCCTGAATTATTTCCGTAATAATTGTTTCCAAATGTTCTACGTTCGTGAATAGCCTGTGTTGATATACCTTTTCTTTTAAGTAACCCCATAAGAAAAAATCTAATGGGGTTACATCTGGCGACCTAGCTGGCCAAAAAATATCGGAATATCTAGGAATTAACCTTCCATTAAAGATATTTTCAAGGTATTGCCTTACTTCCATCGTACTATGACATGTTGCGCCATCCTGCTGGTACCATACTTGTTGCCGTTCATGTTTTGGAAGGTCACGAAGAAAATCATTCAACTGATTTTGTAAAAAATTTAGATAGCGTTAAGAAGTCATAGATTGTCGAAAAAAAAGGGCCAATGATTTTATCCTTGTAAATGCCGCACCAAACGTTAGTTTTAAAATAATATTAATAGCGAGTTTTAATCGTAAAGTGAGGATTGGAGTCAGTCCACCATCGAAGACACTGTTCCATTAGACGTAAATGTAGCTTCGTCAGAGAAAATTATTTTCCTAGCCAAAAAAGGATCGTCTTCTAGCTTTCCTTGAATAAGAAAACAAAATTCTAGTCGTCTGTCGTAGTCTCCAGGTTTTAAAGTATGGATAAATTGTGGTTTATATGGATGAAACTTGTTCTCTTTAAAGATTTTTGATAGTGTGTCTTTACCAATTTTATCTGGAAGCGAAGATGCCCTTTTTCGCAGGGACAATTTAGGATTTTCCACTGCAGATAGCATTACATTTAACTTCATCTCTTCACTTGCAACGATTTTTTGACGCTTGTTTGTGAATTTATTATTAACGTCTCCACATGATTTGAATTTTTCCATAATTCTCATTACTGATGTATGGTGTATATTTTTCCCTGGATGTCTGTTGTTAAATATTTCAGCTGCTTCACGATAAGTTTTATAATTATCACCAACGATTAACACAATTTCTATTTTTTCTTCCACACTAAATATCACCGGCATCTTAACAAATTTTATTTGACGTTCACTGTCAAACAATTCTTGCTATGAAGAAATCATTTGTTTATCAGTGTATCCTAGATTTCACGTCCCTACAGTTAAATTTGCATTGTTATTTTGTAGTTAAAAAAGAAAAAAATATTTTTTCCATATAATTGGATGTAAATTGCATATTTGAACGTAGTTTTTAGTTCTGATCAACTTTTCTTAATAACAATTTTCGATATTGTCAAAAATGAAGTTACTTTATTCTTGAGCAAAATTTATATTATCTGATATACCTCGTATACGACTGAAAAAATTTAATATCTGATGATTGCATTTTAGGTTTTGGACTAAGCAGAACTTTTTATGAAGAATAACTTTTTTTCGTAATATTAATAATAAAAAAGTTTTCCATATGGTGCGAACTTAAGTAGACACACTGTATAAAAATTAAAATAATACTTTAATTGTTGAAAAATTATTAAATATATTTATTGTTAGTTTCGTTAAATAACGTGGTGATCTGGGGCTATGCCTCATATTTTAGAAAAAGAGCTAAATTGTTTCATGTCATAAAATTTTTTAAAAATTTTTGAATGTTGTTATAAAAGATTAAATATATCCTGTGCTTAATCACGTTGCAGTCACGGTTGTGATTAAGCACACGTCATATTTAATCTTTTATAACCATATTCAAAAATGTTTAAAAAATTTTATGACATGAAACAATTTTACCCTTTTTGTAAAATATGACGCATAGCCCCATATCACAACGTTAGTTAACGACACTAACACTAAATGTATTGAATAATTTTTTCAACAATAAAAGTAATTTGATAGGAAAAATACAAAATGTATAAATCTTCACTTATATTATTTATTCCACACTATAACAATTGTTTCGACACACAGTGTGGAATAAATAATATAAGTGAAGATTTATACATTTTGTATTTTTCCTATCAAGTTTCTATAATGGATCTTCATCAAGTAACGGCTACATCCATTGAATAATAAAAGTAATCTTTATTTATATTAAAGCTAAAATTTAAAAACTTCATAAAAATTTAAAAACTCTCATATTAAAGAACCTTTCTCCTTCAAATGTTATAGCTCAATTTATTATCTTTATCAACAATGTTTCTTCACCAATCACAATTTCACAATTATAATCAATACTTTATTTATAGCTAAATCTCAATGCAATTAATATATTAATATGACCACTTGACCAGTTCGTACACCAAGTCTTCAACTTTACATTTATCATCCTGTGGAGTTGTACTGATTAATTTAAGACAACTTACAATACAGTTCCGCTAAACTCGATGTTAGGTAAGTCCTACTTAAACTTTTATTTTATATTCATTGTTCGTTCTTAACTTTGTACTATCCTTTTTAGTATCCCCTGATGATGAGTGCTTAAGCATTCGAAACATGTAGGAAGCTTTTTTATTTACTTATCAATTATTAACCTGTGAAGAAAGACTGCATTGTTTTATTTAGGTACACATATTTTTATATTTGTTCATGTTAGGGGGTATACAAGGTGAGTTTTTTAAAGTGTTACAAGGCAATATCTCGAGAACGATTTTAAATATTTCCAGGAAGGCATATTCAACCATATTTTTTACATTTAACCCCTTTCTCAATTTTGAGGGAATGGGTCAAATGTACCGTAAAACGGGACTACTTCGGACAGGCGGGGTATATTCGGACATCGAGACGGATTAGGTTGTTCGACCAATTAGCAGCGTTTAGAGATAAGTGACTGGTCCTCACGTGTGATTTTATTATGAAGCCATTTTTTAAACTCTTTAAAAAGTGAAAAAATAACTGGCGCATAGCCAGAACTAGTCATGATGGGGTAGAACTTTTTTCACTTTTTGGTAGCCCTATTTTTTGTTACTATTTTGAAAAGAATTGAAATTTAATGCTGCTCTATTTTTTTTTTAGAGGGGTGTATAACCAAAAAAATACCATATAGAAGGCAGTTGTTTTTGATAATACATATTTATATTTTTGTTTTTGAGAAACTGTGTGTACGTTTGTAAAATTTTGCAAAATAAATCCCATACTATATAGCAAATTTAAGAGCCATGTTTTATAATACTGTCACAACTTGGGGGTTGTTTCCCTAACGGGGATGAATGAAAACCACTCGGCTAAAAAACAATACAGGTTTTAATTAATTCTTTGTTACAAAATTTACCAGGAGGCTCGGAGAAAACCCAGCATGTCTCCGAGGGGTGCGGACCAGTCCGGCACTGTCGATGGGGGCTCTCACGGGGTGCGCCTGAGGGGCCTTTCGTAGCTCTGCCTCCAGAGGACGGGAGTCGGAGAGGCCTGGAGCTGAGGGGACTTTTGGGGAGTACTTATAGATCGATCAGGAGAGGGGCCTCGAGTCTATGTGACACTTTGGGCACTCCTGCCACAGGGTAGTTGACTAGGGGGACTTTTGGGGGATGCTTTTAAATCGAGCAGGAGAGGGGCCTCGAATCTATATTGACACTTTGGGCACTCCTGTCGCAGGGTGGTTGACCAGTCGTTGAGACGAAGGTACCGTGTCCATCCAATGTTCGGGTATTTATACACCGAAAGTGCTGAGTCTTGTTTAACTGAACTTGGCATTGGATGGCACAGTGGTCCGCGACCTCAACGCACAGTGGTCTAGAAGTGTGAAAATTATAATTAAAATGTGGAGCCCACCACATACTTTTTAGCTTTGATGCTAATTTTCTGTGGTAATACTTTACTAAAATTTAAGTTAATGTCCAAAGTAAATATTCAAACATGTTTACTTCAATTTTATGCACAAAGTGGGGCATATTCGGATACTTACCAACCAAAAAAATATAGGTACAGGGTGTTATTTAAGTACTTGGCCAAACTTCAATTAGTGATTATTTGAGTGATTTTAAGACAAAAAGTTAAATATAGGTCCGGTAACACTTTGCTTTCAAGATACAGAGTGTCAAACTTTAAAAAAGATATCGTTTTTTCGTAAAGATCTTAATATTCCTTTAGCCGATGTTATTGAAATTTGGCAGCTTTATTTAGGGTAGTAACTAGATTAAAAAGTTCAGTGGCGTCCCACAAGGTACGTTAACTAGGATTTTTAACAAAAAAAAATGTTAGCCACTTTTGTATTTTTCTCGCATTATGCAACTAAAACTACAATTTTTTTATTTGTAGCATTTGTTTCGTATCTTGCTTCGTTTTAAAGAAAAGACATAAAAGTAACTTTATTGCTTGTTCCTGGGACAACATACTAAAAAATTGTTTTGTACACGATGTTGAAATATTTGAAAAGAAATCCTTAGTAACAAGAAGACGCAATTTCATTAAGTTTAATCATAAATAAAAATCACTTTATTCCATGTCCATGGACAACAATAAAAACAGTTTTTAATTATTTACAAAACACAACATTCTTTTTATTGATTGCAATAAAGTAATTTTTATGTTTTTTTCTCAAAAACAAAGCAAGATACGAAGAAAATGTGAAAATTAAAAAAGTTGTAGTTTTAGTTGCCTAATATGAAAAGAATACAAAAATTGCAAAAAAATCAGTGGCGCATATTTTTCTTATCAAAAATCTTAGTTAAGGTGCCTTCAGGGACGCCACCGGACTTAAAATTTTTAATCTAGTTACGGCCAGATTACTACCCTTACTACCCTAAATAACACTGCCAAGTGTCAACAAAATCGGCTAAATGATTATTAAGATATTTCCGAAAAACTGTTTTTTTTTTAAAGTTTGAGTATCTTGAAAACGAAGCATAACCGGACCTATATTTATATAAACTTTTCGTCTTAGAATCACTCAAAGAATCACCTCTTGAAGTTTGGCTACGTACTTAAATAACACCCTGTATATGTTAGAAGACAAAAAAGAAACTTTTTCTTTTCAGAGGTACTCTAGCAAGGATACTGCATAAAAAATATTAATTGCATCGCGAAAGTGTTTACCCTTAAATATTGCAAGAAACTTTATAATCTGTTCGATATAACCCCGTTTTACGGTAACAAATATGGATAAATATGTCCCCCCATATCCCTATTACCTCACCAAAATTTCATGGAAATACAGTGTGTCCACGGATGGACTTAACAATACTAGTAAAAACTTCTATTTTCAGTTTTTTGGAAAAATAACGTTCTTCATTATTTCTTTTGCTTGTTCTATAAATACGATTGAAGTTAAGAAACTTTTATTTTGTTGTACAGGTTGGTGCGCAAAAAATTCAAAAATGTAGATTTGCATAATCAAAAATTTTTTAATCAAACTTTTTTGAAACATCAGTATGAAAGAACTTAGAAGGAGGAATCGAAAAGGCAAATAAATTTTTTTCATAGAAGTTATGGTTACTAAGATATTATTTGAAATTAAAAAATGAATTAACTTCGTATTATTTTAAGAAGTTCACTGCTACCTCATTTTGTGAACATAAATCAAGATTGTTGTTTTCACATAATGTCTAGCTGTCATTCCTACATTAATTGTCATCTATCAACTAACATCTTCAGAAAGATCAAGTGTTATGGTATTGGAGAAGTGTCCTATAAATACGCAATTCAAATTTTCAACCGAAAATTTCCAGGTGTATACGTTTCTGTTAATGCCTTCAGAAATTTGGTACGTAAATTCGACGTTTATGGTGATGTTAAAGATGTGACAAAGACAAAAAAGAATTTAGATGAAAATGACGCTGCAACAATTTTGGTCTTGGAATCAGCTCACAATAATCCCTGACTTCCTTTGAGAGCAAGAGCCAATGAGGTGGGTGGTATATCTAAAAGTCACGTACACAATATTCTGTCCACAAATAAGTTTCACGCATTCGAACTAATCTTTATCCACAAACTTCAAGAAATCGATGATACATACCGACTGGAATTTTCTTTACTAATGGCTGAACGTATACTGGCAAGCCGTCATTTTCACCATCATATCATATCCAGTGACGAATCAACGTTCACAATAAATGGTATAATTTCTAGTCAAAATTGTGGATACTTTAAGCTTTGCACAAACAGTCAGAAATTTAAGAAAGTTAACGTATGGTGTGCGTTTCAATTGGAGGAAGAAAATTTGGAATTTAGAAGGAAGGTGATATTCCAGCAAGATGGCTGCCCAGCGCATAGTACACTGCTTATAACAAATTGGCTTAATGATCATTTCCCCGAAAAATGGATGGGCCGCCATGGAGCGATACACTGGCCAGCGCGGTCTCCGGACCTTACCGCGATGGATTATTTCCTGTGGGGTATCTTAAACAAAAAGTGTATGCTACTGACATGCAAGATAATGTTGATATTTAAAAAAAAAACAGAATCACTGACGCCATTGCTACAGTGACACCAGATATTATTCACAATGTGTATTACGAATTTCGAAAAAGAATGGAGAAATGTGTTGACGTTGGAGGATTTCATTATGAATAAAACGTTACTGTTTGTCATTTATCTCCATGTATTAACTTAAATAAATTTTGATTTTTTCTGGCAACAGGTATAAGTTTTAAAAATTTTGTTTTAGGCCTATTTTTAATATCAGATAATATCTTAGTAGCCATAACTTCTATGAAAACACTTTATTTGGCTTTTCGATTTATGCTTCTATGCTCTTTCATTTTGACGCTTGAAGAAAGTTTCATTCAAAAATGTTTTATTTTGCAAATCTAAATTTTCATGTTCTTTGCGCACCCTGTACAACACAATCAAATTTTCTCAACGTGAATCGTATTTATACAACAAGCAAAAGAAATTATTAAGGGTGACTTTTTTCGAAAAACTGAAAATAATGTTTTTTACGTGTATAGTTAAGTCCATCCGTGGTCACATTGTATTTAAAACCCTTCTCGAGACATAACCTTGTAACACTAAAAAACTTACCCTGTATAAATTTCCAACTTAAACATCATTTATTAAACCGTTCTGTTACCTGATGATATGGGTCTCATGGGACAAGTCATAATATTTTCGCACCGTTGTCCATCAATGTTAAATTCTTCGTTTTCAATGTACAGCTTAATGAAAGGCAACCTCGTGTTTAAGTAATATCTGCAATGCAAATTTCTGGGATACACACCAGGATAAGCCGGTGATTGAACATAACATGTTTGCAGTCGACAATCTCGGAATATTCGTTCACAATACGACCTAAAAAATACAGAATAATTCCTGCTGATGGTGCCTTAATGATCCTCGTAGTTCTTTGAAGCACTTATTTGTCGAGCAGTCGCGTTCTCTGTCGTGATTATTTTTCGTTGTAAATTATATCAGACTTAAATGTAGGAGGGGATCCACAAAATGTTACACAATGTGACAAGGGAAAGGAACGCTTTTGTGACATCGCATTATTTAGAAGGCAAAAGCAATTACATTTAAAGTCCATCCGAACATATTTCGTTTGACCTAATAACAGCAAAAATAGTTTTATTATATTGTAAACACCCAAAGAAACCCCGTTACCTGTTCGATTGCCAAACCTACGTTTTTAAAGAATTTCTTGGTAAAATTACCCATATAAAACTGTCGATTAGCGTGCCAACCAGCGAAATCTACCTGGCCCCAGCTGGCATCACTGTTTATATTACTGAAATGAAATGAAATAAGGGGTACTGCCAGCGCCAATTTAACCAGGGGTCTTTTGGGTGCTGTAGCACCGGGCGGCAAAATCTTAGGGGCGGCGCGCGAAGCTCGTAACGACCCTTAAAATGTCAATGTATCCTCTTTATTATTACTTTCTTAATTATTAAACCATTTTATTTGTCTACTGACATTGGCATGCTTTAATTTAGATTTATTTATGTTTTTTTTATTTTGTTTTTTGTAAAATTTTTTGTACATTTTTTGAAATAAATGCTTTAAAAAAATTGTTTTGTTTTAATGTTGTCTTCGAAGGGGTGGGGGCGCTGCGTTTTTGTAGCAGCGGGCGGCAAACGACCTTAAACCGGCACTGGGTACTGCTTTGCACAGGAACGAATTTTGAAATTAAATGAAAAGCCATAGTAATACCTTATAGTAGCAATGTTTATTATGTTTATTTTTACCATTACTTGTATTATATGTAGGTATATTAATTTATTATAAGTACAAAACAAGTGTGAAAAGTTTGCGTGCGGAAAAGGGCAACTTTTCGCACGTCTTTAGGTAAACGTAATACTAACAATTAATATACCTACTTGAAAAAATATATTTACATATATACACAGAAGGTTTAATTGTAATTATAAAACGCTTTAATGTATTCCTAATTCAGTCTCGCTATCACTATCATCCACATTTATAATAAGAGGATGTATTTCGTTTTGTTGTGTAGTTATATAAGAGTCTTCAATTTTTAAGACATGATTAACTGAATTTTTCCAAATTTCATCTGGAATTTCACCGAAAACTTTCTTTATTAGCTCTATTACAGTGCCACTAAGAGTAGGCGTGCTATTTTCAGTTCTCATTTTCGATTTAATTTGATGCCACATGTGTTCAATAGAGTTAAAAATGCAATAATAGGGTGGCACTCGCAACACAGTGTGACCCATTTCTTCCGCCATTTTATCACACACATACTTTTTTAATACTAAATACCTTTAACACTTTTAACAGCTGCTTTTTACTGTACGTTTCCTCGAAGTACAAGTAATTTTTTAACATAAACTCCTTTATTGCGGATTTTGTGTATTCGTATTCCATCACAATAACACTGGGTTCTGTGACACATTTGAAAGCAAATTGTCTTTAAACCAGCTTTCAAGAAGAGCGGCGTTTGTATCTTAATAATAGTCCAGCCTTGAATCCTTTATATTTTTTGCCGACAGTAATAAACAATTAGGGATCCATCCATTCTCCCAACCTGCATGAATTATTATTATTCGTTTTCCTTTATTTGAAGGGGCTTTATTTTGGCATTTTTCAGTTAAATGAACCCATCTTTTTTTGACAGTCTTATGAGTGTCAAACCACGTTTCATCCAGATAAACTATTGAACGTTTTTCGGATCTAAACTTATTTATTTCCCTAAGGTACAGACATCTCATTTTCCTTAATCTTTCGGACTCCATAACAATTTGTCTCTTGTTTATTGTCTTATACTTAAATCCCATCTCTTGCAAAGCGCGGTGAAGACTTGTCCTGCTACATGATATCGTTGTATCGTCAGTTGTTACGCGTGTTTTTAAAAAATCTAACGTGGGCACAACATTTTCTCGATACATTTGATATATTTTCCTGCGAATAACATCTTTGTCACAATCATCTACGCATTTCATTTTTCCGGTATCTTTGCGAACTTTCTTTTAAAATGTCCTTTTAGCATAATATCTCGTATCGTCGATAATGGAACTTTCGTCATTGCACTGGTATTTTTAATGGCAATTACTTTAGGGTGGCCGTTCTTTATTGACGATTCACATACATTTTTCACGAGCACTTTGGCATCAGAAGATAAATGCTTCCTGGAATGTTTAGGGTGGCTAGATATCGCATTAGCTGAAGATTCCCAAGGTCTCCAAATACTTTTAATAGCAACTTGTTGCACACTGTTTCAAAGTAAAATAGATAGGTACCTACTAATATATTTAGAATATTATGTTTACTATTTATACAGGGTCGTTGATATGTATGGAAACGGTCGATTACTTTTTAAAATATAACAGTTAGCAAGAAATATTTTAGACAAAAGTTTTAGGGTTTTTTAAGGTCTATTAGAATCTTAAACAAATATGTATACAGGATTAGTCAGAAAACCGTAGAGAAGCAAAGTTACTTTTTTTTAAATGGAACACCCTATATCTTAGAATACTTTTGGATTTTACATGAAATAACAACTATTTTTTAATAAATGCATTATAAGTCTAAACCTAATAGTTTCCGAGATATCGACTTTTGAAAAATGATATTTTTGAACTTTGACAGCTTCTAGCTTACTAACGGTACGTCTTGGAGTGAAACGGCTTACATGTCCCCATCTTACTTTTTTATTATCTCTCCAAAAACATCAACTTACGCTTAAATCGGAAGTACTGTATTTCCGGCTTTTGAGTTACATCCGGATTAACCGGAAGTTGACACTTTTAGGAAGATAACAAGAAACTAAGATAGGGATATGTTATTAAGGGGCATATTCAGTGAACCGCGTGGTCCGACTTGGGATTTTGCCGCGAAGGAGGATAAGTCAGTGTTATTGAACAATCAGGCAACATGGCTATTCCTAGATTCGTCGCCGCGCCGCGAGACATAATATAATTTACCGCTCCAAGCGGCGAGTGGCGGTCAGGACTGGCTAGATAAACCGCAGTGTTGCCAAATCGCTTTAGATAGTTCCGGTTTTAGGTATTTTTTCTCAAAAACTCGGTTTGACGTTTTTTCACATTAAAAAAAAGGTATAAAATTAATTGAAATTGTAGATAGTTGAGGAAATACTTTCAAAAAAGACTGTATGGGAACATTTTCTCAGCTTCATCTATATTTATCGTTTTAAAAAAAAATATATTTTTTTTTAAATTCAAGACCATATAGTCATACAGCACCAAATTGCGAATCTAAATTCAAAATTTTAACAAATTCTATTCAATAGTTTTCTTGTAGTTTGTCAAACCTTTTCACCTTAATGGAGGTCACTGATAAGAGCTCTTAAGGGGCATATTCAGTGAACCGCGTGGTCCGACTTGGGAATTTGCCGCGAAGGAGGATAAGTCAGTGTTATTGAACAATCAGGCAACATGGCTATTCCTAGATTCGTCGCCGCGCCGCGAGACATAATATAATTTACCGCTCCAAGCGGCGAGTGGCGGTCAGGACTGGCTAGATAAACCGCAGTGTTGCCAAATCGCTTTAGATAGTTCCGGATTTAGGTATTTTTTCTCAAAAACTCGGTTTGACGTTTTTTCACATTAAAAAAAAGGTATAAAATTAATTGAAATTGTAGATAGTTGAGGAAATACTTTCAAAAAAGACTGTATGGGAACATTTTCTCAGCTTCATCTATATTTATCGTTTTAAAAAAAAATATTTTTTTTTTTTAAATTCAAGACCATATAATTACAGCACCAAATTGCGAATCTAAATTCAAAATTTTAACAAATTCTATTCAATAGTTTTCTTGTAGTTTGTCAAACCTTTTCACCTTAATGGAGGTCACTGATAAGAGCTCTTAATAATTTTATGTTAATATATCTGAAAACACTTAATATTTCCGAAACAGTTGAAGATTGGTACAGGATATTGTACACGAAATGTGTCTAGAATTTTCTGAAGAATCCAAAAATTGAATAAAATACAGGATGTTGTATTTAAAATAAGAAAGTTAGTATTGGCCACTGTTACATGACACACCCTCTATAAAAAGTTTTTATTAAAAAAAATGCGCAACTAGAAATACCAATCGACGTGTCCGAGCGTTTTTTCGGACACGCCCCCATGTCTTTATTATCGAATTTATTCCATTTGGCTGATACACACTGTATACACTTTCTCCTTGATGTGGCCCAAGTAAAAAATATCAAGGATTGTTAAGTCCGGGGACCTTGCTGGCCACCTTACTGAGCTATAAGCACCAATCCAACGATTTCCAAAAGTCGCATTCAAGTCACTATTCTAACATTGTGTGCCGGAGCGCCGTCTTGTTGATAAAATATTTGTGCGTATTTATACACGTAAATTTTCCAGAAGAATTTCAAAGTGGTTCTGAAGAAAAGCCATATATTGGGCTGCAGTTAAAACGCTCCTTCCCTAACCAAATGGTTGTTTTCAGTTGCCCAATACCTGATATTATTTCTGTTGAACATCCCCAAGTTGGTAAAACGGGATTCGTCAGAAAATAAAATTTGTAAATTTAAAAGTGGCTGTTGCTGCTTCTTTTCAAGATACCAGCGACCAAATTACAATCTTCCAATGTAATGGCCCTCATAAAGGTGCCTTGTTACAATGTTTTAATTTTTATAAATCAATTTTCGATTCGGCGTTCTAAAAATAACATTCTTACACTGGATGGGTATTGGAAAGGGTGTAAGGGAGAAGGGAACCCTTTTTTGCGATACTTATATTCTGTGTTATTTATTAATGCCAAATTTACAACGAAAAATCCTTAGCGCTGTATTTTTCACTAAATATGTCAAAATTGGGGCGTGGTCCCAAAACACACATGTGCAGGGCACGAGCCGTTGACGGAAACCTACAAATCGTGGGTTGAGTATTATATTGTTCTATAAGTTCAAAATGAAATTGTTGGGAAATGGTGATCGAATATTCGAGATTCATTTTTTACCATGGAAATATTTTAATAATTTTAAGTACTGGACTCATACACTTAAGAATGAAAACATTTCATGGTTCCCATTTAAACTTATTTGTTCCTATACGTTTTTAAGCAAATTAAACAATTTTTGATAGAACATTTTTTTTATTTGACAACAAAAATTTTACAAAATATCAGATTTTGTTCTAATAGTATACACAATTCTGTAGAACAAAAAGTTATTAGTTCCAAACAGTTCAGAGTAGATACTAGGAAAATAAAAATATTATTATTGCAGTATAAGAAATAACATAGGTATTCCTAACAGAAATATAAGTTTGCAAAATGATGGAGGTATTCTTAACTAAAAAAAAAATTAACACAAAGTATTATGTTTACAAAATAATGAACTGAAGGTAACTATTACTTTAAACAAAAAAAAAACAAGGCTTACACTATTTTTTTGCTTTGGTACTTTTGTTATTGGATGTTGCTTGACATTTATTTACTTTCGTATTAGTTTTTGAAACATTGGAATTAGCTTTTGCTTTTTGCAATGTTTTCTTTCAATTAGAAAATACGGTGGTGTTATTATGTTCTTTAAAAAAAGTACGAATAAAGGTAATATCCACAGCAGATATAAACTTAAAAAGCTTTGTAAGATCTGCAACTTTTGCAAATGGTAAAAGACATTTTTTCGGTTCTGGTGTATCAAGACACGTATTTTAATCAATATTTCTCAAAATTGTACCACACAAACACGCGGTGTTATTACTACTACTTGCATACAAAACTGAAACAGTAAAAATTATATTGTTCTAACCGCCCAAAATGCTCTCATGTCATTGGTTGGCCTGTCAGAACATTATAATACTAAACGGGTTTTAAATATGAGCGATAGAACAATTTAATACTGGTTTTATATATGTTTGTGTACTAAATTATATAGGTTGATCTATACACATAGAACAGAAATTTTTTGTGCTATTTTTCTACCTTAAAAATCGATTTCGCGCCAAAAGAGCTGTTAGAACAGTATAATACTCAACCCACGAAATTTCTAATGATAAAATTGTCAGCATTTGTATTTTCACAGTTGAACATTGACTTTCGTCCTACCATCACTGATAGTAATTTTTTTAGATGATATCTATGCTCTACCCCTCACAACAATACTTTTAGTATTTTAAACAAATATTGACTTTAGTATTCAGTTTACCTTTATTCAGATAATAATGCAATATTATTCAGGTAGCATACTAAAGCAAAATTAAGGCTTAAGATGACCTAGTTTATGTGAATTTCAAAGTCAAGTGCGTGTATCCAAAGACGGTAGGGTAATTTTTGTTCCACCCGTTACTCACGTAAATCTGTGTTGCATTCAATTATGTAGATATTGTATGGTTTAAAACCACCTAGAAATTGGTGGTATATTAGTCAAAATGTCCCACCCGTCACCATGAAATTATCCATTTTGTTATATTGAAATAATAAATTAGAAATAAATTATTGAGTTACAAATTTATTGTGAAAATTAATAAAAATAAAAATTTAAACTCCGCCATGCAGAAATCGGTATCTTAATTCATTTCCTTATATTAAACTTACGCTTACCCCTGTACAACCTCTCCTCTTCGATTGGGATAAAGTTCCGGATGCTGACCGTATCTAAGATAAACCACAAGTTGCTGTTCAGCTCTCGTGTCAAAGCTGAAATATGTTTGATCGGTGAAATTTTCAACATGGAACATCATCTTAACAAAAGAAGTTTCCGACATAAAAGTTTGAGGTTGTTCGCTTTCTCCGCAATACATTCCCGGTTCCTTGCGATTTGATACGTCTGTTTTCGCATTACCGTCAATAATCTACAATAAGAAAGGTGTATTATTCGATATGTTATAATGGGGGCTATTACAAGGAAAACGAATATTAAAAAAAAAACGGTTGACATATACAGTGGGTGTATAAAGTCTGCGTTAACGGCTTAATAACATCACTTAGTTTGTCTGGAATTCGAACGAATTTTATATTTTTAAATATAACACCCTGTATATTTTTTGATTTATAGTTTTCACTTTAAATTTGTTACACTTTTGGTATAACATACTTTGTTCCTAATATCAGTAGTTTTCGAAATAACGAGTACAATTTAGAAAAAATATATTTTTTATATTAAATGTTCAAACTGTTTTCCCTGTACAGCTTGACAGTGTGCTAATTGAAAACAAAATTTTTCAATTGTGTTGTAAATCGTTTCTGCCGTTATTAATTCAAATTCGTCCGAAATTCGACGCTGCAAATCGGCCAAATCTTGAGGTTTTGTGGTACAAACTTTGTTCTTCAAGTGTCCCCATAAAAAGTAGTCGTTGGGCGACAAATCAGGGGACCTAGGTGGCCACTCGATTGTACCCCCTCTACCGATCCACCTATTCGGAAAAGTATTGTTCAAAAATTCGCGCACGTTTCGACCAAAATTAGGAGGAGCTCCGTCCTGTTGGAAGAATGTACTTGCATAATTTGGACCCATCACATTTCGTATAGTAGGCACTATTTGCGTTTACAAGAGCTCAAGGTAAAGTTGTGATGTCAAATTTCCATCAATAAAAAATGGACCGATCTTGTGGTTACCCAGAAGCCCAGCCAACACATTCAATTTTCCAGGGCGTTGTGTATGACCTTCTCTCATCCAGTGGGGATTTTTATTGGCCCAAAACCTACAGTTGTGCCTATTGAATTTACCATTTAACATACATATTGCTTCGTCCGAAAATACTATAAATTTGAAGAACTGGTTATTTTGGTCAAACCTTGACATCATAATATCACAAAATTCAATTCTTCGCTCATAATCATCTTCTGATAACTCTTGAACTACATGTATTTTGAAAGGGTGATATTTATGTTTTATTAAAACATTATGGACGGATTTGAAGCAGACGGCACTTACTTGAGAAATTTTTCTTAATGAAGAAACAGGGGTTTCAACAACATGTTGTAAAATTTCTAAACTTTTCTCTTCATCTACTACTGCTGGTCGTCCTATCATCGCCTATCTCTACAATTTTCAGTTTCTTCGAACCGTCGGACAGTTTTTAGAACAGTTGCTTTTGAAATTGGATTTCGGTTTGGAAATGCATCATTAAATAGATTTTTAACCTCTTCGTAAGACCTGACCCTATCGCCATATCCTCTCATCATAAGAATTGTAATTCTTTCACTTTCAGTTAAAGACATTTTTCAATGCGATCTCCCCCCCCCCCCCGCGGCCTGGCGCCCCTTTACTACTTAAAAAACAATTTTGAAAAAGCAAGATTGGTCTTATATTATTTTTAGTAAAGAAGAGCGATGGGAATAAACTTAATAAAACCGGTTTTGAAAGCGTCCCATCACATTAAATTTATTTTCTCGTATATAGTGGATTTTAACTTCATTTGGGGTCAGACCCCTGTTTCCCAGGGAGCATGAAGAAGGTGAATTCCTATGAAATTTGGGCGTGACCCCAAACAATTTTTGCCTGCGGCGCTTTAGCTCCGCAATCTGCGCCCCTCCGATAGTTCGCCCCCTCCGCCTCAAAATGCTGACTACGCCACTGCACAAGCCCCTGCTTGAATGGTTACTCTTCGATGACTTTTTTTATATTACGATATCTTATAGTTTCAGTTTGTAATTTTAATAGTTAATTAACTAATATGAGCATTGTCGTGAAAGTTTTACGTTAATAGAAAGGGTAAGTAAATATATTTCTGAGAATTCCAGTTTTAATGAGCCGATTAGCGGCTATTGTTGTGGCTAGTTACTTACCTGCATGAACCCGCCCTCGCAATGGGTTCCATTGAGCAATTTTCCTACTTTAAATTTGTTGAATTTAATCCTCAGAATCCAATCTTTTGGGGTTCCTCGGAAAGACCTGAACCTGTACCAGCAGGTCATCGGCTTTCCGAAGTTATTTGATGTTACCTCCGGACTAGCCACATCTTCGTATATATCCACTGTCTTGTTACAGTGGTCATTTTTTATTTCGGCTGAAAGAAAATGGAAATCCTCCTGTTATTTTGTGTTACCTTTTTTATTTAATTTTATTTCAGTTAATATTTAAAAAAGCGTTTGAATTTAAATATAATAACCAAGCGGACAGATCTAAAAATGATCTTGTGTGAAAGAATTAGAGAACACCTTAGATCTAAAAGAATTCAACATGACAATAATTCCCTTTTTAAAACCCACCTAAAAACCAATAGTCATTATTTCGATCCTGATAAAAACTTCAAAGGTTTACGCCACCTAAATAAAGGCAAAAGATTTGACATTCTCGGCAATATTGAAATAGATATTTCTAAGTCACGTTCACTGTTCACCCCAAAACCTTAATGAACATTCAAAGCAAACTTATCGTCGATATATTTTCTCCGCTGTAAAGGGCTTTAAAGAGCAATCCACATCATTTTAACTGCGATTGTCCAGATCAGCTTGTGAAGGCCGACGTAAGATTTGTCAACCAACACAAAACCAAAAAAAGAAAAAAAATTAGTGTGATTCCCCAAATCCTTCGCTCAATACAATCTGTACGTTTTTAACGAATCGATATTAAATCAAATATTGACCTCTGGTAGAAAGTTTTTTACTTGCTCTGTAATTAGATATGTGTTTCGTGATCTTTACTTTGTACACTTTTTTTAAATGTAATTGATAAAATTAATTAATAACTAATGTGTAAGTCCATTGTTATATCGTTGGATGTGGATATTTTTTCGTGCTAACCTGTAAGTACTTTCACTATTGTAATTACTATGTAATTGTATTATTTACCTTTAAATCTTGTATACAGGGTCCTGCAACAGTGCGTCGGGCTGTCATAGCTCCTAAACGAATTAAGTTAGAATTTTCATTTATATGCAGGCTTCCTATTGCATCAAAGAGTGCATTTCAGGAAAATATTTTTGCATATACAGGGTTGCCCAAAAAAGTGTGGTAACATAATGTTGAATTTTTTTAAACGGGACCCCTGCATTTTTTTGCATATTTTGGTTTATATTATTATCCTTTATTAATGTCTATAATTTTATGCAACTTGCTTTGGTAGTTTAAGAGCAATAAATTAAAAACTAAAATAAAAAAATTTAGCAGCTCTGAAGAAAAACCAAAAAAAAATCTGAAAACATTTTTGGTAATCACGGCATTGCACAGAAATAATAACAAGGAGTCCAGAGATACGATGAATTGAAGAGTTTTCATCAATTTTATACATGGTGTTCTAAATAAGGTTTCAAAAATGAGTAATTAAAAACTCATTTTTCTCAAATTTTTCAAATAGAACACCCTGTATATTTTTAACTAATGTAACGTAGAATTCATAAACAAATATTTTTTGCGATACAAAGATGTAGGTTATTTCCAGCCGTTTACGAAATAATTGCAAATTTCGTAAATTCTGTTGTGTAAAAATGTAAAAAGAACGTTTATTTTATTAACTAAACATATTATATGCCTGAACTAATATTATAAACTACAATAAATGTTCATAATGTCTTCAATTTTGATCTGTGCATAAATTAATACGCTCTTGAAAAGATCTATTTACTTCCCTTAACATTTCAGGTGGTATACTACCAAACACGTCTCTAATTCTTTGCTGCTTATTAATGGCAGTTGTCGGCGGATTATTATAAATAATTTGCTTTACATGTCCCCATAAAAGAAAGTCAAGCTTTGTTAGA
The DNA here is from genome assembly GCA_963920685.1 of Polydrusus tereticollis. Taxonomy (NCBI): domain Eukaryota; kingdom Metazoa; phylum Arthropoda; class Insecta; order Coleoptera; family Curculionidae; genus Polydrusus; species Polydrusus tereticollis. Next base: position 40,948,921 of record OY987333.1, read on the forward strand.
TCCAAAGAGGATAGGACGTTAGATCCGGCGATCTAGCAGGCCAGTGTGTAGGTCCGTTTCTACCGATCCATTGGTTGCGAAAGGTATCATCAAGGTAATTTCTTACATCCCGTGAGAAATGCGCCCGAGCTCCGTCTTGCTGAAACCACATCCTATTTCTAATATGTGGAGCAACGTCTGCCAGTAAACCTGGTAAATCATTTCGTAAAAAGTTTAAATACATGGGACCATTAAGATGACCATTAAAAAAATATGGACCTATCACAGTATCACCAATAATTCCGCCCCACACATTCAAAGACCACTGGTGCTGCTGATCGATTTGTCTCATATATCGCGGATTTTCTGTGGAATAATAGTGACAGTTATGCCTATTTACACAACCGGTGTTATGAAATGTAGCCTCATCAGAGAATAAAACATAATTGAAAAACATAGGATCTTCTTGAAATTTCATTCTTGTCCAGGCACAGAATTCGAGTCGATTTTGAAAATCTCTATCGCTAAAAGCTTGATGGAATTGAATGTGGTAGGCATGAAAACGATGCTTTTTTAAAATTCGTTGTACAGATTTTTCGCTAATATCTACTGCTTTCCCTATTTTATTTTTGCTTATATGTGGATCTTCAGTAACTGGTTATAATACTTCTAATTCTTTTTCCTCGTTGGTGACAAGCTTTGTTCTTTCTTCTTTTGTGTACACGACATTTCCAGTTTCAACAAATCTTAATAATAATCTTTTAAAACTTTTTTCGTCAGGCTGCCTTCTCTCTGGATAACGTGACGCGTAAACTCTACTTGTTAACAAGCAATTTTTTTCGCTCTCGCCTATTTAAAAAATCATATCAACTAACTCCTCTTTACTAAAATTCATTTTAATATCTTATACTTAAGCGCTAAGTACTATTAGCCTTAAATGACAACTTTTTTGAATTAATTAAGCTTGTCAAATTCAAATAAAAATGGAATCCCTATCGTATTTCAAAGCCTACCAAGATTTTTATGCGTAACCTTTACTAATACATTATTTTGCTGTTATTTGAACAGAAATGTTAAGGGAAGTAAATAGATCTTTTCAAGAACGTATTAGTTTATGCACTGATCAAAATGGAAGACAGTTGGACATTTATGGTAGTTTATAATATTAGTTTAGGCATATAATATGTTTAATTAATAAAATAAACGTTCTTTTTACATTTTTACACAACAGAATTTACGAAATTTGCAATTATTTCGTAAACGGCTGAAAATAACCTACATGTTTGTATTGCAAAAAATATTTATTATATTATATATTATATATTATATTATATTATATTTAGAACACCCTGTATAAAATTGATAAAAACTCCTCGATTCATCGTATCTCTGGACTCCTTGTCATTATTTCTTAACAATGCCGTGATTACCAAAAATGTTTTCAGATTTTTTTTTTGGTTTTTCTTCAGAGTTGCTAAATTTTTTTATCTTAGTTTTTAATTTATTGCTCTTAAACTACCAAAGCAAATTGCATAAAATTATAAATATTTATAAAGAATAATAATACAAACCAAAATATGCAAAAAATACAGGGTGCCCCATTTAAAAAAATTCAACATTATGTTACCACACTTTTTTGGGCAACCCTGTATATGCAAAAATATTTTCCTGAAATACATTCTATAATACAGTATAAGCCCGCATATGAATGAAAATTCTAACTTATTTCGTTTAGGAGCTATGAAAGCCCGACGCACTGTTGCAGGACCCTGTATATTTACTTACAAACCACTCGCCCTGAGGATGACCCTTTGATCGAAACACGTAGGAATTGTTTAAAATAAAGAAGATGATAGGACTTCTACGGCTACATGTACTATAATAATATAACGTAAAGTAAAACACACAATCTGCTCCACTAGTTTAATGTACAATTTTTAAGCCATACATGTTTCGGAGGCATAAACCTCCATCATCAGTGGGATAAAATCACTTAAGTATTCTCCTTTTTATCTATCATCTTTCCGAGCTCTCTGATGAGCCTATTGTCGCTTAAGTTTTGCTTGTTTCACTAATACTTCTTTTCTATCTCTAATTTGCAGTTCTCACAATGTCCTTTTCTCTTCTACTGACTTAATTTTATCCCACTGATGATGGAGGTTTATGCCTCCGAAACATGTATGGCTTAAAAATTGTACATTAAACTAGTGGAGCAGATTGTGTGTTTTACTTTACGTTAAAATATCACTCCACTGAGAGATGGACTTCTTCCATAAAATCTATAATAATATGTATAATTAAATAGCATAGAAGGACATTAAGAAATTGATGAGATACATATTTACCTTAAATCAAGTAAATACATTTTTTAAACCCATTTAAATAACTGCTTTATATGATTGATTTAGATGAGGTACATCCTGTAAAGTTGCTACCTACTTAAAACGATATTAACTGTTTGGAAGAATTACAGGAACTCGCTAATAAACGTCCTTTGCATACCTAATTGAGTGTATACGTACCCATTTATTTTATTCAGGTTTACTGAGATTTGTTTACCTTTGACTCAATATGTTATAATTTTCTTTACCTTTGCCGCAAGAAGTTGGGTTGATTCTTACACTTAAATTAATTTTAATATATTAAAATAATGAAAAACGCTCTGGCAAGTTCACTTTACTTTAGTATTTTAAATATTCAAAAATTGTTTTGTATTATACAAAGAAGCACAATTAGTTTACCTGTATTTTTTACTAATTCTAAGCACCAGACGACATAATATTTTGGTTTAATATATTTTTGTTTGTCGTGATATTGGGTGAGGAGTGTTATAATGCAAAATCCGATAAAAGGCTCGAAATATTTTATTTAAATTTTAAGACACCCATAAGGAGGTTGGGGTACAAGTTTTAAATTATTTTTTACATTTACACTCCTCCAGATCTTTAGCTGGCTGGTAACAAATTTAAAATAAAAAGGTATTTATTTTCTTCGATAATTCGATTCTCCGTCAACAACTACGTAAGCACGCAGAAAATTGTTACCTTTACTCTGCTTTATCAAGAGTGAATGATTCAGAATCATTCATTCTTGATAAAGCTATTATAGTGATAGCGAAACTAGTGGAATTTTATAAATAATTCTTTAAAGTTTCAAATATAGTGGAATTAAAGTAGAAATTATGTTTAATATCTCATTTAATTTTGAAAAGTAAAGTTTGACGTTTATGATAAAAAGTTAAAATTTAAAATAAATTTCGATAATTTCGAAAATATTACTGACGATTTATAGAAATGATGTAGTAGGTCGGTACACTAGTCAAACGTTACCAATTTGTGCACTAAACTTTATTAAAGAAAGTTAAGTTTAATTAAACTTGGGCAGCTTGGGCTTAACTTTCTATGTGGTACAGGGTGTCCAGTTTTCGTGTGTTTTTATATACCAGCTTACTTATTATAAAAGATAGAAATATGGGGTTTGCGGCTTACTGTTCTATTACTTTATGAAAATTTCATTGCCGCAAACGAAATTTTCATAGTCCTCTCAGTTTTTGACAAACATTTTGAAAATTTGTCGTTTTCGACGCTCCCCTGTATTTCGATTATTTGATAACTTATCAATAAGCTGAAAATGGGTTATTATAGAGTTTTTTTTTATGTAGATTTCAGTGGCGTAGTTAGTGTTTTTTCTAAAAAATTTTGTTCTTGAGTTATGATCCAACCTTGTGTTTTTTTAAATGGGACACCCTATATATTATTTGTTTGTCTTATCCCTGTTTTTAAAAGCTTTTCAGTTATATATAATAGTTCATACTTGTTTCTTTTAAAAGGGATAATATTGACATTTTTAGTAAAATTAATCATTTTTCGTATAGAAGGCTATGCCTGCAAATAAAAAACAAAATTAACAACATTATTTTTATTATACAACTTTATATTATTACATAACTTTAAGCCAACAATAAAACAAATATATTATTTTATTAAATTACAAAAATTACTCGAATTGGGCTCCGTTGTGTTCTAAACACTTTCGACACACCGTTTCAATTCTTCGCAACGCATTTAATAAAATAATTGACCTTACCAGCAAAGGCCTAAAGATTTCATGGGTAGCTTCTCAAAATTGATCAATATTGTGGTATTGTCTCTTATATAACTGATTTTCTATATATTACCAAAAAAAAAATCCAACACAGAAAGATCAGGTGATCTTGGAGGCCACCTGACAGGTCCATTGGTACGGATCCGTTTATCGGGAAATGTGGTTTCTAATTATTCTCTCATTATATGAAAATTGTGAGTTGGAGCGCCATCTTGCCAATAAATTATTTAAATCGTTCAAAGGACCGTCCTTCAATAATTCCATTAGTGCATCTCGCATTATATCTAGGTGTCTATTTCGGTTTAAAGTCCTTTCATAGATAAAATACTTGATTTTAGTGCCAATAATAAAGCATGGCACGCTAAATTCAAACCGACCTTGACGTTCTCGTGGAAATATTACGTGTTGGTTCTCTTGGGACCAGTACCTTGAATTGTTTCGGTTTAAGATACCAGACCTCGTAAAATAAACCTCTTCGGACAATACCACCCCTCTTTCAAAGTTTACGCTTCCCTGCAACATTTGTAGGTACCAGTTGCAAGAAACTATCCTACGTTGTGTGTCACCGGGATGCAAATGTTGGACGAGATGGTATTTGTATATGGTTTTAATTTATATTTTTTTAGGATTCTTCATTTGTTAATCCCAACTTCATCATACACTTTTCTGCATGATATGGATGACTGTAACAAACTTTTTAGAAAAAAACTAACTAGCCACTGAATTCTACATAAACAACTCTATAATCAAATCAAAATATGCTTTATTGTCATAAAGTATTATTTTCATCGACAAAACCTTTTTTTTTAAATTAAATTAACAATAAAATATAATAATATAGTAAAACTTAAAATATCGGAATAAAGAAAAAAAAATGCAAATAATTATGACAGAGGACAGAGTATCACCAAAATATTCATCTAGAGTATAATAAGCTTTTTCCAATAATAACAATTTTTAACATTTTTTTTAAACATTTTAAAATTTGACATTTTCTTAATAAAATCTGGAAGATAATTAAAGATTTTAAGAATCATAAATTATGAATTTTTTTACAAGACTTGAAGAAGGAATAGGTAAACATATATTAAAGGTTTGTCTTGTATTATAAGTATGTGAATTAATACTATTTCTATGCTTTTTATGAATGAAACAAACTGTTTCCAATATAAAAATTGAAGTGTTAAAATTCTTTGTCAGATAAATAGTTTAACAAGAATCTCTAGATCTAGCTTTGCACAAATATCGGATAGCTCTTTTTTGTAAAATAAAAATTGAATTTAGAAGATATTGGCTTGAATTTCCCCAGAAACAAATTCCATATCTCAAAAGAGATTCTATTAAAGCAAAATAAACATTTCGAAGAGCCGCCATTTTCACTTCATGAGAAAGTTCTCTCAGGGCATAACATCCTGAAGTTAATTTCCCTAATAACTTTTTGATATGTTCATTAAAAGAAAGATTTTGAGTGATATAGATTCCTTAAAATTTTATAAATTTGGGGTTATTAATTAACTTTGCAGCTCTATCAATCTCTTGCTTGCCTTTTAATTCCCTTTGACCCAAATCTACTCTACCTGGAATTTTTTAGTATAGAGAATAGTTATGAGGTTTAGAATTTTTGCAATAAGAGAATTATTGCAACCGTTGTTACGATACACTGCTAGAACCACTGACTGCGAGCTTGACAAAATAACTACCCTTTGACATGTCGTATCATCAGTTACATGTTTTAGGAATTTTATAATAGCCTGGGCCTCGGTGGTGAATACTGGTGCTCTATCATCGCACTTATACCGGGTGATGCATGGCTTAGTTAAACATAGGAAATAAATTTTAAGTTGGCTAAATATTGGCTCTCTGTATCTTTTAGAAAATAATTGTATTATATTTTTTGAAGCCGCCAACATAATAAACCGATGTACCAAGTTTGAATAAATTTTAATTAGCCAATCCTAACTTATTCAATTAAATGTGATGACAAAATTACGAAATTTTCAAAGTTTAGGTAATACAGCAAACACCGCAAATAATTTCTATGGCGCTATTGTCAAAAATTGACGTAAAGCTGGGCATAACGAATAAAGATTATTTCACATTAAAAACAGATTTTCGTTTCACCAATCCGGCAATCATACATCCAAAATAAAAGACAACCTTATGTTTTTCTTACTAAGCCTTTAATTTTACATAACATACCTAATACTACAGATTTTCACAAAAACATTAATTAATTGAATGTTTAAGCGACACTCCATTAACAGCTAAACAATATCCTAACCGGTCATAAAATTCATTTCTAATATTACTGAGTTGATATTGAGAAATTCTGTAACATTCTAACGAAATACAGTTTTTTAGTTGGTCTAGATTTCCAAATTTTACATCTTAATAAATAAATTTTTTTAAGTAACCCCACAGAAAGAAGTCGTTTGGCGTAAGGTCAGGAGACCTGGCTGGCCAAAGGATTAGATGCCGTGGACCAATAATATTTTGTAGTATGTAGTATTCCCTAACCATGAGAGAATTATGGGCAGCATCCATTTGATACCAGATCTCCTAATTTTCGCGTACAACTTCTTCTAGTTCAATTCGATTGTGTTGTAAGTCCAAATAGGTTACTGCTGTAAGGTTGCCTTCCATAAAAAATGATCCAATAATGTGATGTCCTACAATTCCCGCCCAACCGTTTATTTTTTTGTGGATATTGCGTCAGAGTTTGAACAAGACGATGTTTATTTTCTTGGCTCCAATACCGGCAATTTTGAACATTTGGTTCGTTGTTGAGGGTGAGTGTACCGGGTGTTCCACCTAAAGAGGTAATCGGCTATATCTCAGAAAGTAATAACACTAGGACTTTGGGAAAAAAATATATATCGATAAAAGCGGCCAAGAGAAATTGCTGGAAATTATTTTCAAGTTAGAAAAATGACCGCTAGGGGTAAGAGAACTTTCAAAATAGAAATGCCGATTTTCTCTTCATTTTTCTTAATAAAAATATGTTAAAAATATAAGCATTGTTTTCTTCATAAAATTATGCAGTTTTATGTTAGGAATAGTTTTTTTCTATTTTTAATAATAAAGTGGTGGGAGAAGGTCAAACTTTTTTTCTTTCAAACGCTGATATATCTGCATTGGATAAACCGATTTTATTCAACTTGGTCTTGAAAAAAGCCCTTATTTTCCTCTACACGCAGAGCTATTAACTATACCATATTGATTCTGATGGTGGCCACTAGATGGCGTTTTTCCGTAATTCCTCAATGAATAAGGATCTTTTCAAAAAAATCAAATGTTATGATATGACTTTTTCATCATATTTTATTTTAGGCTTATAAAGGCTATTAAATAGTGGAATAAAAAATCCAGGTCCGTATTTAAAATAAAAAAGTTGATGATGGTCGCTCGAATCCGAAACGTCGGATTAAAAAACTAACCCCATCAGCTCGTAGAGGAGGAAAGGTTACTATAAGGAACTGAAAACCGCAACGTGATATATTTTGTTAAACTAGAGAAATTAGGGATAATAATAATTAATATGGAAAAATAGGTCATTTTTTAAAACATTAATTAATCGTTTAACAAAAGATATTACGTTGCGGTTTTCAGTTCCTTATAGTAACTTTTCCTCCTCTACAAGCTGATGGGGTTAGTTTTTAAATCCGACGTTTCGGATTCGAACGACCATCATCAACTTTTTTTATTTTAAATACGCACCTGGATTTTTTATTCCACTATTTAATAGCCTTTATAAGCCTAAAATAAAATATGGTGAAAAAGTCATATTATAACATTTGATTTTTTTGAGAAAATCCTTATTCATTGAGGAATTACGGAAAAACGTCATCTAGTGGCCACCATCAGAATCAATATGGTATAGTTAATAGATCTACGTGTAGAGGAAAAGAAGGGTTTTTTTCAAGACCAAGTTGAATAAAATCGGTTTATCCAAAGCAGAGATATCAGCGTTTGAAAGAAAAATAGTTTGACCTTCTCCCACCACTTTATTATTAAAAATAGAAAAAAACGATTCCTAACATAAAGTTGCATAATTTTATGAAGAATACAATGCTTATATTTTTAACATACCTATTTTTATTAAGAAAAATCAAGAGAAAATCGGCATTTCTATTTTGAAAGTTCTCTTACACCCCCTAGCGGTCATTTTTCGAACTTGAAAATAATTTCCAGCAATTTCTCTTGGCCGCTTTTATCGATATATATTTTCCCAAAGTCCTAGTGTTATTACTTTCTGAGATATAGCCGATTACCTTCTTAGGTGGAACACCCGGTACAATACCACTAAATCATAGTTACTTTTGCCTTAATGGAATAGCTCATATTTAGCTATAATTAAAGCGCCTTCAATAAAAGTGTTGTCACTGACGCTACTTTTCGTTTTGTCATTGACAAATAATAGTTTGCAGTATTACCTAAACTATGAAAATTTCGTAATTTTGCCATAACATTTAATTGAATAAGTAAGGATTGGCTCATTAAAATTTATTCAAGCTTGACACATGGGTTTACTATATCGGCATCTTCAAAAAATTATAATACTGTTTTTCTCTAAAATGTACAGGGGATTTCTTATGTTCAACTAAGCCATGCATCACCCGGTATACAATATTAGCTTCGGGAATAGCAAAAGCACTGCAGCCGACTCCATTCTGACTCTTTCAGCCGTCCGTGTAATGTAATAATTTGAAAATTTGCTTAGGTGCTGGTTGAGTATAGCACGATTAAGACTTGGGAAGTGTACTTCCAGAATGTGGTGTTCACTCTAATATGTGAAATTTCGTAAGCAAACTCAAATAGAAAATGTTTTCACCTTGTTTCAGCCGATTGCTCAAAGGACTTTGCCTTAGCAAACGCATCAGCTAAGGGTGGACTAGTTTTATTATCCAAAAGGGACATATTAAGTTAGCGATGCCTAGTTCTCCGATTTTATTGACAATATAACTGTTTGTGTATTGTGAATTTTTCTGCCGACATTTACCTTCTTAGCGACAATGGGGTTTCGTTGCATTTGGATAATAATGATTGTGTAGGAGATGACCTAAATGCCCCTACAACTAGTCTAAGAGCTTTTATAGTGGATTGTACCTGAGCCGTAGAAAATATACCCAGTATCCAAAATCGATCGAGTGAAGGATGTATGAAGCATAATTATTTTATAATATTATAAAGATATTTCAAGAGAGTAGCCAAATTAAAATTTTTGATAGTAAGTTTATGTATAAAGGTAGCCCAAAAATAAGTTACGACCATAAACTTCATTTTTTCAAATGAAAACATCAATTTTTTATATCATTTTTAAATTTTGCATGGAATTCTAAGTATGTTTCATGTATAGGGTGTTGCACTATAAATGGACCCCCCCTTACACTTTTTTATCCGATAATATTAGAAAAAATGGTAAATACGAAAGTTCTAGGGTACAACGTAAAACTTTTTATGAAATAGTTTAAATATATATAGGGTGTGGCAGAAAGACGTAGCAAACAAAAATATAGTTTTTTCTTATGGAACATCCTGTATATAATACGCTTAAATGATAGGGCTGGTCTTCCTGATAAAAATGATATATAATTTGTTATACTTATTATTATGTTAAAGTCAAAAAACTCATATTTAAATTGTAGGTACTTGTAGTAGGCCATGGATTAATTGTACTTGTAGCAGGCCATGGATTAACCATGGCGCTTTCAATTATTATTTGGATGTTATGTTTGACAACTTGTCAGAATTATCTGATTATAATAATAACCGTTTTAAAATGATTTATACAGTGCAAGAAAAATTTGAAATATCGTGTTTATACATTAAAAATAATAAGAATAGACATGCTGCCAGACGAGAATATATTATGATTCTACATGACAAAACGGACGCGTGTCAGCTTTAAATACATTTAAGCGTGTATATGAACTACTAAGGAATACTAACGCTCTAAATAGAAGAAACAGGACTGTTACTATAAATGAAGATGAAGAATTACAAGTCATTTTATATTTTCAAAGTATGTTTATTTATCGATTTATATAAAAAAAAATCGTAAATGCACAACAATCAATAATAATGCTGCATTATTAATTCTAGAGTATCCTGCTAATTCCATAAGAGATGGTGCCAAAGATCTTGAGAAAAGTGTATGAAAAATTTATAGAACTTTGAAAAAACACAAGTTCCACCCGTTTAAGCCGACAAAAGTCCAGCATTTAACTTAAACTAACAAACAGAAACGTTTGGAATTCTGCAGAATTATGCTAGAAACTCTTGAAAGGTATCCAAATATTTTTTACAAAATAATATGGAGTAATGAATGAATCATGCTTCAGCACGGCAGGAATTCCAAATAGAAAAAACATACATTATTGGTCTACCGACAATCCCGAAAAGTTTTTTGAAGTAAAACATTCTGGTCGCCGATCTGTAAATGTTTGGTGTGGGATAAAAGACTTTAGGATTTTGGGTCCGATCTTTATTAACCATTCTCTGACTGGTATACGTTACCTTGGCATGCCACAATACGACATTGAAGATTTGTTTGATGATTTACCCCTAAATGAAGCGCAAGGTATTGTTTTTCAACAAGATGGGGCACCAGCCCGTAATATAGGCGGGGTAACAACTTTGCTAAATGAAAAGTATGAAACCTGGATTGGGAAAAATGGAACAATTAAGTGGCCGCCGAACAGTCCAGACCTAACTCCGCTTGATACCTTTTTATGGGGGTATTTAAAAAATAACATCTACCTTAAAGGACATGACAATGTCGACTTATTGAAAGCACAAATTCGAAATCAAATCGATACTATAAATAGAAATCAACACTGGGTAGTCAAAGCTATCCGTAAATTAAAAAAAAACATATCGTCTTTGTATAGAGATGAACGGCGGTCATTTCCAGCACCTTAAGGAATTTCAATAGAAATATGTGTTCTTAGTTCTGCTATGTTTTAGTTTTTTTAATGTTCCTTATAAAAAAATTTTGTTTAAAAATTATTCATTATCAGTAGGTATGTTAAAATTATGTATTAAAAAATCAATTTTTATTTTTTTTGTAGTAATTTTGAAAGATATTTACACAATGGAAAGTGCGTTTTTCAATCCATGGCCTACTACAAGTACAATTTAAATATCCGTTTTTTGACTTTAACATAATAATAAGTATAACAAAGTATATATCATTTTTATCAGGAAGATCAGTCCTATCATTTAAGAGTATTATATACAGGGTGTTCCATAAGAAAAAACTATATTTTTGTTGGCTACGTCTTTCTGCAACACCCTATATATTATATTTAAACTATTTCGTAAAAAAATTTACGTTGTACCCTAGAACTTTCGTATTTACCATTTTTTTTAATATTATCGGATAAAAAAGTTAAAGGGTGGTCCATTTATAGTGCAACACCCTGTACCATGTCCTATACTTAAACTCAACAGTTATCGAAAAAATTAGGATATCAATAAGTCAGACCTGTTTATTTAAAAAGAACAGAACAACAAATCAAATTAAATGTTGAAAATGTCCACCATTTACGGCTTGACAATATCCAAGGCGATCAATAAAACTCTCTTTGTACGTTCTCAACCATTTCCGCAGTTATGGCACTTACTTCACGTCGGATCCCCTCTTTCAACTCCTGCAGATTATTTGGCCTATCAATTTTGATTTGAGGTAATCCCACAAAAAAAAATCCAGCGGAGTTAGGTCTGGCGACATAGCAGACCATTCGATAGGTCCTCTCCTTCCTATCCACCGATTGGATATACTTGTCCAGATAAAGACTGTTCAAAGAAAAATGGGCCAATTACTCTTCCGCGCACTATTCCACACCAGACATTTGTTTTTTGATGGTACTGCCTGTGAACCTCCATCATCCAATGCGGATTTACTGTTGCCCAATAACGACAGTTTTGTCCGTTCACATTACCGTTCAAACAGAACGTATAGCTTCATCGAAAAAAATAATATTTTTATTATTATGTTTAACAGCAGTAAGCGGCTGTGGCCGATGAGACTGCTGTGTGCACTTATGTCTTTGGTTTCTTTTTAATTTTTATTATTTCAGGCACTTTCATATAGTCAACATTTAGAGTATCACGTCACAGTTCCCAGTCCAGGTACAGTTCACAGTTAAGGTTAAGGTAGACAACTAAAGATAGTGCACGATGGTGCCATTTATCGTTTCTAGGTTTTTGTCAAGCCTGTTCTTGAAGATGTTCCGATTTGGGGCAAGGATGGTTTCCTCATTAAGGGCATTCCACCTGTACACGACACGGTTAGATAGGAAGTTTTTTCGTATCAGATGAGAGCTTTTCTCCTTTTTTAATTTTTGTGAGTGTCCTCTGAGCTCATTAGTATTTGAAATAAAGAAGTTTAGGTTAAGGTCATCGCAGTAGTTGTTGTTCAGGATTTTAAATGTTTCGATCAGGTCTCCCCTGTCTCTTCTCTCTTTGAGTGTGGTTAGTCCAAAAGCTGAGAGGCGTTCGTTGTAGGGTGTATCTACCAGGGTTGTTGGGATCCTGGTAAACCTCCTCTGGACTCTTTCCAGAGCCTCTATGTCCTTGGAGTAGTAGGGATTCCACACTGCATGGGCATGCTCAAGTTTGGGTCTAACATATGTTTTATAGATCTTATTCATGAATTCTACTGTTTTATTGGAAAATGCTCTTTGTATTAGGTAGATAAACGAGTTACTTTTTTTTATAATTTGATTTATATGAGATTCCCATTTTAGGTCTGCCCGCATTAGTACCCCAAGGTCTTTTTGCTCTTCCACACTTTTCAATTGTGTTCCATGCAGTGTGTATGTATTGTGCGGGTTTTTAGCTCCTATGTGCAGGATGGTGCACTTCTCTTCATTCAGCTTCAGCAGCCAGGTCTCAGTCCAGGCTTCTATCGCCGCTATGTCCTCAATAAAGCGTGCTAGGTCCAAGGTTGGATTACAGTATAATTTGGTGTCATCTGCGAAGTAAGAGATTTTCGTTTTGATGTGTTGGCTCAGGTCACTTATGTAGAGAATGAAGTTTTGTACTAAATTATTATCTAGATTGCATATATTTTGCATGCGTTCAGAAAACTCATTCGCCTACTCAAATCATCTTCAAGTAACTCATGCAATACAATAACTTTATATGGGTGATATTTGTGCTTTTGAACTATTCGGTGAACAACAGATTTCCGCATGTGAAATGTGAAAACTGGCCCGTTTGTGCGACAGAGGAGTACATGGATTTTCTTCCAAGGAAAGCAAAACGTCAAGTTGTTCATTTTCATCTCAAGCAGGACGACCAGACTTAGGCAAATCTCTAACATGACCGAATTCTCTAAATTTAGCCTCTATTCTACTCACCACCTTTTAACATATGGGAGGATGATCAAGATGGATGGAGTTCATTGAATAATTGAGCAACTTGGCAACTACGCTTGACAATTACTTATTGGAAGTAAATTTGTCATAGTTTCTATGGGACTAAATGGTGACAAGTCAACATTCAGAAATAGCAGAATGGAAAAAGAAAACAAAATAAACACACAATGAAATGCTTTGCTCGATTTACAAATAAATTCTCAGAAATACGGTCTTACTAATTGATATGTTCAATCGCAATTTTTCCGATAACTGTTGAGTTTAGGTATAGGACAGGGTATATGAACAAAACTTAGAATTCGATGCAAAATTCAAAAATGATATAAAGAATAGATGTTTTTATTTGAAAAAAATGAAGTTGAAATGAGTCGTAACTTATTTTTGGGCTACCCTGTATACATGAATTTACCATAAAAAACACATTAAGAAATTAAGCCTCTTATATTTAAAAAATTATTTTAAAATCAATTATTTTCGAGGCAAAGTTCTCAATTGCGGTTGCCCGTTTGATTCCACCCAGAGCGATGCATGGTAGAAATACACGACGAGCCACTGCAGCCCACCCGTACGTGGATCAGCTTGGTGTCCTTCGAACGACACTGTTTTAGAAAAATTTCATCTGAAAAACGTCATCACTCTGGAATGACCTCCCTAAGGCCGTGTTCCCCAACAAATATAATCAAAGATTCAAAACCAACGTAAATCGTTTTCTGGGCACACACACCGCTCGAAGAACGCCATAAATAAATGATCTTGCAGTGCTGTGTTTGATCTTAAGGAAAACATTTTGTGAACGAAAATATTTGTCTTTGACAAAATTGCTTTTCTGCCTATAAGTACCTCAATTACATCTAAAGAAAAATTCATGTTATTTTGCATATGAGAAAACGTAGCAGGCGAAAAATCAAAAAAAAAGTGTCAATAAACAATGGAGGAGTAATCAGTTTGGGTTGTTGCCTTCAAACCTTTTTAAACCCTCTCTAAAATAAAACAATTTTAACCAAAATCAGTAAAAATAGAGCGAGAGGTATGATAACGATATTACGTTTTATTTGACATTCCAACTGATTGTCTTTCCTGCTTATTCCATTTTTCTTCTTTTTTTTTTTGTACGAAAACGACAAGAAATTCTTGATGATGATCTTTTAAATGTTAAGGGGGCCTGCAGCCCATAGCCCACCCCCTGATTAATCCCTTATAACAGTATAAACTACAAACATTTCAAAAAAGAAATTATTACCAATGACAATATGTTTTTTTTTTGAATATTTAAATACGTTATATCTCAAGTATCTACTTACCTTTTTTAATTGATGATGGACTCCCTAGGGCATCAGATATAAAGTGTATAATCAAGATACAATTAAACACTAACCAGAAGTGTTTAACTCCCATTTCTTTTATTTCTTCATGTTCCAAAAGGCACACTATTTACAATCACTACTTTTAAAAATTTTGCAGAGTATAAAAATCCTTTTAATAGTGATTATAAAATCGAACATTTACCTCCGGATATTTAAGGGGGGCATATTTTTATTTAAAACACCTAGAAATAAGATATTGTTGGTCTCAAGGGTTTTTTCGGGGCAGGTTTTTATTGAGCTCGAGCGTGTGCACAGAATGAACCTCCACAACTCCGGCGCGTACAACCGAATAAAATCAACTCCAGACTGTCTGTATATCGGCTCAAACTCTGAATTCCCAGCAACTTTCAGGGATTTGACGATGTTGCGCGAATAATCCCGTCCCGGGACGAAGCTCGCTCCGAAATATTGTTCTCCTTTTTAAGCTCAAAATTATATTGCTTTTTTAAGCTAAAGTTACCGATAAGACCCTTTAAAAAGTATATGGGCTCTGGATTTACTAAAATTTTATCATCGTATCTGGAACGCTGGACTAGCATACGGGGTCCTGCAACTCAGGTCCCTTGATCTCTAAATTATATACTATTAGAGATACAGATTTTGATCTGCTACAGGGTAATACATATGATAGGGGACTATATTTGGAAATTATTTTCAAATACTAGGTTGTTCAAAGGTCCTACATAATATTCATATTTTTTCAATAAGTTACTTTTAAGAAAAACATAAGGTATTTATTGGGGGTTTCCGGGGTTTAAACTCAGTCGCAGAAACCGTCAGAACTGAATATCCTTTAGTAAATAAATTAATTTCAAATTTAAAAAAAGTGTTTCTAAAAGCACCTCTAAGAGTGCAGATGTATAAGGAGAGATTACCAGGAGTTAGTTTTCCTCCAGAACGTGTAATTACCCGGTGGGGAACATGGATTAAGGCCGCAATATTCTACGCAGAACATTTCGAAGCCATAAAAGAACGAATTCTGGATTTAGATGACGATTCGCAGTGTGTTGTGCAAAGTAAAGAGTTGTTAAAAAATGCAAGTGTAGTTAAAGATCTTGTTTTTATTAAGGTTAATTTCAGTTTTATTCCAGACATAATATCCTCGTTAGAGAGTAGAGATTTAAGTTTAAGAGACTCGACTAGTATCGTTGAAACTTTTTCCGCTAAATGTAACAACATTCCCGGTAAAGTAGGAGGTCAAGTAAGGAACAAATTGGATGTAACTGTAAAAGAGAATGAAGGATTTAAATACTTAACTGCAGTAAAAAGCATTTATGAAGGTAAACCATCTAACGAAGTTGTATCTTGGCCTTATACTTTACTACCTAAGTTGTAGTATTGTCCGATTATATCAGTAGATGTTGAAAGAAGCTTCTCTTTGCATAAATATATTTTTACTGATGGAAGACAATCCTTTTTAGTTGAAAATTTTGAAATATATTTATTAATAAATGTCTTTTATACAATTTCAGGTTAAAAAATTGTTTACTTTTATTTTTCTTTGTTTTTTTAGCATTTTTTTTTTAATCGACTATAATAATTAATAAAACATGCTTAGAACCCAGTGTGTTTCTTTACCCTATTTTACTATAATAAATTAAGACATATTGCATACCAGCATGCATATTTAGTCAAAAAAATGCATATAACTGCATATTTTAAAGGCAAACAAGGCATATCAAATCAAATCAAATCAAAAATAGCTTTATTGTCATAAAAATCAAAGTTAATTTTGTTGACAAAGCACATACAAACTAATAAACTAATAAATATGATGTAAAAGAACATAAACAACAGGAATTACTTTTTATCTTAGGATGTAAATAAACAATCAAACAAATAAATTAACAATTTAACAAGTAGGAGGTTTAACAACTATGGACAAGTATAGGTTACAAACAATTTGCTGTCAAAAACGATCCTCAAAAAATTCATTCATTGTGTAATAGGCTCTCTCTAACAGTAACCTTTTAGTTGCCTTTCTGAACTGTCTTTCATTCTGCAACTGTCTTATATACATTGGTAAATGGTTAAACATTTTTTTACTATTATAGATAATTGAATTCTTTGTTTGAGTGGAGGATGGTATTGGAAGATTTATCACAAAGGTTTGCCGTGTGTTATGCACTGGCACATTCAGGAGCTCATTCTTATATTTACTATATATAAAACTTACAGTCTCTAATATATACAAGCAAGTTAGAATCAGAATTCCATGCAACAGAAATACAGGCCTACAAGAATCGCGACGATTTACCCTAAACATGTATCGGATCGACCTCTTCTGCAACACGAACAAAGAGTCAAAGTGAGCCCGGGAGCAAGC
The DNA here is from genome assembly GCA_963920685.1 of Polydrusus tereticollis. Classification (NCBI taxonomy): domain Eukaryota; kingdom Metazoa; phylum Arthropoda; class Insecta; order Coleoptera; family Curculionidae; genus Polydrusus; species Polydrusus tereticollis. The sequence goes on from OY987333.1 coordinate 40,966,077, forward strand.
ACCCCAGAAGCAGATACCATATCTTAATTAAGATTCAATAAGGGTAAAATATGATGCTCTGATTGTAGCCGGATCCAGTTCATTTGCTATAATTCTAATGGCATAACAGTTCGATGCAATTTTCTTGGTCAATTTTTCTAAGTGAATATCAAATTTTAGTTTGTTATCTATGAATAAGCCCAAAAATTTATTTTCTGTTTGATTTTTTAGGGTCTGATTATCCAGTAGAGTATTTTCAAGATTGCACTTAAAGGTAACAATATTTGTTTTAGAAACATTAAGTGAAAAGCAGTTTGAGTCGCACCATTGCTTGATTTTCTTTAAGTCTTCATTTACATCATTTTGGAGGATATTTGTGTCTCTGCCTCGCCAAAGTATCGTGGTGTCGTCCGCAAAAATTGTAAACCTACCCCTAATCTGAACCGCCGCTAGATCGTTTATGTAGATCAGAAAGAGCAGCGGTCCAAGCACAGAACCCTGCGGCACTCCTGCCCGGACGTCAAGAGATCCCGACGATACCCCACCAAACACAACTGTCTGAGACCGCCCTGTCAGATAGGACTGAAACCAATCAAGCGTCCTACCCCTAAACCCATACACTTCGAGTTTCCTCAGCAGTATTCCGTGATCCACACAATCAAACGCTTTTGATAGATCACAGAACACTGCCGCGGCCGACTCTCCATCATTGAATCCAGTATAGAGGTCCTCCAGCAGAGAAAAAATAGCATATATATGCGCATATTTTGGCTGAATTTAAGTGCATATATTCCGCCCTTTAATCATAAGTATCTATAAACCCTAATTATTTACTTTTAATTTCAGCAAACCCTAATGCAATGGAGAGAGGTCTTCTGGATAGCTTTTGGAGTATTTCTCGCAACGAATTTATTTTATTTAGTTTATGCTAGCGGAGAAATACAAGATTTTAATAATACTGAAGAAAATAGAAAAAGGAGTAAAAAGTAGAATTGTTAAATTTCCTGCATTAATATATTGTCAAAAATCATCAAAATATTTATGAACGAAATAATGATGATTGTGTCCAGAACTATTAAACATTAATGATAACTATCAATAAATGATTTTTCTAATTTCGGCATATCATATATTGGTCGAGGTAGGGATATCGCTTATTAGTTATTGTGCGAGCTTAATGATCAATGATCAATGACTTTTGAGAAATGATTCGATTATAAGATGCCGTACACGGCAAGTATTCCAATCGCATTGAATGCGGCACTTTGTTATAAACTTAGTTTTTCCAACAGTGAGAAGGAAAGTAATTATAAAGATATTTCGTAAATACGTAGTAAACCTGAACAACGCAATAGAACATCATGGGGAGTCTCGGGCGGTAGCACTACTAGACATTTCCAAGGCCTTTGACTTTGACCGAGTATTTTTACTATACATTAACGATCTTTTGGAAAAAACTTGATGATGACAGCACACTTGTTTCATCTTTTACTTTGGATGCTCGGACATCGGCTGCCAATGCACATTTCTATAGGCAACAAGAGGTTTCACACCTCAACAAAGACCTGGAAGAAATTCTATCTTGGGGTGATAGCTACCAAGTAGAATTTAACGCTAAAAAAACCCAAGCGTCAGTTTTTTCCAAAAAAAAACTTACTTGCGGCCATTGCTAAGGCAGCTTCGCAGAGGCTTGGAATACTTCCGAACTAAAAACGTCTACCTATAAACCCCAACAACTTTTGATACTCTATATAAAGCCCAAATTTGATCATTGCTGGAATACTGTTCGCAAGAGTGTCTTCCTCTTACCCTGCATGGTTTACAGTTGAACTAGGGCGATTAGTCAAAGCCAAGAAAGCAGCCCACACCCAATATAAAAGGTCTAATAATATTAACGATTATTTTTATTTTAGTGATCTTCGATCCGGGTGTAAGCAATTGTCCATGGACTGCTATAAAAATTACATATCTAATCTTGAGAGCCATTTGCAGACCGACCCTAGGTTATTTTGGAAATTTATAAATTCTTCACGGACGAAAAATGGCATCCCTAGTACTATCCACCTTAACAGCATTAGTGCTACCAGTGGATCTGATATTGGCGATTTTTTTTCCGATCATTTTTCTGAATGCTATAGTGCTAATCCTGTAACCGATTATAATGTTGATGAAAGTAATATATCTGAAATTGTTAACATAAACCAAATCACATTTTCTCTGCAGGAAATATTTGAGGGTATATTGTCTTTGCCCAGTAAACTTAGTTCCGGTCCTGACAGGATTCCACCATGTTTCATAAAAAGTTGTTTGTACACCATTTCAAAACCTTTACATTTCTTGTTTAACAAATCAATGTCTGAGCACAGTTTCCCTAAAGCTTGGCTTTGTAGCTATGTTTTACCAATATTTAAAAAAGGAGATAGACATGATGCAAAAAATTACCGCCCAATAAGTATTTTGTCATCCATACCCAAGCTTTTTGAAAAAGTGTTGATACCCTATTTGCAGTGGCACTGTAAAAGTGTTTTTGATTCTTGTCAGCATGGATTCGTTCCAAAAAGGTCTACCACAACCAATCTATTGGTGTATGAACAAGACATTCTTTCAACTTTGGGATCATCTTGCAAGTGGATGCAATATATACAGATTACTGTAAAGCTTTTGATAAAGTTAATCACTCCATTTTACTATCGAAACTTAGGGCTATGGGTTTTCCTACATATCTAATAGAGTGGCTGCAAGGGTACCTGTCCAATAGAGTTCAAACAGTGAGAATACATGGCTTCTGTTCGCGTGAAATATCGGCAATGTCAGGTGTCCCTCAGGGTTCCCACCTGGGACCATTGCTTTTTGTACTTTTTGTCATGGATTTGACTAAGTGCTTTTCATACTGTAAACCATTATTTTTTGCCGACGATTTAAAAATATATCTTAAAGTAAATAGTGTTGTGGATTGTGAAAATCTTCAACATGGCCTAAATAAGCTTAGTGAGTGGTCCAAAAAGAATGACATGACACTTAGTATAGATAAATGCCACTGTATAACATTCTCTAGAATTAAGACACCAATAATATTTGATTAGACTTAGAAAACATTTCACTTAATAGAGTTGACAGGGTTGCTGATCTGGGGGTTGTGATGGATAGCAAAATGTCCTTTATTCCACACATTAATGAAATTATATCTAAGTCATTTACTAGGTTGGGTTTTGTGTTGCGGAACAGCTCAGATATTTCAGTTTCAACAGTCAGAATTTTGTTTGTTTCATTAATCAAGAGTATACTTAACTATGCTTCTCCAGTCTAGAGTCCTTTTTATCAAATACACATTAATAGGCTTGAATCTGTTCAAAATAAATTTTTGAGGTACTGCGGCTATAGATTGCGAGTTCCACGAGAGCAATGGTCTTACGATGACATGAGAAGTATGATGTCTATTACTTCACTACAAACTGATCGTACTCGCATAGATAGCACACTTTTTAAACTAATATCCGGTGATATAAATAGATCAGGGAACGGAATTTTTGTCAGAAATTTTTAAAAATTCATGTAAATTGTTAAATATTAAACAGTTAAATTCAACGGCTTACCATTACGAGACGTTAGGAGCGTTAGAAAATTCGCATAAAAACTTAGGTTCGTATCTACGAATGAAATTGTCGAGAGAAACCGATAATTGGACCGATTGGGTTCCTTTTTGGTGTTTTTCGTACAATAACACAGTAAATACGTCAACACGTTACACACCTTTCGAACTTGTTTTTGGAAAACCGAGTATAATTCCATCAAATATTGACAATTCCATTGACCCAGTATATAATTTTGATAATTATCCAGTAGAATTAAAATTCAGATTACAAACAGCATGGAATGATGCAAGAAATAACTTTCTAGTATCAAAAGCAAAGCAAAAACAGATATTCGATAGAAATTGTAAACATGTTAGTTATAATAAGGGAGCATTAGTTTTACTAAAAAACTCAAGTCAAGATAATAAGTTATTATATAAAGGTCCTTATACAGTATTAGAAGATAGGAATACAAATCTAGTTATATGTATAAATAATAAACTTACGGAAGTACACAAAAATTTAATTAAACCATACTATACTATAAGCAACATTGTTTATAGTTCCTATATTATTATTAAGTAACAATATTATTATGCAAGCATATGTATTATAAAAACATAACACATAACAAAAACGTGTGTTAGTTAAATAAATCAAGGAAAAAAAAAATTTTTAACAAAAACATTTTCTTTTAATTCTCCCAGGGAGGTGTAATGGCTAAATGGCGCCACCAAGTTCACTAGGCAATTGACCATCAGTGAGTCAATGCCGGAGGTGCCATTGATCCATTTATGTTTAGATTAGGAATGTGTTGTTTAATGTATAGTATTATATTATTGATAACATGAACGGTAATTGACCGAGGACAACTACTTGAAAGGTTGTTCCTCGTACATTGTAACATTGTATATATATGAGAATTGAAGACTGATTAAATATAGTATTTATTATGTAGAACTAGATACTGTCGTTTTCTTGTCGTATCCTGACTACATTGTTACACAACGAACCAAGAACATTACAGTATATTTTCATTGTATATTTTCTTCTTATTGTTATTTTTATTATTGTATTAAACCAATCTACTTTTTGATATATTGTATATATATAATATGTGTATTTATTTCTATTTTATTATACTTGTTTCTATTGTAAAAAGGGGTAATCCCGTAAGTAAATAAATAAATAAAAAATAAAAATAAAAAAATATTTGGGGTTCTGCTCCTAAACATAACTTGAGATTGCTGAATTACATTTAAAGAAGAGCCATTCGCTTGATCGGTGACCATGATCTGACAAACAACCTGGAAAGCCTTAAACATCGAAGGCAGGTTGACGACTTGAGTCTATTTTACAAATTTTTTTATGGCAAGTGCTCAACAGAGGTTGCCCGCTTGATTCCACCCAAAGCCAGTGGCGTAAGCCACAGGAGGGCGAACCCCCCCCCCCCCGCACCCCTCGGCCTGGCGTCCCTTTACTACTTAAATAATAATTCTTAAAAAACAAGATCGGTCTTATTTTATTTTTAGTTAAGAAAAGCGATGGGAATAAACTTAATAAAACCGGTTTCAAGAGCGTCCCATCACATTATATTAGTTTTTTTAAATAGCGGATTTTCACTTTATTTAGGGCCAGACAGCCCCCCTCCCCCCGTTCCCTAGGGAGCATAAGGAAGGTGAATTCCTACGAAATTTGGGCGTGGTCCCAAAAAATGTTGACCTGCGGCGCTTTAGCTCCGCATTTTGCGCCCTCCCATGCATGTTTCGCTCCAAAATGATAGCTACGCCACCGCCCAGAGCGGTGCATGGTAGAAATACACGGCGAGCCACTGCAGCCCACCCGTACGTG